>BDGG01000002.1:2805816-2976191 GCA_001949185.1 Ramazzottius varieornatus | reverse complement strand
CCTCCTGTACTTCTTTCACAACGAAATGCTTTCCTTCGCCTGCTAAACGTACGGATCAGAACCATGCAGTGGTCTTTAGTTTCAGAACTCACCTCGAGTCGCGTCCTCCGTATTATTGCTACAACGAAACACGACGAACCTATGGCGCAAGGTGTCGCGGAACGAACCGGTGTCCTTCAATGTCCCACTTTTCTTCACTTTGAACGTTGTGATCGTCCTCTTCTGGCAGTCGGCAAGAGCTACTTCAAAGGCGTAGGTTCGAGATTCGGCTTCTTAATGGAATACGTCATTGTTCTACCACAACTTCTTCCACTTCTAAATAACGAACGGTGGTGAACGAAAGGTGGTACGTACACACAAACGGTGGGGAAATGGTGGTATTAAGAGACTACAGTGGTGAATGGTGGTGTGCAGAGACAATCGTGGTTTTCGGCGGTGTGCGGAGCACTCTCCATGATATTAGCCGATACAGTATATCGCTTCGTGAAATACATCAAAACACCCAACGGCTCTTACTAACACCTTTGGGAATCTTTGAAAATGAACTTCGGTGTCAAATAACATTGTTCAAAAGCGTCACGGCCACCAAAACGCATCGCAAGTTATGGATATGACCCAATGACTAATCGGTATTCTGCACCATCGGGAATGCGAGCAAACGATATATACACCAGTTAACCACATTCTGATCAATGTCGAAGTCAGTTAACATTTTGGTCACGCGATATTTATGGTCGGCATTGTAGTCAAACGATATTTTGAGCAGGTACCATCTCGGCCTGTCGTCGAGGAGGTTTTCTGTATTATGTTGTTTGTGTACTTGCTATTTGCCTGGGAATAGGTTATCCTCGAAAGTACTTAAAGCGTTATTTTACCATCTATTTGATGTTGCGGACCCTGTCAAATAGTACACTACACGAGGCCCAGTTCGCACTTCTCACCGTCCTATCTCTTTTGCACTTTAGTCTGCCCCTATCGCAATTATCCAATTACGAGACAGCGGAAACATCCGCCTACAGGGTGTAATCTGCGAAGTCAGCTTTAGAATCTTTGTGAAATCCTCCCCTTTGGGACTCATCATAAACTAAAAGGATCGACGGCTTTCTGCATTTTGCAAGCTACGATAGCAACAGTTTTATCTGTAAGCCTTCATTTGGCGAACCTTACATAGTCTAATTGTCGATTAGATGTCTGTGATGGCCTCTTACTTCGTTTGTGGCCGACAAAGCGGAAACGGTCAACCGAACGAGATGTTTGCCACAGTACCGCTTTCTGATGTTCTTTCGATTCTTTACGCCCAAAACGTCAGCGACCTGCCCTCTCAAGGCGTCAGTCCGCGTGAATGTCGGAAAGTTCATCCTGTCGTACAGTGGTTTATTTTACCTGCTGGCGTGCTGTGGACTTTTCCTGTAGATATTACTTTTCCTGTAGACACTAAGTTCACCAAATGGCCCACTTTGTTACGAATAAGAACTTTAAAGCGACCCTAATGGAACCGCTGACGCCTCTTGCTCGCTGTGTCCAGCTTTTTTGTGTGCCACTCGCTGAAAAACTTGCGAGAGACTCACGACTGTCACTTATGCCAATACTTCGATACGAGATTGCTCGCATGCCATGGACCGGCTTTCGGCAGTTTACGAGGAAGTACGAAGTGACTGGTTGAGAATTAACCGGACCCTTATGGCAATCTTTGGAGCAGCTTCTTAAGTGGAAACCAGATGAAATACACCACAACTGAGAGGAAATCTCGCAGAACCGTTAATAGGTGCGGTATCTTCTTTTCAGACATTCACGCTCATGCTGACCTTCGCACTTGTCGCAAAGGAAATTCTTTCTTAGGATTACCACCGTACTGTGAGTGACTACGGGTCGTTCGATGACGGGAAAGAAAACACCTATCAGAAGTCTGGGATTTGTTAACGATTAAAGTGTACCACACAGTGTACGGTGAACACAGGCTAAGTTCTATAGAGCCATATGGGATATTATGATTGGTATTTTCCGGAAATGCGCAAATTTTTTTCGGAGAAATCTCGAGCATTGCAGCGGCTTAATTCAAGGTTTGGTTGCCAGCAAACCCGCCCATTCTCGACCATCTACCTTCAGTGCTTCAAACACTGATCCGAAATCAAAATACCCAGATTTGTCGACCGTGAATCCAGCGGCCCTGGCTTCTCTTTCCAGTACATCCGGGTCCAGACAGTGCATGAAATCGGGCAAATGGTGTGCGAATGGTCCTTGATAAAGGTCTTTCGTCCACAGTCCAGGCCATGCCATACCCGCCTTTTTCCTTTCCTCCACGATGTCCTGCGCTGTCTCCATTAGATCGCTGTAACAGCTGGCCGTCAACACGCACAGCTTTCCACCTGGCTTCATCAGGTTAAAAAAGACCTTGAAGGCTCGCGTCACTTCTTCGGGGTGGAGGAAATTCAGCCAGCTAGCTGCAAAGATGCCAGCCAAAGATCCAGCTGGTATCTTACCTTCCAGCTCCAACGCATTCCCCGGCATCAGTTCCACGCGAGCTTTGTCTTTCTCGGATAAGGATGCGTAGAAAATGTCCAGTTGCTCTTTGGACAGATCGTTGGCGACGATCTTTCTCGCTCCAGCGTCTAAAAACCGCTTGCTGGATGCACCATATCCGCAGCCCAGATCGGCGATAGTCCCGTTGGCGCTGCCGGCGTATTTAGTGAAGGCCTCGACGTATTCGTCGTTGTAGTTGTACTGGCATCCCAGATTGTTGAGCGTTTGTATGGCGTAGGTCTTCTCGGCGTGGATGATTTCTGGAACGACGAGCGCCATTCTGGAAATGTAGAAGCTTCTCTGTGCAAAGCGTGATTAGATAAGTGAAGCGTACTGTGCGAAATCTAGACGTGAAAAAACAGTCTCGAAAGCCGCACAAGGCTTTAAAAGTGTCGTGTCGAAGTTTGGCCTTGAGGTGTAGAATGACGCACACGGTATGTCCTTGAGGCGGACTTTGGTATGAGTACTACTACTGATTTACCTCATTCGACTGCAGGAGGCAAGATGGTAATCATAACGTTGAATAATATTCACTACAAATATTCCCGGGGCAGCTGAACCTAATTAAGGGTCCTCTAGGCATAAATATCACGACATCAATCACGACATCAATCACGACATCAATCACGACAGAAAGCGCTCTACAGAGGAATAAACTTTTCATCCAGGCCGACTGTTAATCTGACTTGCATTCTTTGAGGTGACGTCCCAGGTATGAGAGGAGGACCAATGCTTACCGTAGTTCAACCCTTTCTCCAGGTAGAAGAATTTTCCTGATGTTCGTCAGCGTAGCTGACCAACGGTACGCAGAAATACAATAAAATGGAGATACGGAAAGTCCGAATTTCGAACTACTGTAGTGCTACCAAATTATTGCGCACTGAATCCGGTGATGAGTTAACGCTGCTCAGTGTGACCAGATATAACCAGTTTAGCCTCGCCGGGTTTACCCGGGTATCATCTGCTGTTCACGTGGTTGAGTGCGCGATGATTTGGCAGCACTACAGTACTGTAAATCGGTACAGACACCAATCCTCGGTTTAACTATCAGCTCGGAAAGTATGACTTGTCGGCTGATGTCGGACTCTAACTGCAAAAACTTTTTTCTCCCATTTACGAGGGGATTATGCCTGTCCCCACCTCTTTTTGGTCAAACTGTCCTGGCGGAACGAGAGAGGAGAGTCTCTTCTAGGATCTGAGCCAGTGAGCTAAATCCCGCGTCGATCCTGGAACAAACTACAGGGACTCGGAAGCGACGTCAGAAACGTGATGTCTTGTAGGTCCACGTTAGACCTAACAAACAAACCCTGAACCCCATCAGTAAAAAAACTTGTTACGGCAAATAGATAATACAGAAATGACGAGCGTCATAAAAGTGATGGAAGCAAAGACGGGCCTTGCACCACCCGCAAACCAGAAGAACAATGTCTCTGCAGTTCTCGTGAAGATAACTGCCTTTCAGCTTATCAAACATAAACCTGGCTGGATTAACATACATGAAACGTTCGTCGGTATATCCCGACTTATGCCAAGCTTCAGCTATCAAACTTTCGAACCTGGGCGACTGAAACTGTTGATACAGCAAAGAGTGCAATCTCAAAATCACATCGCGATGATGCACTTGAACGGGTAAATCGTGCAAAAAGACAAAGTCGGATATCTTCTTGAAGCAGCCTTTGTACATCCTAAAGCATAACACATCCAGCGGTTGAATTTGACCGGTAACTTTCGGAGGGATGGTCGGCATTTCGTACTCCAGCTCTTGCGGTGTCAGTTCAATCGCAGAATCTTGATCGGTGAAGGTCTTTCACGAGTCGACCAAGAAAATGCACCGCTCTTCTATATGAGGGAAAAGAACTTTCTCTGACCACTCTAAGTAGAGCTTCTTGGTCATCTTCCCGGATGTCGAAGCAGTGACATACAGATTATCAGCCTTGAACATCGTTCTCGACACGATTGGACCAAACACTCCTTTCTCTTCCTTCAGCGTTAGGAAAAGAACAGGAAGAAACTTACGCCTGCCCGGGGAGACCGCCATCATCACAGTGTAGCTATGTGTCATGGAATTCTCCAACTGGGTGATTGCTTCCACGTGTTTTACTCCAGCAGTTTCCAAAGTTCTTCCTGGTCTCATCTCATATTCAGAGCCTGACTGATCCGCATTCCACAGACAGTCTAACCCGTACTCTGCGATCCTTGATCTGACAAGCGCAACGCAGGCTTCAGCACTTTCCTTGACGTGAGGCGCTTCTTGTATGGATTTCTTGGTGACGAACTTGGTTATTTTCCGGTCAACGATCCCATAATATCTACAAAATATTAATTGCGTTTTTGAAGGAAATCGAAGCACAAAAAACTGTTGGTAACGTTTGAGTTTTCCGATCCAGTCTGGGGAAGCAGTGAAACCGGCCAAGTTCACCGTTTCGTTCGCAGTGAGAGCCCATCGACGTAAGTCCAAATCCTTGTCCACTTGCTTTTTCCTTTTATCGAGGAAGAACTGCTTACCGACATCCAAACGTAGAGCCTTCAACTTGTCCAGCCTGGAACCGCCTTCCACTAGCTACTTTTCCCAGTCGTACAGCTGCCGTAAGCTGGTTAATCTACCAAAACTTCTCTGAACAGTGGCCAACGTGAGACGCTTCTTCTTCACGGCGTTTCTCCAGTATTTAACCGCACGTTTCTTGTACTTCAAGTTGACCAACTGATCCACTGGAAGCTTGGGTTAGGAAGTCGTGGGATGTATAGCTCATGGGAAGAAGGTTCAGTTCCGCTGGAAACAGGCTCAAGCAGTCTATCAGGTTCCGTAACGTCGAAGTCAGCTTCACTCCGGCCATTCAGCAGGTTGCACTGGACAACAGATTCTTCGTAAACTTCAAATGACTCGACGCGGATCTGCAGATCATGCTGGAGGTCTTCTTCAACGGCATACACAGGAGTAACACTTTGGGTGATCTTCGAGTTGATAAAATCTAGGAAAGATTACGAATTAATTTAGTATCTTTTTTGTTTTTGAGCTCCAGTGCACAGCAAGATTACCTTTAACTATGTCCTTGAACTGCCTGTCAGCTTCGCTTGGAAAGTCGTCGATACGGTAGTGCAGTTTGTAGTCCCATTCCAGCAGCTTGAGAACATTCAGCAAGTTGATGGATTCCATTTCAGAGAAGCGCAGGAATGAATGAGCAAATGAGAGAAGGTTGAAAAACAGCAGAAAACTTGATGAGCAGGAAGCACAGGCTCAATCAACAACCGAATCAACCATCGAACAATCAAGTCTTGATTGTTCACTACTCTGCTTATATACCGCCCTACTTTTGACGTCACTCCCGAGTCCCTGTAGTTTGTTCCAGGATCGACGCGGGATTTAGCTCACTGGCTCAGATCCTAAAAGAGACTCTCCTCTCTCGTTCCGCCAGGACAGTTTGACCAAAAAGAGGTGGGGACAGGCATAATCCCCTCGTCAGCTGGAAGCGCGGCATGTTGGGCTGGCACTGTGTGTTGTATTTGTCATGTTTGCGCGGGAGAGTTGTAGCGATGTGAATGTAAAATGGCTGCGCTGGATCGGCATTCTTGATGATTTGTTCGGCTTTCTCCAAGATCAAGTCAGCAAATTAGTGGTTGTTGGTGTGGTTGACAGGCACTTGTCGCCCGTTCTCGTACAGATCCCGACCCGACTGGTAAGGCCGGGCTAATGGACTCTAAACGCCAAAAAAACATCGCTTTGTTTGAATTTTCCACAAGTTTCACCTTTGGTACCGATAATTTTTCAGACCCTAAGAGCAAGGAATTTTCGCTTACACTGCCGGCGCCAGTGGTATAGTTGAAGGCGTTAGTACTGCCCTGGTGGATGCCCAGCGAGTAATCAAATCCTCTGTGGTCTGGAAGAAACGCTCGGGTATGCGCTCCCAGATGCCACTGAAACCAAGACCCAATGTCAGTTTCTGTGTACAGCTCTGCAAGGCACTGCTTAGGACCGTGAGCTACCTTGCCCAAGAAGCTGGTAGTGTAGTTCAGGTCTTTCAGGAAAGCCGGCAAAAGCTTCAAGTCCGCTGGAAGGCCCCAAGGCTCTCCACCGCGAATTGCGCTGTAGGCCATTTCCTAACCACAAAAGGCGTTCAGACACATCAAGGACTGCAGTAAAGTGTACAGACAGGCTTCTTACCTGTTTGAAATACGTATTTGCCGCTCATGAATGCCGCACGGGACGGCGTACAGATTGCGCTGGTGTAGTAGCGGTCCATGATAACTCCCTCGTTGGCCAGTCGATCAATGTTCGGAGTGGGGGTTTGCAGGTTTCCTTCGCAATAGCCCACGTCGGTTCGACCCTAATACAGAAGTGTAACCGGTAATACCTGAAGGATCGTTACGGAACAGTTGTCACTACATGGAACCAAAGGCACCAGATCATCAGCGAAGAATACCACAATATTAGGTGCAGTCGGAATTTTCGGTGATGCAGAGACTTCAAGCTGTCCGGGTTGACGGTGGACTGCGACTGGGCTACGACGAGGTGGAAAAAAAGAAGAAATCCGGATCCGAAGGCCATGGATGGATGCATGGAGAAGGCCATCTTGCCTCCGTTCCAGTGAAAGTCAATGACTGTAGCGGAAGGGGCCCTGCAGCGTTCTTAAGTACCTCTTAGACACAAACGCTTTGTCGCTGTTTGGTATCTACGCTAATGCCGTTAACGGCTACAGCTCCGAGAAAACCTTAAACAATATTTTCAGAAGTACCCATCACTCCCCTGGGAATGGCGGTTCTTCGTGTCGCTCCGTTGCTTGGCGAAGAACACTGAAACTTCGGTCAGCTTTTCCGTCCCTCAGAACCGCCTTCCATGTCAGATAACCGTGAAACTCCAAGCACTTGGGAGTTATAGATCATGGTTTATGCCCTGATTGTGAGCGATATGGAGTGATCATTTCGATATGCTTATTACGCACTAGGATCGAAGCCACGTACAGTCTCTTGACAGGCCATTCGATGAAAAGCCTATCTTAAAGCCCGACACGTTACAAAAAAACCATCTTTCAGTCTGGCCTCCTCCAGAAAAACGGTCCCAGATCTTACACTTATAACAAATTACACGTATACGACTGTGTATCCATTTTTCAGTCAAAAGATATGAACGCGAAAAATGGCTGCGGGGGTAAGGGGTAAGTAATTATGTTGAGTTCTGTAGGCCTCGCCTGGCGGCATTTCGAACGTTCGCGGTGCACTCCACTTAGCGCGGTTACGAGAACCAAACGGTACTGAATTTTGGGAGCAAAGTTTGGTGGCTGGCCCACAGACTCCAGACCACGAAAGCCGTACTCATTCCATACATTGAGAGGCTCAGAGGGACATCGCATTTGAATGCGGCTATGATAAGAAATGTTGTCTGTATTACCTTCTCAGTGTCATGACGGAATATCATCTACCACTGCAAGCTGTGTAAAATGCCCATACGAAGGTCGGCTGGTTTGGCGTGGCTATTGTCGTCATTCGAAGTTGGGGAAATGAACAACGCTACTGTGCACTGGCTACACTTGCAATGTTCCACCGGAGTACGACTTGATAAACCAACATCCGCGTCTCGTCGGTACCCATGCAGATAGATATTGCCGGATCCGGAGAGGGCGCAGTGCCGCAGTAGCAGTACCCCTGAGCGGATAGCAGCAGCGCATCACACAAACTTCCACCAAGAACGTTCCACCATTAATAATGCTGTCCTGGATGGGAATTCTGAAATCATGCTGTTTACTGCGAGCAGAGCGAAATTTGTCGAGTGTTGATTATGTTGGCTATCGACGAATTACTCTACCTATACAGTACGTAGCGACTACTTGATCGTACAGAACGCATCATGATTTCTGCCGGTATTGACAAAGTAGTCTGTCAATTTTTCCTGCAGCTAGATAATCGGACGCGCGGATACTTTCATCGAACGAAATTCCACGAAGCATGGACCGACATCCACGAAGAGAGTCTCGAGCCTGATGATCAGGGTGGAATGATCTTCACTCTGGCTTGTCATAGCGATAAATTATCTGTAACGACTGGAGTCACTGGACCTTGAACTGCCCTCGGGGACAACACTCGACCGGAAGCCCACTTCTGAAGTCCTCCATTTCCTACTTCTCCCTGTCGGACGACCCATGTGTCAGCATCTGGAGCAAGGCCGGTCATCAGTGGGTGTCGATTACTGCTCTCCTGAACACGGAACAGCAGACTCCGATACATGCACAGTTCGAGTGCGCTGAAGCTTGCCCATGAAAAATAAAATCTTTTTCTCACTGGCAATCTGCGCGTGTCCAAGTGATTACCGGAATGACCATACCTACGAAAGTGTATTCAGCCTGGATCGATTATACTTGCAAGAATCGTCAAAGGAACTTTACCGAGAGCAAAGAAAATTCATCCCAGTTCTCGAATGATTACAGTCGATTCAGGCTGAAACTTGGACGAACTTAAAACGTATTTGAGGGATCGAAAGATAGGAAAAAGAAAGATTGGAAGGATTGCATCATCCATAGTAACTCTGCTGGCCATAACCTCTCAATCCACCGCCATACTGTCCACCTAAATTCAACATCGACCCATAACCACCCGGCCCCGAATTTAGTCCATATCCTCCACCCAGCCCCAAGCCAGAGCTCAGACCACCATATCCGCCACCGATACCTAGCCCAGAACCGAGACCACCATACCCACCGCCCAGTCCAAGCCCCGAGCTCAGTCCACCGTAGCCTCCCGACCCGATACCGCCTGTACCAAGTGATGTTCCGTATAAGCCGGTAGCCAGTCCTCCGCCTAGTCCACCCAGTCCACCGTAGCCTCCACCGAGTCCTCCTAACCCAATGCTACTTCCGTATCCACTGTATCCACTTATCCCACCCAGTCCACCGCCCAGTCCACCACCGTAGCCAATGCCCCCACCAGAACCATACGTTCCAACACCGAGACCGCCACCGATACCACCATAACTCAGGCCACCGGAACCATATCCCATGTTTGATCCATATCCTGGCCCGTAACTCTGGCCGTATCCCTGACTCTGCTGCCCGTATCCTAGTCCACCGTATCCCTGGCTCTGCCCGTAGCCTCCTCCGCCGTAGGTATTACCGTAAGAACCGCTGTTCCCATAAGAGCCCGTGTTACCGTATGTATTCGAGGCATATTGGCGAGTCTGGCGACCGTAGCTACCAGCATGGACTAAGTACAATTGGCAGATGAAAACAGAGCTCACAACAAGGAGCAATACGGTTTGCATTGACATTGCGGTGGCTGTGGTGAAAATAAACTGATGTAGCGTCTGTGACTCTGTGTAAATATTTTGACGAAGTCGAAGGCGCCGGTGCTTTTATACGCTGTAGTGAAGTCCGATATTGTTATGTTGTTGGAGTTCCTTGATTTTACCGGTATGCACGCTTTTGATGTGTACCGATGGCCTAATTTTTATTCAACTGATCCATACAATAGTCGAACCAACAGTCTACGAACTAATCCATAACTACATACGCGGTAAAAGTAAACCATCTGCAATATAGCGTCATGATGTTACACCGCAGGAAATATGTTACATTATCCGAATAAGCCAAACACGATCTTTCATTCCGCAACATCACGGATTGGTTACTGCGATCATGGTTTCGTCACGGTATCTTGATGCATGACATTGAGTACAGTATATACAATCGTTACGAGTGCCAAGGTTTTTATTATATTTTTGCGGCGACCAGCCCTCTGAGATAATACACCAGCAAATGGTGTTGTCGCGGGTGTTTTACCTTCGGGATATAGGACTCGCAGACCGCTGACGCCATGCAAACACGACAAATGATCGCTTCAGTCTCATTATTTTGGGCTCTAAATGTGGGTGTGATTTTGTCGAAATCGGAACGGTTGGCATAATCGCACCGTAGCGGTTTCACGATGCGTACACGTGTAATCTCCGTTTTGAGCTATCCGACCTGGGGGGTGATGAGCTTGCACCGCAAATTCGCCATCGACACCACAAACGTCGGCGAACGGAGTAGGTACATCTGAAGTAGGAAGGATCGAGAAAGAATGCAATGAAAATTAAAAAAGACAATGGTGGATGAGAGCAGCATTACTTGCATGTGCGAAAGAGTACGAGGAGCGAGACCCAACTTTATCCGTTTGCCCGAAATGGCGACAACTTTGTCCACTGACGGTTTCTCACTAACCTCCCGCTATCAAAATCCCAGGTTAATTTACCAGCATCATCGAGAATTTTGCTCCGTATCTATGCATTCAAAAGTTGGAATAAGTGGAAGATCATGACGGGAGAAATTCCAGAGTACAGTCCACTCTTTCGAAATGTACTCCTATTTTTTCGATGTCTATTTGCCAAATCTTTATCGAAGAGCTTGCCAAAAACAGAAGGAAGTGACGTCAGAGACTGCCCGCAGTCAATTCTAAAAGAAAACAACTACTTATTTTCCACCATCTGGAAGGCGACAGATTTTCGGAAACAATTTCGAATGTTCCTACTGTCAACTTCAGACCATCCCTTCATTATCCACTTAACCGAATGGAGAACAGTTAGTGACTTCTTGTATTCAACGAGATTCTGGAAGTTCTTTCGGTTTTCTCGCCGATGCTCGGCCTTGGCAGCGCTTTCATATGCCTGGAAAGCCTTGATGATGCCCTGGTCCAACGGTTGGATCCTACTGGTTTGGTTCGGAGGTAGGAAAACGAGCCTCACATGACTATCGACGTTGTGTCCTGATGCGTTGTCCAACAGGAGCAAAATTTTACGATTTTGCTTCTCCATTCTTTCGTTCAGCTCCTTCAACCAAGGAGTGAAAACCGCTTTCGTCATCCAAGCTTTCGTGTTGTTCGCCCAGGTGAAGCCTGCCTTCTTAAAATCAAGCTTAGCTTTTGTAAAAGCTCGCGGCTTCTTGGATCGACCAATGATAAGGGGAGGAATCTTTTCTCCTGAGGCACTGCAGCAGAACATCACCGAGATACGCTTCGTAGCTTTCTTCGACCCTTTCATCCTTTGTTCAACCTTTAGAAGCGTTTTCCGTGGTGTGGAGCGAAGATAGCTACCAGTTTCATCGCAGTTAAAGATGTCGGCGTTCTTATAACCTTGAAAAGTCTCCGGCAAATCTTCGGTTATCCACTTCTCTGCAACTTCCGGATCGCTCCCCATTTCTTCCCCTACACGTATACCCTGATTAATAACTCAGACCAAGCATCAGACATCTTACCAATTGTACTGAAGTCTTACCTTGTAGACCCACCGTCTGCAACTGATTGCTTTTGAGAACGTTAGCAACCCATCCAGCACTGTCACAGAAGTTCTGTACTTTTGTTGTTCGCCAGAAGCTTGGGTTCTTCTTGGAGATCCGTGAAAGAAACAGGGAATCCCTTCTGTACAGAATCTTCATGGTACTTCATCGCTGCGTTTGCAACGATATCGAACTTCCGTTTTCTGGATACAAAGCTTTTCCCAGGGGTATTCTCAGGTAGAGCGAGGATCTTCTCCCGCTGCTTGTTCATGTTTGAAATCGTTCGTATGGAACGCATATTGAACATCGCCATAACTTCCTTTTCGTCTACAAAGAAAGGTCGATAGGATTCGGGAACGTGGAACATCCGTTTTCACACTGGCGCACGTTTCCATTATTATTGGCTGGTGTGGTGCGCAACTCAAGATAATCGTGCAACAGTGGACGGTTTTACCTGTGACGGGTACAGTTCCAATATGTTCCGCTTTTCCTCCAAAGTTGGTCTATCGTGGGTCCTTCCTCGACGAGCAACATTCGATCTGATGGTTGGAGCAGAAACAGACGCCATCTCGGTCGTAAGTAAGTCAAGTTTTCAGGATAGAAGGATACAGCGGTCGCAGATCTTCACCGGAAGTAGCTTTCGCTGTTCGCTGTTTATCCGTAGGATATGCTCCATCAGGATTCCCTTCTGTCGAACGAAGCTTAGATGCGTTCTGAAATTCGTCCTTGAAAACCTTCGCAGGATAATGGAACGAAACGAAAACGTTGCTTAAGTTCTTTCAAACGCTACATGACCGACGGAACGTGCGTAAAATTTACACACCAGGTTGCTGCTGTCAGTGAACAAGCAATCAATGGTTTAACAGCAATTTTCGGTCGCCAACGGCAGGCCCTTCTGTGTTTTGGCTGAATTTACGGCCTTGAAATCGAAAAAATAGGAGTACATTTCGAACGAGTGGACTGTAGAAGTCGCTCGGGAATCTCGTCCGATATGAGGGACACGTTTTCCGCAGAGGGCACAACAAGCTGGTCCAAGTAAACTACATATCTGCCCGACCGAGCAGAAACACGCATTTTCAAACATTTGCCCAAGGTTGATGATGACGTAACACCACCGGTTTCATTCATAATCGGAATGGCCAAAACTTTGTCCACTTCCACGCGAAAACGCTCTGCTTTACAAAATTCGTTTAACTGTGAACAACCATTGAAGGCTGCCCCTCTTTATACTCAATGTTGCATGATCTACCTTGCCTCTTACTGATCTTTGCGGAACGTTTTTCCACCGACTTGTGTTCTGCTACTTCTGAAGGGCCAGTGAAGGCCATCATCCGTTCCAATCCACCCAATACCCATGGATAAGCCGTGGCGAGAAGTCATGTCATCTGGAAGATGCTCTCTTAATACCTCTGTTCAGAGTGGTTGGACAAACCACCTAGGTACTGAACTGTAAGCCGAAACTAATTCTTGATTCTGAGACCCAGCCGGAGGAAAGGTGGGGCGCAGAAGAAAGTTGGGCTGGTTTAATCACCCGCCGTCTCGTCTTCCGGTGGCACATGACGTCATCGGAAGTGCAGGTGCCAAACCGAAAGCGGGTGTGGGTGAAAGCGGTTGTGGAATCTAGTTATCTCTTCCATCGCTGGTTCTGAAAATCATGAATGAACTTTCGGCTACGTTTTGAGGGTGAATTAAGTCGAATCTGCCCACGCTTCAGGAAGATATCGCGATGTGGAGCGCAGTCGTCGTGCGCCACTTGGGAAGATAGTCTGTCGCAACATCGCATGAGTCATATGTGACTTCGAAAAAGAAACAAAGTGCTCATGCGGTAGGTGCACATTGGCTTCTACCTTGATTTCTACGGAAAGTCAGAAGGGCTAAAACTTTGTCCACTCTTCCTCGGTCGCCTTACGGCGGTAAACATGATCAGCTGATTTCAATTCAGTTAAGTTAGGACTCCCACATTGCCACCTGCAGGACTTGACTGGACATAGTATTCTCGTGGCCAAAGGAGGCTCAAGAAAAAAAGAGTACGTAGCAAAGTAATGACCGATGTGTATTCCGTACTTCCGTTTGGGCCGGACAGGTATCTAGCGTACACTTTTCTCAACCGGCGCATACGTGGCCGAGCGCAACAGAGTGCGCTTTATGATTGCACACCTGCATACTTCTGCACTATGAGTTGGTTTTTCGTCTTGATTGTGATTTTCGTGCCAATCTCATGGAAAATTTTGCATCTTTCTTTGGTGCTGAAAACATTTCTGTTGTGGTATTTTTTTCTGTGGAACAACTCGATCGCTGACCCTGTCCTGTATGATTAGGGATAGTTGGAGGATGGAGGGCGGGTCGGAAGGAAACGATCGACAGATGACCGCAAGACAGATTTATAATCATGAGGCTCGCGCCCGTAGGCAGAAACTTGCGAAAGACATCATAGGTAAGCCGGATTGCTTTTCAAGTAACAGCTTGAGGTGATGTGCAATCTGTGTTTGCTAAACAGGGTGTTTTGTATCTGCAGGAATACCAGGAGAAAACGTCGGGGCACTTTTATCTGGAAGCTCACATGGCCCGGCTGAAGATGTTCGTATGGGTGTTGAGGAAGGAGTGTCTGCTGCAGGTGGGCCGGGGTGGCTTCAGAATACAATTCCCGACCTGCTACAGGTATCCTTCTACCTATACATGTTAACAGGATATCCTGAGTAAGGTTTGATGATTCACAGGAAGTTTTGCAAATGATCACGACTATGGCGGAAAGACACGAGTCAAAGAATTTCCGCTGTACGCTGGAAGTGAACTAGCATGTGGGTTGCGAGTATCACTGTGGATAATCTGCCCATAAGCCATCGTTTCAACTTCCGGCGCAATATCGTGCTGTGGGTTGGCAAAATACACCCTGGCGTCCAAGTGCTTCCTGCTCCCTTCGTGCAGCAGCTTAGGTCGCTGGGAACTGAAGGGTTTCCACTTTGTCATCCAGAAACGCAGACCGAACTGACGAGCTACGCGAAACTGCTGGCTTACCCTTCAGACTCCCCAGTCCACTGCGCGCTGACTTGCAACCGGCAATATAACTCCGGGGATAAGGGATGTACAAGCTGCTTTGCTGATGGAGACGCAAAGGTCTTGCCTCGAGCATGGGCAAAGACTCCGGAGGGTGAGAGAATCATGGTGCAACCGAAATCCACGTCCAGGGTTTATCCTTTCCGTTTGGAGAACAGGCCTGCTCGAAGAACTCATGAACAGACAAGGAAGGATGCTCTTCGCTTTTCAAGGGACAAGATGGCGGGCGCATTCACGACAGTAACTCCAGACGAGGCTAAGAAGTACACTGGTGTGAACGGACTGAGCGAGCTGTTTCGGTTGGAAAAGCTGCTATTTGACGTTATCCGATGCTGTCCCCACGATGTCATGCACATCATGCTGGGAGTCGGTGAACATTTTTTGAATCAGCTGCGATCAAAAATCAAGCTAAAAAGTTTCCCGTACTGGTCTGACTTCCTGGCAAAGTACGTGTCTGAATTTAATCAAAATGATTTTATCGTCTAAGTATCCACCCGGATTGATAAGTTACAGGAGGCCGCGATGACGTCACCATCAATCTGGATCGATACTGCCAGACATGCACAACTTGTCTTACAAAGTTTGTTTTTTTGTAGGCACGAAAATCAATCGGAGAGGGAACGCTCCACCTTGTTTACGGACAACGGAGCGGAATTCGTCTGTGAGATACAGCAAGAAATTACGTACCCGACTTGGCTATCTCGGAAACCTCGCGGTGTTCTTGAGTACAAAGAATTCAAGGCGTCCGAGTACTTGAATTTCTACATGTACGATTTGCTTTTTGTGTTGAACTGCCCGCAACCATCAGGTCGCGTAATCTTAGGTCGCCCTGTGCGCCACATGTTGGAAACGTTATGCTACGCTTTACATATCATGATGGCTGACACAAAACGATCAGAGAAAGATGGTGAAGTTGTGATTCAGGAGCGCAGTCGGCTAGTCGATGTTTTGCTTCGAGAGTTTCGACAGTTGAGTACTCAATATTTTGATGATGAACATCACGTACAACTACCATCAGATGGATCACTTGGCTGAAAATGTAGAGGATTTCGGCCGACGTCACCGTACGTCTGCCGCCATTTTGGGCATCCGGTCGTTCCGGATTGACGATGACGTCACCATAGGTTTCTTATGGCTTGGGTAGTGGACCGTATCTATATTGGATCCTAGCGAAAATTACGAGCATAACTGAAGGATGTTCTGAGGGACCGAAAAGCGAAAAGGTTAAAAAACGGCCAAACTTAAAACCGTTCAGGGAAAGAGAAGATTCACAGTTCATTGGGACGTTTATCAAAGCTGAAACTTGGTTTCTCCAGGAAGAAAAATCCGCACGAGGAATTCAGACCAAGAAAACCTAAGAGAAGATCTAAAAACTTACAAAGACGGCAGTAAGGATCGTCTAATTCAAAAGACTATTGATTATGTTCGCTGCAGCCAAGATGGCAGCAACCGCGTCCGCCTGCTCTCGTTTGCGTTTTGCGAAGCTTCCCAGGGCGTTGTCCATTACGTGTTGCCACAGCTCGTAGCTATTGAGGAGCGTACTGAATCTGCCATTGGCCTGCTGCCAGCGACCGACCAGATAACCTAGAAGCACATAAATTCCAAAGAAACGAAGCTGTTGGGGCAAGAAACTGATGCAGTACGAAATTTCTTGAAGCCTGTCGATGTTACGGTTAAATTTTATGGAAATTACCATGCACTATATGGGCATGGCTCTCATCAATAAAGAGCGTGGTGATTCCGATTCTCTGCACACGGTAAGTCAGCTTGAGGTCAGATACTCGAGCTCTGCCGCCAAACATCTCCATGATGTTGAAGAAGCTGTAGGAGCCGAAGGATCGGTTTGACGTGGCGCCACGGGTTCGTTCGCTGGAGGCGATGGTCGTCTGGTCAACGTGGATGTTCCTGCCGGTCGCTGGGCCAATATTCAGCTTGCGAGGAGCCGCGCGTTGCAACTCTAGTACGATGTTGTGACGTTGGAAGAGGCCCACTCGAGCAACAAAATAGGAAAAAACCAACCTTTATTTTCTGCGGTTGGACAAATTAACCGAAGCTGAACTGCAAAGGTTGGGAAAATCAGCTTACTTTCGTCTCGCAGAGCATCTGCATAAGGAATCTCCGCGTGGATGATCGTCGCATCGGCAGCTGCTTGTGGCGGCCCATCGGCCTTGGGTTGGTTCTCGAATGTGGAGCGCCGGTTGTTGCGGAAGGTGGAATGGTGCAGGAGCCTGGATCTTCGCTTGGACCGGAACTGCAGCGAGAGCACGAGGCAGCACAGGAGCCTGGAGGAGAGCAGCAGCTTGGGAGAGTACTCGATCGGTGTTGCGCACCACCGCCACGTTTCCCAATCCAGCTTGCAGATCAGGCTGTGAAAAGACAAAAAGCTCTCAAGAAGAGAAGATTAACGAAAGCATCAATGTCGTTTACGTATGCGTCAGCGGTTATGGAAACAGAATCAGCTTTGAGTACCAAAACAGCCACTCACCTGATGACGAACTGGTGGTGTTCGGAACAATGAACCTCTGTTGTCACTGGCATCGCCGTCGGCGGTCGAAGTGCCGTCACTGCGGTTCCCTGGGTCACCAGATAATCCGAAGAGTTCTTCACCCTGAAGGAAAGCCTAGTTGTTATTTCACTTAGTTAAAAACTGTACATTAGCAAGAAAGTTTCGAACTACGTTGAAGAAATATGGTTAAGAAAAGGTTCTGTGTACCGAAGCCCAGACGTTTGAAGGGCGTGAAGACTGACGCGAAGATTGAGATGTGCTCGGTGAAGGCGCTAGGGAAGAATCTTGAAACGAAAACGACTCGGTAAACCCGATACAAAGTAAAAAGGAAGGAGGTTGTTGGTGAGAAACAGTCTTACCGATGCCGGTGTCTTTCCATTTTGCCGGACCTTGGGATTCGCGGTCTGGACTTTCCAGGCCAAAATTCGGAGGACATGTAGAAGCGTGTCCGCCTTAGACAAGGATAAAAAGTTTTGTGTCACTGCTGCGCGGTTCATGATGTTTTCCAACTTTTTAACGTTTGAGATTGACGATTAAGCTATCCTTTCGTGTTACAGAAACTTGGTTTTTTCACCTGCAAGACTGTAATAAAGCGACTTCACTCCTTGCCCAGACTGGCCATTTGCCGAAGATGAAGAGGACCCAGAGCCTACAACCAAGCGCGAGTAAACTCCACATTTCTTTAATACTACCTGCATTCAGGAGAAGACTCAGAGCTGGTACCATCGAAGACTGAAACAGTAGACGGGCTGCTGACAGAAAACGGGCTCCACAGAGCTGCGAAGGATGACATTTGACAGTGCTAACTTTGACCATCTGAGGTGTACGCCCCATGTTTTACAGGAGAAAATGGTCTGGCATAATCACGCTAGATATTTCGTGCATACGTCTAAGGCTGAAAGGGTTCTCACATGATCCATGAGAAGAATCGTCCAAGTTCATGCTGTCTCCCAATTGACTACCCACGTTGACCTCAAAATCAGCCAAATTAGTTTTCCCTGAAACGAAACTCTATAGCTAGTTTAATTCACAAAACGGGGAGGAGAAAAAAACCGGAATGAATGTAAGATGTGTTGAAGGGTAGAATTAAGTTGTCGAGCATCTGAAACAGATATTACCAAAAGGTGCTGAAGTTCCGGGAGTAGAAGTGACGATCTGGAAATTTGACGACTCCTGCCCGTTGTCTGCAGTAAAACTAAACGTCTTGGCGTCCATTGGAAAGGAAAACGTTCAGGACTTACCTCCAGCCGATAAAGCATTGAAAAGCGTTTCGTTAGACTGGGAAGGAACGAACACGGGAGCCTGCGAACACAGGAAGTAATGGAAGAAACTTTTGATCAATTTGCGTGAGTTCTTGCAGTGTAGTTCACAAGTATGATTGAATGATCGTCAAACTTACTTCGTTATCTTCCGGTTCGTCTCGGATGACGTCTCCACCGATGGCGACGTCATCGGACAGAAGCTCGGTTCCGATGACGAAGAACTCGCCGTAGTCCCCATTAGCCTCATTCTCCTGCAGCAGCTCCATTTTCTTTTTCAGTGTCTCGAAGATCTGGAATGTATCACGGATCGCAAATGTAAAATCAGCATCCGCTTTTATGATGACCCAACCTGGAAAGAAAACGAGCGGCCTGAGAAGTCTGACGTTTCATTCGAGGCATCTTGTATCTATCATAGACTGCAGAAGTTTGTTCGATGGTCAAGGGACGCTTACGTTTTTCTGCATGATCCTTGTGGTTCAGCAGGAAGAACCTTAGACGCTTCTCTTCCAGCGCTTCATTTTCTCCAATCATCGGAATTTTCTGACGGTTGCGAGGGCTGGTGCGAACAGGGACGGATGCCGGCTTCGTGAAGTTGTCTTTGGTGTGGCCGTTGTCTCCATTTTCAGCAGCCTTTCCTCCCGAGTTTCCGGACAGGTCGCTCATTTTGCTGGTGTTTCGTTCAAACTGTAAAATGAGCAGAGCAAAACAGTCGGGAACGGAAAATGGGAAGGTTTTGCCCGAAAATCCAGAGGAGAAAATGAGGAAAGCGGTCACACATGCCTCAAAAACGGCTGGTTGGCGCAGACGGCTGAGCTCGGGAGCTTCTATACGCTTGGCAGGGGGATTCCATAAGGGGCGGTCCCCGAAAGTGTACGTTCTAGGTATGCTGGCTACAGAACAAAATAGTACCGCCACCTGCTCCTATTGGTCGGAGGTCTATGGGCGGTCTCGTCTGTTTCCGCAGTGGCAAAGCTGTGCGTACTTTGAGTTCTACAGTAGAAAGTACGGAGTAAGGTATTCTCGTTACTTTTACTGAATTAGTATCGAAAATAGCCGGTTGAACATGATATCGATGATATTACCAATTTCGGTATCAAAGCCCATCTTCTATGCTAATTGGAATCTGACAAGAACTTATCATTGGCAAAAGCGAGTTAGTGGTGAGACCAAGTGGGTACCATCGCGACAAGAGAGAAGGAATCAGTTATCGTCTAAAAGGTGTTAATAAAATTTCCCGTAGGCCTTCGAACTCTCATTACGTTATTAATGCCGCACAATCTTTTTACAGACGGTGCACAAGCGAAGTATGGTTTGATGGCTCTGTGTCAAAATCGTAAAAAACTGATCGAAAATCGAATGAAATAATTAACTCTGAAGATCTGAAAGAAATGTAGGATAACTTAGGTGATTAGGGAAACTAAAGGAAGGCGCTAAACCTTCCCGGGGAATAAAGCATTATGTATGCCATGTAGTACTGGCAAAAATACGATAAAATTCGATACGATATTTTTCGATACAGTATCGGCGGATATTTTATCGCGCTCTTCAATATTCATTCGATATCGATATATTTCGATACGATATTTTTCCGTTACCGTACTTTCGATATATCGTATCATACCGCAGCGATAGTTCTATATTTCTTGAATTTTAGTTTTTCGGAATTCCACTGATTCAAGCCCACAACCTCAAAAGCCGATTTCCACATAAAGTATCAGTAAGAGCGAAAGCGTCGCATGCAGCGATGATATGATTATACCAACACTTCAAACACATGTAAACCTGGACAGAACTAGTACCAGAACCGAATGGGCGGAGTGTGCTCGGTACACCATGGCCAAAATCAAGTTTTCGATACCCAAGGGACTCCGAATCGCAAACTCATCAGAGCAACCTCGAGCTCCAGGCCCCATCAACCATTTTCTCTTTCAAACATAGAGCATGTGTTAAAATACAGCGAAATGGAACTGGTGTGTAGATGAAGCAAGACGGACAATCATATACCGAAGCGTTGTTGCGACAACGCCAAGCGTCCCGTCTCTTCATGGACGTCCACCTCGTGAGGAGCGCCTCCTAGCAGCAGCTTGATGATGCAGGACTTTCCGACACCATTTTCACCTGAAATTGGTCATAACTGCACTTGAAATCTAAGGGAAAGATCCACATTTAAAGGTGAAACTCATTATTACCCAGCACAAGCAAATTCAAAGGGCGGTTCACAGCCGCAGAGGGAGAAATCTTCGGCGACTTGGAAGAGTCCGGCGAATG
Source organism: Ramazzottius varieornatus (assembly GCA_001949185.1). Classification (NCBI taxonomy): domain Eukaryota; kingdom Metazoa; phylum Tardigrada; class Eutardigrada; order Parachela; family Ramazzottiidae; genus Ramazzottius; species Ramazzottius varieornatus. The sequence goes on along the minus strand of BDGG01000002.1, from coordinate 2,955,348 downwards.
TTGGCGTTTGTGCCCTCCAGGAGCTGAAGGATAGCCATCTTCAGGAAAATTCTAACGATTGTTTTTCGGTAATCTCTGCAGAAGAGAAATGCAAAGTCTGAAGGAGAAATGTCAACATACGCGCCTCGGAAAAGGTCCAGGAAGGATCGTCGAGGGGAAAACAAGATCCAGAAGACATTATCCTGATGACTTGCGGGGACTGAGGAAAACCGAGTCAGAAGTAAAGTATTTGTCGGGACAAAAACGAGACTTATGACATCATGGATCAGAGCAATCTCTGTTCACTTCTTGACGTCATTCACACTGATTATTCTGATTCCCGTGATATCTCTTCCACGATTAACAGGAAGAGTTACGTGTAATATCTTGCTTTTGCACCGCCGTTCGTTATACGACCATCCCCGAGCGAAGGCGGTTTCAGGTGGATCTGCTCATCAAACATTATGTGTACCATGGGTAGAGACGCGCATCGTGACGCAAGCTTCCTCTGGTACTATAAATGTTGGAACCATGACGTCACGTCCGTTCTCGTGTAGTAGAAGCCATAAGTCTGCGAATCAGGACACTGACACGCAATTTGAAACTCTTACCTCGAAAACTACCATTCAGGTATTTTTCTTCCTGCAGAGCGCTAACTTTTCCGTGTTTCCTTTGCATTCCTCCACTCTTGATTATCCTGCTTTTCCTACGTACTTCCACCTATCCTGATGGGTCATCCTGAACTCGTCACCGTTCCAGAACAAGGAAGCAACCACTGGCTCAGAATGGCGTCTCAGGAATCAGCAACGTCACAGCCTTCCTTCACGACCTTCCTCCTCGTCTCTTCGATTCAAAAGCCTGAATACGTTTAACGTTTGGCTCATTGGTAACTAGAAATCCTGCCTGGCAGCATCATACCTGCCTTTCCACAGTTTATCAGTGTTTCTTTGCAGGGGACACGGGCGTGGGAAAGTCACGAACAATGCAAGCTGTCATGGAATCAAAACTTGATCGTTGACTTCATCTGAAGGAAATTCATGAAATCGGTGGAGGTATCAAGATCAACGAATATCATACCGGTAAGCTGTTCCTTTTTTGCTATTTTAGAAAACGGCGAAAACTCAACCGTTCTGTAAACCTTCTAGCCAAAAGCGTCAAAGGAGCGCTGACGATGTACAAGGTGTTCGAGGCTCATGGACTCTAGGACTCCTTAGATCAGCTTCCTGCGTAAGTTTAACGCTACTTTGTTCATGCCAAACCTTGCACATCTCTGCTTGCTTTCGATTTCAGTGTGGAAGCCCTGGAAAATTACGTGACGGATCGTCCGATGGCCTACCTGAAGAAGAAGAAGAAGAAACTGGACCAGTCCCTCGAGCGGAGGACGAGTGGATTCACTTTGCCTTGTTGATCAATAGTCAATTTACACCAGTGGTAGGCCGCACGTTTCTGACTAACGAAAACAAGTACGGTAGGCTGGTCTTTTGCGTCTGGTTCATAGGCACAATTCTATGAAGGAGGTAGAGGAAGAAGTTTTCCGTAGGCTAGGCTACAAGTCCAATCTGGTGCCCGTCCAAGATACTGTCATGCTGCTTGGCTACTACAGCAACATGTGGAAAGCTGCGCCTTTGTTCCACACTCCCAGTCAACACTGTCGGGAAAAGGTGGAAGAAACGCTTGGTCAACTTTCCTACCTGAAGCTCCGTGGATCCACCAGAACTGACACATATCCTGAACCATTCGCCTATTTCCTCGTTCACTTCCTGTATCCATATGCTCGAGAACATAGAGACCTGATTTTACAGATACTTCACCAAGACTCGTCGCATTTTGAACAGCTCATCGTCGTGCTGGTCGACTATGAGAAACAAGCTCACCTGCGGGAGCGGTGGAGTTCAGAACAGTTGTATGAAATGTACAAGACTCAACTTCCTCCAGTCCTAAAGAAGCTTTAGTCCTTACTCGACCGAGGTAATTAAGCGTTTATACAAACAAAGCGACACTTAGATTATTCAAATGCTGGCATATCATTCCGATGTTTTCGCTGTGTTAAACTAGGTGCATTTATTCAGGCCAAATCCAACAGGCCTTGCAGCCGGCACCTGATAAACTGCCACGTCTGGCACGTACTACTCTTGCGGAAGAGCCACGGTCAAGTCCCACGAAAGAACTGCCGGATACGTCGGCAAACCCTACGCTTCCGGTTGCTCAACAGGAAGGTGAGATTACATGTACAGTGAGTTACTTACCATCGTTCAATTTTCTTCCTACTACAGAATCGCCCACCGCTTAGAAAAACAATGTTTTCGGGATGTGCTCGGACTATACATGGGACAGCAAAGACACTGGGCACTGCTGCACGTGTCCGTAAAACATAGTAGCTCCACTTCCAGGCCAAAGCATACCAACAATTTGCCGCGACCACTCCTGTGATGCGGTGAGTTCCCAGGAATTCCGCAACCCTTCATGTGGATTCAAAACAATCAACAAACAATCAGTCAAAGTCGCGGAATGTCATAAGACACTTGAGTACTACGTCTCTCTCCGGTATCCGTTAGAAATCGTAGATGCAGGGGATAAGGGGAAAGGGGTAATGTGCAACGTGGAATTACCAACTAACAGAGTTTTGTGTATTTACGCGGGGGAACTCATCGACAAAGACATGAAGGAGAGGAGACAACGGGAAATGGGCAGAGGACACGTTCGCATCAAGCAGATGACCGACGGAACGTTGACCGATGCCGAGATTGTTCGAAACTTTGGCGCGGAAATGAACCACGCGCACGATCCCGTCGCCAACTGCACAGCAGAGGAGTTTTCTCTGCATCAGACGAGCGACGTGAAAGTGAAAACGAGCAGAAACCGGAACGCCAAAAAGAAAAACCTAGAGCGAGACATCAAGGTCAGCCTAATAAAGACCAACCGGCCGATTCCCGCGCGGACGGAACTCACTTGGAATTATGGAAACGACGCGGAGAATATCTTCGGAGGAGCCGTGTGTTTGTGTGCTGCGCCTAAATGTGTCGTGGCTCAGGCAGCATTAAACAGTCAAAAACCTTAAGTTCCGCTTTCTCCACTTAGTTTTCCAATTATTTTTTTTGGGCCTTTCCACAGCAGATTCTTTCCTCTGTTTCTTCCGCAGTGCTTCTCGCTACCGCAGCCTGGAATTTAGTTCCGTACGGATCCTTTTCTTCATAAGCAGAAATTGATTTTCCGGTCAATTTGTCGCCATACAGAAAGAAGGAACAACATACTGACAGACGGATGTTGGGTTATTATGTAAAGTTAACACACTTCAACGGCAAAATTTTTATGTTACGAGCAATGCTGCCATGAGCGTCGTAAGTATCTACAGCTTTCTTGTACACAGCAGGAAACGGCACCTTTTCAACCTGCCCGGCTACTTCCGAGCGCCACAAAACGGGGAAATTTCCGTCTTGGTCGCCACAACGTCGAGAACAGCACAGCGTTTCACTGAACCACTGGTCAACCGCACTTCTATTAAGTGCAAAAATTTTCCAGTGACGGCATCGTCGCCATCGATCACCAGTACTGTGCTGTCCGACACACCCTTTCTCCGATGCTCCCGCGGGACTTCCACGGTAATCCCTGTCCACAGCTTGGCACACCAGAAGAACAGCACTAGTACGCTGTTGTCAGTCAGGTCGACCACACCTAAAGCCTCTTGTACCTTTTCCACACAGAGTGTTGTCAGTTGCTTCATTCCAAACTTTTTCCTTTCCTTTACCAACACCACGCTTCCAACCGCCACAGGTCTCGACAAACGAGCGTTAGCAGAAATCAGCTCCATTTCACGATTGGTTGCTGGCAGATCCAGATGTTTCATTCCGGTCACGTTTGCCTTGGTTCTCCGGAGGCTGCTTTCAGGACCAAACAGGGAGATACCATCGTCAATCCGGGACGACCGCATGCTCAAAAGGGCGGCAGTAACAGCTTGCCCATGACTCATAATTATTGTCACGTGACCATCACTCTCACCCACAGTTGACCAAATTTGTCCAAAAAGTTATTGATGGAAGCACCATCAAAAATTCCAGCTATTGAAAGCGGTTCCGAACGTGGACTTTGCGAAAATAGGCTTTATACGGGTGTCAACGTACTGTGCATAGCGTGCGTCATTTTGGCCGAAAACTCGTACTCACCGTACATATTGCTACTAACACCCAGGATCCCCTAGTGCGGTGTACTCCGAATCTACGATTTTTTCTTCTTGGGGGGCCTCGCTCCTTGTACTCGTACTGTATGTAGAGCAGTTTTCTAAAATCAAGACTCTCCCATCTTTTCAGAACTTCTGCACTGACCGAACGTTTCAGAGCGGCTTGGTTGAGCAATCAACCCAGATGACACAGCTATCCAATCGTGGGTTTTGGGTCCGCCAAATGGTCTCAACATTCCCCTTCCCGAATCGGGATCTGAAGCGCCCTCTGGAGACCTGAATTCCGCCTCTGCTGGATCGACCTCGGCAACTGCTGGGTCTTTAGTGCACGTGAAATCATGGAACATAAGCGGAAGTATGCCACCTGGGATATTTTGGGATAACAATGAACCCAACAATGGTGATTCGAGCTCGCACGCTGGCGCCAAAGAATCAGTACATGTGGGTGCAGGCCACTACAGGTAATAGAGATGGGATATCCAGTTGCATATATGGGACGTGCCACAAAGGTGGGTTGGCAGGTATCGATATCCGCATCGTCATGCCATGGCACCACTTGTTCCGTAATTTCATCCGCGATTTGTTGTTTTCTTTTGAGTGTTGGCGGAACATTAGACGTCATTGGGTTAGACGTGCGAATTTTGAACCTTTGCCGTATGACGACTGTACAGTGCTTTTTACGAAACTAACGCAAGAACGGCTTGAAACTGCAGTTCGCAAAGACAACTGAACCGACTCGTTTCTCCGCCTGGATTGTGACTCCAGCGGGAATTCCAATCATGCGTCGCAACCATCGATGATCATGAAAACCAGAGCCTTGGTTTGGGGATCGGGATCATGAATACTGCTCTAGTTGACACTACGTATGGATTTTTGCATCGAGCATTTCTCATATCTGAACAATTTGTAGGATTTGCCTAGAGGCCTACCATGTCAAGATATTCAGCCTTATGTGCTCGTGCACGTGGGAGCTGATCATGAGGATACTGCGCCATCCTGTTCTTGTGATGGGGCACTGAAGCGATCGACTGTATGTATGTTTCTGATCGTACTATCGGCTACCAACAGAAAACTCTCTCCCAGCGCATTTCTTCCAGTTCCTGAACTTGAACCTTGAATTCTCAACGGCGCTTCGTGTGCTATCTGGCTCTCTGCATCGAGACAGTTTATGGAAACCCAGCAGTCGACCAAAAAGCTCCTATTTCAAGTCCCGTATCTTGTTTTGGAATGGCCTGCAGATATTCTGAGAGTCGCTTTCTTCTAACGACAAGTTCGGGAAGTGTATGGCATAGCGCACCGCAAGTGCCCAAATTCGAACGAACACAGGACATTCTGTAACGCGAAGAACAGACGCATCTACTGTAGCTCCAGATCCCGGCGGAAAGAGGTGTACTGACGCTTTCAGCTCCCTGTATGCCGTTTTCCGTGCTACTTGACGTCCTTCGTCTTCTTTGACGGTACAGAAATGTCGGCTACGGGTCTGCCTAATAATAAGCTGAAGTCGACGTCTTTGAACCACACAAGCTGGCTCACGAAAAACGGAGAGACGCTCAAGGCGGAATATAAATCCAGATTCTCGGCGGAAGTTGATTATGTTCTCGCGGCTTACGTCATCGTTCTCTGTAAGGAGTCCACTTGAGGATGATTATTCCATTATGGTAATTCTCAATTTTAAATAATCGCTCGTTAGGGATTGTCACTTTGTACGTCAACGGCGCCATCGTGATGAAAATGCAAGGAAAATGTGTGAAACGCCGGTCCGTCGACGGTCTACTGGGATATCTGGCTTTCTCTAATGGACTGCAGGCAATCACCACATTACCCTTCCTGGTTGTTACCTTCCTGTGTCACTGGTGGGCATTCGGAGATACCGGTAAGCTACCAACGGAACATCACAAAAAACGGCCACGTTTCGGGGTGATACTAAGCTAGAGATCTATTAAAGCTGTATCCTAAATTTTCAAGATGGTTAACGTCTAACTTCTGTACTTGAACATTATAATCGTTATGCGACAGCCTACAAAAGAAACGTGGATACAGAAACATTTTTAAGGCTTGTTTATACGTTCATTCATGGTACAGTACAGTTTCGAAGTTGCTCTTGTTGTAAGTACAGGTTGCAGTATATACGGATTTTTCGATCTGCTCTTCGGTCTAACGTCGGCTTGGATTGTATTCTCCATCGCGGTTGCCGCACATTCATCAACATTGATCAGCTTCAAATGTGGGTTTTTTGTTGCTTCTTTTTTATTTCCACAGTTTTCGTGCAGACATTCCACAGCCTGCCAACATCGATCAATGATCTCCACTGATGGTTACAGGCAACCACATTACACAACTAAAGAGAACGCGATTACTTTCCCGCGTTTTCCTTTGGATCCTCTACAATGCCGCAATACTCACCTGTACCTTACCGGTATTTGGAATTGGCAGTTACGAGGCAGAAAGAGCAGGAACAGGCTGCGGACTTAATTGGGCCGAAGGTTACCGAGAACTGTCATCTTTCATTTATGTGACCTGCGTGCTGTTGGCGGGCTTTCTCCTTCCCCTAATCGGAGTCGCCGGTCTTTTCATCAGCTTGCCGCTTACACACGGCTATTTCGGGAAACATCCCCACAAAGCACGAAGAGAACAAGGGGCGAATCAGTTGGACACCACTTCCGGAAGTAGATCTGCGGCGGCCAAGGTTCTCTGGGTACGGAGTACAAATCTAAATCAAACGCGACAGAAAGTGACGCTTTCTTCAAGAGCGTTACTTGATCGGTTTCTCTTCTAGAGGCCCATGAGTGTTTTCTGATTCGATACTACGCTATGCGGTGAAAGACTTTCTTATTTTGCAGATGGCTTGCACCGTTTGTGCCTGCCAGATCCTGTGCCGAGCGCCATCTTTCGTGATCGCGGTGCATGCGTTCTACTCCCAGAGCAGCGCCATCTGTCCGGTCTGGGTCGAGTTCCTCTCTTCTTTGCTGGCGAAGACTTCAACCGCCATAACGCCAGTGGCACAGCTTTGCTTCACGCGGAAGTTTCGGCGTTGTGTGAAGAAGTGCCTATTCTGTGGGTTCCATCAATGATCTTCCAGCCAAATGCCAGCGCATGAGCATAGCATGACTACCAACACCGGGAGTGTCGAATGTTCCGTCTGCGTTACGGATGCCAAAAACGGGACGTCAGGTGCGCAATCGGTACACCGGACTAGCTCCTGGTTCAGATCACGCAAACCTGCCAGCTCCCGCCGGTCAGCACGAGTTCCGACCAGCCTAGCCGGATCGCTAGTTCGTCAGAAAAAAAAGCTGATTTCACGATAGTAGGTTGCACCTGGATTTTATGCCAATTTCATGGCCTTTTTTGGTTAAAAACCTGCCAAAATTAGATAAAAAGCTGATTAGACGCCGATTACAAGCTCAGTCAAATCAGATTTCGTGTGTAGGACCCGTAAGTGGAGGACTTTAGAGCAGGAACCAAGAACTCGACTGGGGGCTGGGAGAAACACTGACGACTGACGAGAATCTGATAGTCCAGATCGTCATTCCCGAACATAAGCTACCTGCGTAGTCGGAAATAAATTGAGTTTTTGTTGTCTTGACGTACAAGCCGCCCACACCTGTAAAATGACCAATATTGATAATTAATAAACTACAAAGCCAGCGAAAAGTATTCCAGCGCTGCAACCAAATCCTTAATGAACAACAAGTGTCAGTGTCTTGTACCCTTGAACGCAACTCATCTTACGCATGAGGGTAACTTTTCAAGAAGAGAATTCGGCAGTTTTGGGAGTTTTTATAACAGCTCACCTGATCTGTTAGCCATGCCACTGATCAGAATAGGTTCGGCGAAGTGAAAATAAAACTTTTCACCCATCGACTGAGGACTGCTGTATTCGAGGTAACGTGGTTTTATTCACTCCTTCTATAGTCCGGAGACCTTTAGAAATTTTATGATGAGCAAAATTGACTCATCAATCTCATTTTGCAGCCGTCTTCCTGCGAGTTCAGCTTTATACACTAATTTGACTTATTCCTTCCTGGTGTTCAACTACTTGTTCTGTAAGATATGTTGCTCGTTGTCGCTGCTCCAGACTGGCCTCTAGGGTCCTGCGCAACACGGAACGAGCGCTATACTATCAAATGGAGCTGTCCCGACGAACGCACTGTCGTTTCCGCTACATGTCTTTTCGTTTGCGCGTCATGCATCCATCTAATTTTCATCGTGGGCATGTACAGGGAGATCCCGATAAGTTGGACGGATTTTGCGCTTGAATAAAACAATGAGCAGTGCTCTCACTTCTTCGAAAGTTCGTTCCTAGATACGTCTAACTATTGAAAACATTGTGAAAAAATCTTGTCGCGGTGTCGTGGTCCAGAAGGAGCACAGTGCTGAAGATGTGAACTAGGTGGAAAAAGTTTTCCCGAAACCAACATGCAATGCACTTCTGGCTGGTGTGTTTGCGTGCAAAACATTTCAAAACAATTTCGCTGGCTATTCTGTTGGAAAAACCTTCTTGATATAGTAGAAAAATATCACTTACGAGTTCAAACACACGGTTGGATTTGCGAGCGACAATATTGCTGCTGACTCAGGGGGTAAGCAAAAGTTTTCGCGTATTTTTTGAAGTATTTTTGGTTTCTCCGTCGGCAGCGCGTGAGAACCGCCCGTTTGTTTTTTAATAATTAGTTTTTTAACAAACGTACTTCTTTCGTAAAACATTTTTATGGGGAAACCTTATAGTTTTGCGCGTCAGATACAAATAATCCAACTGAGGTTCCCACGTTTTACCCGTAAAATGACGATTTTTCATAGCTCACAACAGTCAAACAATCGTTGTTTTGTTGAAGAGACCTTCACAAAAATCGAAGATGAAGACGTGTTCTGTCGAATGAGCTGACGTATGAAAAATTAGGGAGAAAATCGACTTTACTATGCGTTTTCAAAATCCGTCCAACTTATCGGGATAACCCTGTATGGCTGGATTAGACGAAATTCTGACGACATCACCCAAAGAGCGCAAAATACGACCTACAGACGGCCATGTCTTAGCCATAACTCGATTTGGGAGGCGGCCTATTATACTTACCATGATTCGGTAGATGGATCACGGTTTTTGGTACTGCGCACGGTTTTTTGTAAGTACTGTATACGTACCAAATGCAGCGTTTTGAGCCCAACTTGTGACTGTTCTTATCGTTTAAGTTAGCAGATAGCTTGCCGGCTTGTCGAACTCTCATATCGAGGTATCTTGGGCTGAGCATACATGGTTTACATGGAACCACAGAGTGGCATACGCGAAACCACAGCATGCTCTGATACATCAAGCAAACAACCGCACCCTGTTTACCTTACATTATAACGTTCAGGTATCCTGCCCGTTCACCGCGGTTACGTTTTATCTTGCTGTACTGCAAGCTCGTGAACCCCAACGTTGATGCCTTTTGCGGCTTTCAGCCAAGTTGTGTTCGAATATATCTAATGCCTAGCCTTAGTTGAACCAGCTAAAGCCGGATCGAAATGGAAGATGGTCAACGGAAAACGAAGTCTCAAGTCCAGTTCAAACGTCTGAGTTTGTGCTGTGTGTTCTTACTAACCACCACAGGGCTCTTGTATTTTGAAGAGAGCACAGCGGTGGTCGGCGCGTTGTCGTCTTGGAACTGGAGCACTTCGGGGAGCCAGCTGCCTGCAAGATGCTTAAAGACCCTTCAGTCTCTGCATTACGCCGAAGCTATATGCCTGGACAGCTCAAACCTGACTTCCAGCAAATTCTTCAACTTGTAAGCTAATCTCAGTCAATTCTTTCAGAAAAGTACGAATGCACAAGCAAGATCACATCCCAGTTTCCACGAAATTGATATTGCAGGACTGACGACATAAGGGAAAGCCTAAAATTGCTGCGCGGCAAAACCATTGCTTGTGTTGGAGACTCGCGAGTCAGGTTTTTCTGTATGCTTATCTGGAGCGGACTTACAAACCAGTCGTACCAGTTTAGCAACCGCGAGAACCATTATCAAGAAGATCGCGTGTTCGTGTCGAAGGCATATAACATAACCTTGGTAAGTCAAGCGGACTTCCTTGTCTGTGTGCCGCATTTTTCCTTACCTGTCAACCTTGGCACAGCCTCCAGATGCCTGCCACAAAATGCAAAGCATCTACGGGATTAACCACTGAAAACCGCTCTTTCAGATGTTTTACTGGATAGTTCATCCATATGATGCACGGTTGGGGAGGCTTTTGTCCAGCTGGATTAAAACGAACTCTACTCCGCAACTTGCTATGTTCCAGTTTGGAGCGGTAGGTCTGCTCCGTGGCTTCGTTTTGAAACACTGACATTGATCTGACAAGCGAACTGTAGTTAGACTTCGTAGCATTCAGTAGCTTCCCCCAGACATGGAGCGAACGAGAGTGATGTATTCGGAGGTAAGCTCCCGCAATTACCGAACGAAATTTGTTTTGTAGCGTACCCGCTTTCACTTTCTTCTAGATAGTGTGATGAAAATCGGTATAGCATTAAAGGAGCTGCATCATCATAAAGGGACCCTGAGCATTTGGATGTCAACACGTATAAGCCAGCGTTATTACTAGCACATACGACCGCCGGAATCCGTGGACATTGACCTGTGTTCTTCTTCCGTCGTAGTACCTGGCGATCATACGCGTCCGCCTAGCTGGGGAAATTTCGCCTGGGTAGGAAATGAAACCGGCAGGCAGCAACTTGAAAACTTAGGTCATCTAGGAGACGAGGCCATGAGAGACGGTCACGTTCCAGTATGGTCCACACCTCGAGAACTTTCGAAACAACGCTTGAACTGGTACGAGGACGTTGTTCATCCCGGGCCACTGTTGATGGAGAAGGTAAGAGTCGACAGCGTATTTTCTGTGGCCTACAAGGTACACGAGCTTTTACCAAGGACTACTACAGCTCGAAATTTTATCTTCTAGTTCTTGTGCCAGCTGATGACTGCGTTAAACTGCTTCGACGCTGAGGGTTCCTTTTGAAGGCGCACTGGCAACCGCGATAGTCCCAAAAATTTTCAGTCTTTCAGAAAGAAAAACTTTCAAGTACCCTGTTAGCTCTTTCTACGATCAACACTATGTCTGTAGAATTTTGAGCAGTTCCTTCCGCATACAGTGCGTGGCAGCCAACTTGAGCTCTTTTTTTCGAACATTTTTCACGACACTCAAAAGATTACATCAGTCCTATCCTTAACCAACAGCTCGTTGATTTGTACGTTGAAATGGTTAGTGTTTGGATGGAACTCACTCCAAAAAATTTCAATTCGCTTGAAGACTTACCATGCCGGTATCAAGCCGAGGTAAGATGCTCTGGGAGATCCCTGTCTTCGGCGCTTCGAAAAATAGCGACAAATTCCCCACTCACATTTGAACTGATGATCATACAGTCAAAATAAAGGCTGGTATTCTTTCTCTTGAACACTTCATATCATCAGGATGAAGATATGAGGTGCTAATCAATATATTACAGTTGTCTGACATAATTATTACAACTGTGTTCGTTCACAACACGACTTTGCAAGACTTTGGTTCGCTTCAAAATTCCGAAATATAAGTGCTGTAAGGTTTTGCTGGGAAACCTCAAAACTATTAATCTAGCTCGAGCCCATAGATCGCGATCAAGAGACCAGAGACGAAAAACATCGAGCAAAAAGCGGAAAATTAAGATAGAATCTTTGATAGAAACAGCAACCGTTGATACTTGATACTACAACCCGTTCACGCCAACTTGCTACCACCTATTTATTCAAGCCGTCCTCCACGCGATAATCGCGCAACTTCATAACCAGTTTTCCTCGATCCGGCATCTTATTGGCTACCTCAGGAAAACCTACTGACCCGGAATCCGTTTACTAGAAGTTACAATCGACATTAAAGTAGCGGTCGGGAAACGCGAAAAATGCACCAACTTTCAAAATTTTTGGGGGTGTTTTCAAAAATACTTTCTACAATTTCGGTTTGAAGTTCTGCTGTTTTTTGGTTCACAGTAAGTAGAACACGGACTGTTCTTTAGGAAAATTGGTCGAAAGTACCGATGTGCCGTTCAGGTCACGAGCTGGAGTTTCTTATAGAGGAGGGGGTTTACCGGCAAAACGGTCGAATTCGTCGGATCTAATTCATTTGCTACGCTTCCAGGGCTTTCCTGCAGTCTCCCCTAATTTTATTTAACATCCTAAGTATGTGTTCGCTTGTTGAAATCGAATTGAGGTTTTACTCACGCCTGGAGTTCCAGAGACCACGTTTTGTTCGTGATGATTAGTCTTCCCCACCGGAAGTCGTATTAACCTGTTTTTCGGAACCATCTCTCAACTTATGTTATCCAACCATAGCTCACTAGAAGCTGCTTGAAAAGTTGTATGATAGTGTATAGGCAAGAAAGGAACAGAAGCCTTCTCTATTTTTTAAACGTCGAAGTTGCAGGTGGTAGCAAGTGGCGTGAACGGGCTGTACTTTCTGATTCATACGTCGCGAGAAAAACAACTAAATTTTCAGAGACGAGTTACGCTTCGTCGACCATACTTCATGTTGCACCTTCCTCCACGCATGTCCATCATGGTACCATAACTGCAAAATTAATATGAGAAACAATGGATTGCCAGAATTTTGACGTATTGACGGGTTCTGAGGGTCGAGTAACACCAACCGTTTTGCGAGTAGCTCTGCTTGCATGGCCCCAGGGACGCAGCCAAAAAGAGGGACCGGGTTCTTCGCGTGTTACAGGCTTCACACTCGTTACTCGAAGTTCGACCTTCAGCGCAGACGGGCAACATCATTCGGTTGCATGCTCCACGTCGTTTGTCGTAATTCGTGCAATTAATCTTCGGAAAAAAAATGCCAGGATTTATTGGCTGGTCGGAGTTACATTGTGAAAACCGCTTTTCGTCTGGTTTCGAATTTTGAATGGACGTGTGTCCACAGTACTGCACTTGCCACATTGTGCAATTAAAATAGCCGTAGACCAGGACGAATAACGGTCAGCGGTCAATGACGTTATCAGACTTCGAAACCCGACGGAAAGCGTTGTTCACACTGTATAAAACATGCGGTGCAGAATCCAGATATAGGTTCAACGCCTCATCCCAGATTGCATCGCCACCTACCGAGATAAAATTTGCGTTTGGGTTAGCGGTGGTCAGAGGCGGTCGGTAGGGTCCGTTGACCAGTGACGGTTTGGAGCGTCCCTTGACCAGGGTCAACAGCGTCCCAAATAGCACCAGTGCCAACACCAGCGAATAATTAGATGGCAACATTACTGGCCAGAGTCCAGTCCCTGGCTGAAGGTAGTTACGTGCTACACTCGGTTCCAGGGAATACTCCAAAGCTTGTTAAGGATAAAATTTCGAGTGTCGAAGATAATACAAGTTTTCTGACTGGGACCTTCTACCGTACGACAAATTCTGTTTCAGACTTCTGTGAAATTCTTCACGAAAACGTCGAGCTGTATTCGCTAGGAAACCTTTCAGATTTTTTGTGTCGGCCAGTCCCTCCAAAAAGACCTTCAAACTTTCTTTAAGGGCGTGCAGTCCCGCCTTAGAGAAGAGTGTAAAAAAACAGCCAGATTGCGAAGACAGATAACACTTCGTTCAACAAGTAAAAAATTCAAACTCATTTTATGAGAAAGCCAACTAACGTGGACTGTGAACTACGAATGGCAAGGTTCCTTACACGGTAAGGAAGGGCAAAGCAGACTCAGCATAGCGCTTTCGGCGACCCAGGAAGCCACCTTGCGAGTTAGAATTGGCGATGGACGTCGAAGAAGGCGAATAGCCACTGGCGAATCCATTCGCGTTGCTGCTAGAGTAACCCATGGGATCTGGAAACAAAAGAACTTGTAGTTCTGTGATAGCAAAACTGGGGTACAGCAGGATAATGGAGAAAGTAGGTCTTACTGGTGAAAGTCTGGCCATTGCTGGTGGCTTGTCCCATCAAAGCGTTCGCAGTGCCGATAGCCGATCCAGTAGCAGCGCTGTTTATTGGTAGGCCGTACCCTCCACCGAATCCGCCAAGACCTGCACCAACCATACCATAAGGACTTCCAATCTGGCGCTTGATCCTTTCCGGGGACTTGGACTGGCTGCGACGACCACCATTCTTCGAAGACGATCGGTTACGTTGGCCTGGAGATCCAGCTGTGGAAAAACCAATACGAAGTAACAAGCGGACCTCTTCATCGCAGGAAAGAACGTGCCGGAAAATCATTTATCGAAGAACGGCGAAAATACTGTAATCGTTGGAATATTTGGAGAGTTACCTTTGATTGTGGTTGAAAGGACCGGAAGCGACGCGGTAACACTCGGAGGTGGAGCGGCGACCGTCGAAGACACGGAGGACGGAGTGGTGGATCGATTACGTCTTCCGGGATTCTTCGCTGCCGAACAACCGGAAAGGAAAGCGCAGAGAACCAGCGTCACAAAAGTCCAAGACTTGATGGAAATCATGCTGTTGGCAGGAGCGAAACGTGGCGTTGTCGGAAACTAAGATGTACGCAATGCTGCTCTGAAACTTATAGGATAGACGATGAGGCTAAGTGGACGGAGCTGTAAGAAAGAAACTGTTCGACTGATATTGTTTTCGACTGGAAGGTGTGCCCCATGTGGAGCTCTGAGCAAACAGGGATGGGCGGAGCTACTCAGCTGATCAGAGGGCATCTCGACTTTAATTCGTTGACTAGGGTAACCGGATCTTGTTCAGAACTCTTAAGAAAGGAAAGTATAGAGCATCCGTGTTTGTCTGTTCTCGAACAATAGGCTTTGAGGTTCTCTATAAGATAACTGCCATCTGACAGCCTAGGAAGAGAGGCCTCTTCCCTGCTATAGTGAAGATAGTTATTCAGATTAGTCAACGCCGGTTTGGTCTCTGCCAACAGTCTAATGGTCTCGGAATTCCGGTCCGAGGTATACGTACGGCGTTGGTTCTTCACGTCACGTTAGTTAACGCTATTTCTTGCTGTCATAGTGAGATCGCACGTAAGGTGAGAGCTTTGTGATAAAATTCCTCTGCAAACAACACAAGGTAATACCACCAGTTTACATGCACATGATTAACTTTCCGCGAGTGCTACACGTGGGAACTGCGTTGCAGCGTAGATAGGCCATGTCGAGGCTTTCTGACATCTTGGAATTGTTGCTACCCCAACGTTGAGGCAGCCTGTTGGCATCATTGCTCCCATAAGGTTGTTTCAGTTTCGATCTTACGTTTTCTGAGTGTATGTTCTACGAGGTCTTTTTATTCGTCCTTATTTGAACTTTTGAAATAATGAGCCTGACGTAAACCAAAACTGATATATCTGTACCATGCGGTATACTAAACCTAAGATTAATTCACTGATATGTGGCGCCCTCTTGGCCATCTGCCGCGTCTCATGGGTTCACGCTCACCAGAATCGCGACGTCTTCCGACCGGTCGCCCTACGAAGTGTCGCCGACAAAACGATGGACGTGCAGCCTGCTTTGCAAGTGCGACAGGAACGTCAGGGAGCTCGAGTGGGTCCAACTGGAATGAAACTGGTCCGGCGTCCGAGTGGTAGACCTGGAGACATGGCGAAGGGGAACTACGTCCACATGACGTAACCAAACTCCAACCGTGGTGGGGTCAGGCCCACCGCCACGCACTTGGCCAACGAAGGTCATGTACAGTAGACCTAGTTGGTCGGCGATCTTCAACAAACGCATCAACTTTCCTTTTGAGACCGCGTTTGGAAACTACGATGTCCATCTCATTAGGAAAGCTTCTGGACCTTATCGAGGTACGCTACGTACTGTACAAACACGGTGACATATGGCTCAGGTGATACTTCGAACGCGCGTTCTCCCTTTCCCGACAACTTGATCTGTAATCACATTTTGTTTAGCAGATTTCGCCGGGAGATTAGTTCTTTTAACGTTTTGTAAGAATATAGGACGCGACAACGAAAGACCCTTTCCGGGCAACCGGTCAGACGATTTTGGGTTGATGACCGAATGCCTGCGGAAGCGTGCAGAAGGGCTGTACTGGCAGAGTCGGGGAAACGTTGGTACTATCATGACTGAGTGTCGATCTAATGTTGATTACGCAGCGTTCCAGGGGAGAGGGAGCAGCTACGTTTGTCTCGACCGATACGGCGGTTCAGTTCCCGGCATACCCAAAAAAGCTTCAGACTGCTCAAAGTGGCTTGATGATGAAGGCAACCCGGTCGTACCTGCCATAAACAAACCGCTCGAACGAACCGATCCGGTCACTGCTCCTGGAGAATGCACTGCTGCACGAGACCAAGCTCAACAGCTGCTTAAGAAAGGAATGCAAGACGTTTTCCCGCCTGAATGTAAGGCAAATGGGGAGTACCAGAAAGAGCAAAGAAGCCCTTTTGGTATGAACTGTGTGGACCGGGAGGGAAAGTTCGTACAAGGAAGCACCATGCAACGTGGACAGCCTGGTAGACTAAACTGTGACGAGTGGGTCGACGATAACGGTAACGCCGTCGACAGGTCCAAGCCTTCAACTAAGGGGAAGTGCAAGGCCGAGCAGGAAAAAGCACTGCAAGAAATCAAGAAAGGTCTACAAGACGTTTCGCCTCCCAGATGTAAAATAAACGGTGATTACGAGACAGAGCAAAGCAACTTCTTCAACAAGTACTGTGTGGACCGGGAGGGAAACATGGTACCAGGAAGTTCGGTGAAAATTCAGGGCAAGGTAAACTGCGATGACTGGGTGGATGACAACGGATATCCTCGCCAAGGTCCTGTTGGGGTCAGCACTACCCCAAAGAGTACTTCGCACAGGCCTACTGGAGCGGACACAGCAAACGCCATGAGCACCACGAAGAATTACATCAAGTTAGTTCCGATGAAGCGACCCATGGGACTATTGTACAGTGCACGTCCAGATTAATCTTAGAAGATGGGCGTTGGATCGCTCGAGCTAGGTGCAGCAAATCAAATTTGAGAATTGGAGCAACGTCGGTTTCAAGTCACTGATGGTAGATAACATGCTCCTGGCACTTCTCAATTCTAATATTGGCAATTTGGCGTGCACTGTACAAAACGGTAATTTACAGTAGCTCTCTCACAGTCTCGTGCACTCAGTGCTTCGCGGATAGTGGTCATGAACAGCGCGCTGGCTGTCCAAAGTGAACAATTTCAGCGGTATCATTGGCTCCACGTACAGTTTCTAATTTGACGGGTTGTCTACTCTAGCTCTGCATCGTCAAGAGTACCTTCGCGAACCGAAACGAAATGCCAGAAAAGTTTGCGTGAGTTCGGAGAGAGGCGCTTGATGGGTGCTTACGCACCCATTTGCAAGCCGAACGGAGAGTATGCCAAAAAGCAGAATGGTGGTGCAGTGAGTCCATCATCAAGCATTGTCTACTGTGTTGACCGCAACGGCGATAAAATTGCCCGAACAGAACACAAAGCTTACTTGAGATTTCTACTGAACTGCGACGAATGGGTCGACGACAACGGTAACAGAATCAGATCTACCAGCGACCAACCGCCCCGCTATACCCCAATGTTGATTCCCCCAGCGGGGTAAAGACCCCACATCAGTTTTGATCGCATTGCTACCACATCGAGCTGCCTGACCAACGGTTGGTTGACCGCCATTTATAGTTCGAGGACAGTCTAGTTGCTGCCCTTCCCTGGTACATTTCGGTCGCGCTCTCGTTGTAAGAGACTCATTTTCTTTTCTATTGAACGACTTACATGGTGGTATAGGAATAAACCCGTGTGCTAAAGTATACTTGCTCTGCACTATGCAGTATCTCAAGCCCGAAACTGGTTATCAATATATGGCACCCTCTTCATTGCCAACACATGTCTCACGGTGTTGGCTCAGTATAACCAGGAAGCGTCGCACCCAGCTCCCCAGGCCCGGCAGAGGGCGTAGTTGAAGGTGATGGATCTCTACCGGCGCAACAGCGAAGACAGGATAGTCAATGAGCCACGGCTAGGATGGCTAGTCCAGCAGGCCGTAGTAGCGGCATGAAACTGGCCAACGAAATCCCGTATGTGTATGATCCGCCAAGCTCGCTCAGTCCCACCCAAGCACTTGGAGAACGGGGGGCACGTGCGGTACAGACACGATGGACCAGTTTTCTTTAGCAAGAATCTTCGGTCCCTATCCCTATTCAGTTTGGAGGCTAGCTACGAGGTGGAAGTTGGCATGAAAGTCTATGCACCCAATCAAGGTGCGCCGTACCGGTCGTTGTTTTTGTTTCATGAGTTTTCCAGGAAGTAATGTTTCTTCCTTGGAATGAAAGTGCTACTTTAGTGGACTTCTTCGTTAGCGACGCACGACACAGCAAGGTGCCGTATGTTGGTCCTCCTTCCAAATTCAAAAGTGATCCCATCAACTGGGCAAGAGCCACCCAGCGCTATCCATCGTAAGTATCTTCCCCGTCAGTTAGCTGCGCGAATGAGCCGTTTGACGCGTGCATGTTTGTTTGTTACCGAGTGTCCGTGTGAAAGAATCTGCTTTTTGTTTTTGACAGTGGGCTTTCATCGAGAGCACCTCTGCGATATGAGACGAAGTGTCAAACAAGTCTACGATAGCAAAAGGAAGGTCTAACGATGGCACGTCCCCATCCTAACTGCGATTCAAACGGAGACTTTGTTGAGAAGCAGAACGAAGGTCCTGTGTAATTTGCAGATATTCCAGTCCCCATCCGATAAGTCCGTTTCTTCTACTTCCCTGCGTCAGTAATGCGCGCGAAAGTGTCCTGTCGTGCATGGCAACCGTTGAGATCTGACGGTCGGACACGGCTGCCGGACCGGCCGGAAGTATCCTTCATGAGCCAGGACTTGGTAAAGTGAGGTTTCTGGCAGGTGGGTGAAAATCCACGGGGACCCTGCACTGAAATCTGCATGCTTCAGAACATTTGTAGTGGGTAGCTTTTATATGTTGTACTCCAAGATAGATTGAACTGTAATATATTCGGTCGAACCGATCTCAACCAGTCATGGCTGCCCCAATTGTCAACCCCCAGCGCAAGCCCGTATCCAACCGGCAGATAAGTCTTGCTCTCTTCACCAATGACTACGAATGCGATTTTAGTCCAGAGCTGGAGCAAGTTCGATCGCAGATCAACGAGGTAATCGCTAGCAGTGACACCATCAGCCGGTTGTTAATTTGGGATAGGCGGCACAATTTCATGTCGAAGCCGTTTCTCCATACGATGAAGTCCATGCAGCACCACAACGTTCACGGCATATTGTTTCTTCTTCGGGTTCAGAGCGAACATCGCTATCTCTTATCGAATATCCACGATATGGTGACGTATTTCTGGGCCACGTCAAGAAGAACAGCGGTGACGAACACGACGAGAAACGAAAAGAGTGACGAATGTCCGCCGCTGTCTTTGGCTTTCCTCGTTCACGGATCAGCCGGAATCCAGTCGATGAGAGAAAACTTGAGACATCGAGTTCAGACACAACTGTTGTCCCTCTTACCTGCAATAATGATCACCGAAGACATGGTGAGTAATACTGTACGGCAAAGAATGAATCACGATACGATTTCCTGAAAAACTTTCGTGATGACGGCTTGTTGCAACAGGTCAAAGTGAAATTTGTGTGTTTTCCGGAAGAAGCGGAACTTCTTTGCCATGATCTAGCAAGATGGCTGAAGAAGAACGCAAAGCGATACGCCATCCGACGAGCCTTCGAGATGAATCACTCATTATGGAGCACCGTATCCTGGAACAAAGTCCTCCAACGCGAAGGCCGCAATGCATGGAAGTCGATTGGCTCCGCCCTCACCGACACCATTTCCGCAGCGCCTATGGTTCGTGTAAGACGGTCCCAGTCTGAGCCGATCATTATTCCAAGAAGGAAGCCCATCATATCTGATGAGGTCCTTATCCAGTTTGGCGAGCATGCCGCCGCCATTGCTGCACAGCTGAAGCACTACACATCCAACCGGGGTATCTGGAGTTACAAACATCCGCATACCGACTACTTGTATTCTATATTCCATGAACTCGTCGAGATGCGGGAACAAGTCAGAGTGAAACTGATACACCGAAAACAATGCGTGGAAAAACTGCTGGGTATGCCGAAGGCTAAGACTAGCGTCGACAGGTTTTACACTCGCTTTCAGTGGATCAAGAATCACGTTACACAGCCAACCAGTCAGCTCATTGTATATTTTCATTATGGTAACGTAGTCCAGTACTCTGTTGCGAGAATGACATATCCTTTAACTTCGGCTGATATACAGATTTTACGTGGTCAGTTGTTAGCTCATAGTGAGGCTAAAAGGAATTTGGCGGTCAGCGCACGGACCCAAACTCTTTGCGATTTGTGGAGCAAGATGCAACGGCAATTACCATAATTTTCTGTCAAGAAGTACTATTGCGCCGGTGTCGAATTCAAAACCAGTGAGAACATCCTCGGTCTTTTCTCTCCGCTGGCAATAATCGTATTTTCTTGCGGAAAGATATGTCTAATTACACGGAAGGTAAAGGCTGTCACGATCACTCTCTTGTTCATGTCCGCAATCGAATTTTGGTGTCTTCCAGTTCGCAATGCGTCGGCTCTCCGAGTGTTCGTTAGACGCCACGGCGGTATCCCATCACCACATGGCATTGATGCGGATGTTGTTCGTCATGTTTCTGGCTTTCTGTGTCACGTGGTTCACCACAAGGACCTCTTGCCCGCAGAAAGCGCCATGGGTATAATGCTGCTTGCAAAAGCTTCTGCTTGTACCTATCCTGTCCTGTACGGCCACATGAACTCCGAAGTAAATCTATAAAAGAAATCTCTGTCGAATAGAAAATGTAGATTATTTGGCTAGCCTCGTGCGGACAGGGTACGGACAGATTATCAGATGGAGCTCCACTTTTACAGGTCCAGAAGGTTCTCAAAGCTTGGAAGAACGATCTGCTTCACTGGTGCCGCAGCAGCCACGATCGCTTCCAGCAGCGTTGGTACCCCAGCTATTAGTAACCATCCATGCCGGCCTGCGAAAGACAGCACACTTCGAACTGGCCTGCTGTTCGTAGCTAAACCGAAGGCTAGTTTCCTGAACGAAACACCCATGTACCTTCTTTGCCACGCCCTGAAAGCTAGATACACTCCTGCCTTATGGTTGTGCTTATTGCCTTTGGTGACGGTAGCAGCTACCACCACAACTGGTGTACCACACAATAAAGCCTTGCTTTGCCGCCCTTTTGTCCAGACTTCGAGGTGACGAAGAAGTCCTGATGTTTCTGAAAGTCCGCTATAGTCCACATGTATCAGAAGAGCGGCTTTGAGATCAACCTCGTCGGGTTTCGCTAACCAGATTGAGGCGTGTCTAGAGCTGAACCATAGAACTTTGACGTCAGTAGGGAGATCGCGGACAAGCCCGCAGGTTACAGATCAAGATACATCTATGGATGTAGACCTGACGATACTGGGATGAATTTACCGACCTTTGCCGCTGAGACCTCCGACATAAGCCTTGATAGGAAGTAAGCTTCACACAAGCAGCAGGCTCCACCTGTCGGATGTCGGAATTCCGGCCGTGGGTTGGGAGGGGAGTAGACCTGGCAAAAGTGTGATTAAGTGTGGTGTGGTGTTTTTTGGACACCGCTCTTTTGGTGCACCACACCACACCAAACTGAAAAACCGAAAAAGCAAAACTTGTACTTAATAACCGCTAAGGAGCAAACCTTGGCGTAACACAGATGTACAAACAGAAACCGAATGACAACAATGCGCAAACCGAAGCTAAACCTGACGTCAGTGTGCTTAATTCTACTGGTCCCGTCGGTTTTCCCTGTATATTTGGCCCCTCAAAGCGTGTCGTGCTCCGCCTTAGTTGCTTTCCTACGAAATGGTGCACCAGAAGTTTTTCGGTTTGGTGTAATGTGGTGTCCTCGGAGACCAAACCGAAAATTCGGTGTGGAACGGACACCAGTGTTTTCGATTTGGTGTTCTGTGCACACCGAAACCAAAAAGTTTGGTTTTTTCGGTGTGGTGTGGTAAAACCACACCATCGCCAGGTCTGGAGGGGAGCCACCGTCTGTCTGGCCATTGGAGGGTAATGGTAAGCCGGACTGTAAGGCGTATAAAAAGCCGGCTTTAATACGGTGCCCACATAGCGTATTTTCATGGTAGACAGTGTTATTTTAATCATTAAAATAAGAAATCGATTCTAATATTTAGAATCGTTCTAACTGTGCGGGTTGATGTCTGCTTGATTGATTGATCCATAATACGAAATTGAATTTTAATTTTAATAATTGAAATTCGTCAGCGATAATTGAAATTCGTCAGCGATAATTGATTTTACTTGCAGTCAGCTGATCACGTAGACTTAGCATTAGCACTTGACTTTTGATAATTTTAATTGCATAGTAAAATAACACTGATGGTAGCCTCTACTACTGGAAGGGCCTCAATACTCCGTAAAAGTTTTACATGGTGACACCCATGCAGATATGCTCCGAAGGATATGCCGGTTGTCCTTACCGACGTCTGGTCCCGTTGATCGCGCAAGGTGGACCGAGCTTGGTCGAATTCGAATTAGTTCATGAGATGAAGCGGAAGAAAAGAGCATCATCTGCTATTGTTATCACTTTACAACGACCAAATGTCGTGTAGAAAGGTCTGATCCAGGTGTAGTGTCTGTTGCAATGGTCCAACAAGAGGCACAATGCCATTCGCGTGCGGTTATAATAATGACACAATGCAAACAGAAGCATGCCTTGTAACCTTCGTCAATTAAACCGCTTCCGCTTCGCTACACTCAACTTCAGACAAGTCCACACTGAACGGTCTTCATCAGATGCTCACCTAACTGTCGCGGTTCAACGTTTTACTGGTACACGACACAGCAGCATCTCGAAAAATTGCGAAAGAAAAATTGGTTTCCTAGTGTAATCAGTAAACATTTCAATGACCCTCGCGTATTGATTGCGGATTTTACCAGAGTGACTTCATGGAGATGAGGATAGTTAGTAAACTGTGCGGATCGGGTGATAAGCGCCAATTATGCGTTGCGTACTGATCACGGCTGTCGGGAAAGACTGTCACTTAATGCCAACTTGATGTCTCAACAGGGAATACTGGTTTACAAACTAATCAGCCAAAGTGATTTTTAATGCTGTCTCTCACCGCACGGCATTCTGCCCGACCACCTTTCCTTCCTCATCACAATAGTGGGCTGTTATGGTGCAAAAAGTCTAAATTTTTAATCAACTTGTTCTCCATATGGCTTAGCGATCTGCCCACTAATGATGGACCGCATTACCGTCACGCAGCGAGGGCCAGTCTGTAGGGACACACAGAAGGCCTCCAGAAAGGCAGATTTGAATATGTCCGATCGATAGCCGGCAAAACATGTTCACCTGTTTAAATCCAGATAGACTTTCCAAGCCGGCCACCTACTACACTGACAATCACTGTCGGTGTTGCATAACATAACACCAGCAGGTTTGTGTTGCAGGGAAAAATGACATATGTTTCTGTCAAGTGAAGTAAAGCTCTCCTCTTCTTCCCCTTTTACCCCCACGTCCCGGTTTAAACTGAACGCGCTGGTCATGTCGGAAAACTGGCACAAAAGAGTAATCAATAAGAGCACAGTCTGCTAACTTCCAGATTTTTACTAGCCGCATCACTCTGAAAATCTGATTGGTTGTTCATCACAGCAATCAGACTACCGCATTTTTTCGCTGGATATTTCTCTACGGTACGCTTAAGCTGGCAGGCAGTTACCTGTTTTGTGTGATTAAACTTTGCCATCGGGTTTTCTAATATCGTATTAATAACTTCGGCCTAACTTTCCTCAATGAAGTTAGGGTGGGCGCTGCCAAAGTTAATTAAGTGTTTGCAACACTTGGCAGTTTCCTGTATCTGTCTCGATGAAGAAGATAACAGCGCCGACATGTCTCGCGTTGGCTTGCACTTGGCTTGCCGCTAGACAGAACAGGTGATGAGCAGGTTAACTGGAGGAGTGTGTAGGGTGAGCCAAAGGTTCAGTGGACATTTGCAGGTTGGGACCAGCGGTGCGTTACATCTTCCTCGACAACGGGTGAAGCGTTGCCTGTTTACAGATGATAAGAGCGCCGGAGCAAGCTTAGCCACAATTTACCGCTGTTTTGCGCAACTAATGGATGAGAAATTGCGTGCTGGAGTGGAAAACAAACACGAAACCGCGCTGAATGGAGTGAGCAGAGCAGAGTGAGCGCGAGTGCAATAGCGGCACAAGTGTCTCACACATAGCTGTTTGTCCACAAAGCTCACCAAGGCGATATGCAGGATCAAATGGAGCAGGCGAGTTGGATGAAAGGCAGAAATTTAAAACTGAAGAGCGATCAAGCCTGGCATATTGACTCAGTGCCGTACCGACTTAATACGTCCGAACGCACCCAAATAGTCAAACGGAAATTGGATGATTTGACGCAAGGGAATAGGACGACTTTCCATCTATGTAGAAGTGGATTTGCCTAAGTGATTCCCTGGTAATCAGGCCGTTAGCTCTGGTAGCGCTCCTCTCGTTCTCCACTTCCAACTAGCAGCGGGAAATATCATAGGGAAAAAAGTGAATGAACGACTTACGTATTCGCTTGCTTATGCCGTCTGATTCAACGAAATGGATGCGATATTACGAATATGAAGAAACCGCGGCTTTATTGCATAAAATTCCACAGTATTTTTGGTATACAGTACTACAGACAGTTCAAGGAGATAGTAATTTATTCATCGAGACTAATTTTTGGCGCAGAGGGATGTTGCGTTTCGGTATGACGTCTGAGATCCACTTTGCGTTGGAAGGCGCGTCCGCAATACTGACAGCCGAACGGCTTATGACCAGTATGCTTGCGAAAATGTGTTATCAGGTTCGATGATTGACTGAAAGCTTTACCACACACTGTGCATTTATGCGGCTTCTCTCCTACAAAACAGAAACGTGTCTTATCATTTTCCGTGATTACCAAGCAATAATTAGTCATTACTATCTTGGACTGATGAAGTTTTGAGATCCAGTTTTTTCTTACCTGTGTGAATATAGGTATGCTTTTTCATATCAGACTTCTGATGAAAGCTCTTTCCACAGCTGGACCACGGACAAGTATACGGTCTGGTGTTGGAGTGGATAAGAAGATGAGTCGACAACGTTGACGACCTTTTAAAACACTTTCCGCACTGATGGCACTGAAACTGTCGTTCTTGGCAGTGGACAGCTTTGTTGTGCTGGGTGAGGGAGACCGAATGACCAAAGGTTTTACTGCAAGCTTGACAGGCATACGGGCGACGGTTGCCGGTATGGGCTCTTCTGACATGAACTTCCAGTCCGTGGACCGTACTGAAGAGCTTGGTGCATTTCGGGCATGAGTAAGGGCAGTGCTTGCCGCTGGGTGGATGCTCGGAGGAGAGAGAAGGCGAGCGGGACGAGGCGTCGACCGAGGCTTCCGAGGGCGGTCGGCCGGGTAGGAAACCAGGAAGACGGTTTAAAGGTGGAAGACGAGTGGCTTGTTGGCTTTGCCACTCAATAAACCGGGCTAGGTGGTGGTTCCAGGCGAAGGGAGAATGTACAGAAGGGAATATGGGATGAGAGGACCGGGATGGATAAGCTGACCTGGGGTTAAGTTGCACAACGTCTGTTAAAGAAAATACAGACGTCTGAACTTTTCATACAGTTTTCAGTTAACGACAGGGTGTTGGAATTGACACTGAATTTCCGCAAGCTTGTTCACGGCATGGGTAACACCCTGTTGGAACTCCGAAAATTTTCCCACTATTTTCTCGTCTCTTACGTGGACATTCTTCGGAGGAATTCTCGAAGGCCTCAGGGAAGCGATATTTCCGAGACCCAATTCGAGCCCGTCATAGCAACTCGACCAGATATGTTTTCTTCAAGTGGCACACGACCTCAAACAGTTTAGGTGCGAGCGTGCGCCACTTGGGAAAGCGGGCTGGTCGAGTTCGTTTGACGAGTTCCAGATCTTGCATGTTGGTATAATATAGTGAATTTGCTTACCGTTATCGCACTTGGATTTCTCCGAGGAACTGTCCGATAATTCGAGACATCGAGGGAGGTCCTCAAATCGGAACTTTGCCTGCTTGCCGGCGACCTTGCCATTGGTTGAGGAGTCGCATTCGATGGTCGTCACACCCTTATCTCGGTTCTTGTTGGACAGAGCGTCTGGTAGATTCGAGACGGTACTGCCATGTTGACGTGGCGATACCGACTTGGTCGTAAGGTCGAGCTTCTTCGCGGCCAAAGCTGCTGCGTTGGCATAATCGGAGTTGGCAGCAGATAAGGCTTGTAGAGTGGAGAATGTGCCTGGATGGAGCATTTGCATAAACGGCCACATAGCTGGCCCGAAGGGCGGGCAACGCTGCCATAATGGGTTAGTCGGGAAGAAACTGTTACATGCTTTCATGCTGCGATCTGCAAGCGAGAAAACAGCAAAATCACTTGGAGGCAAACACGCAGTTATTATGTACACTACGACATGGGCCTTTTCATAGGTGCAAGAAGTAAGACATGTGTGCTTGACATATTCCCAGCACAGATGTCAGACGAGAAGAAATCAAATGCCATAGATAAAAGATTGATTTCCGTTATGAAGTCCATGTCCTCTGTAAAGTTACCTATCGACATCGAAGAGGCCAAATCCGGCCGAGGTAACACCATTTGAAAGGCGCTGTTCCCGAGATTTCCTCTGGATACACATGATTTCTCCTGATTGAATTCCATCGATAACCGATAAATGTTGGATAATTGCGTTTGACAACTCAAGCATCCATTATAAGCTTCCCGAACTGATTTTTGCATGAACCCAAGCTTCACTCTTTGGAGTGTGGGAGACGAAATCGTAAGCGAAAGGTTAAAACAGGATATCACTTGGTGCGCTTTGCATGATCAGAGTAAAACTGACCGTTTCGTACAGTAACGCAACAAAAAGGTCACTGAGGTTCTCGACGAGAGACACGAAAATTCGGCCGCTCGACATGCGCAGGAGAACGTTTGCATGTAAGGGAGTGAGAATCAATAAAGCATCAGCTCTGTGCGTGAGTTAGAGTAAGAGACTGCAAGTAAAGCAAAGACACGCACACGCGCAGCCGACGAAATCTGTGGTTGACAAACTGCATAGATGCGTGTTTAAGGAAAGGCTAGTGTAAAAGGCGGATTTGAACTTGGGGGATTTTTCGCTGTCTGATTTGGCAGGAGTTGCGGTTGATACGTGCGCTAGCGGCTGGCGGAGATTGGGGAGTGTACTCTTGCTTGATGCTGGGCAATCACAGGCAGCTTTGAACGCTAGTTGGCCGGTTCACCCATACAATCATGCACGGTGGGGACCCCCAGGGACTTGTCCAGCGCCGGTCCAATCCGAGATTTCCCTCCCGATTTCATGCCAGCGCCACACATCGCACCAATCACGAAGCTGCACAGATAGCCCACCAGCGATAGGAACCACGTCTGTACGCTGTAGAACATATCGAACGTCGGTCCTCCGATATTCTTTTCTACTTCAAAAATATTTGTCGGATACACGCATTCGAAAATTGTGGTGCCAACTGAGCAAGGTAGCAAAGTCTGCAGCTGGTGGCGCTTCTCCTGAGCCATGCGAAGTCACGAACAAAAGATTTTTTAGTTCTTGGTCGAATTTATTTCTTCTTTCTGATTTTTTCCCCGTATACAGGTATGAAGGAAAACCGCAAAATACAGAGACCCTCAAAATTAAAAAGAAACACTCTCAGGGAAATCAAGATTGAGGAATGTAGCTTATTTGTAACTCCCACAAAAAAGGCAAATATACGAGGTACTCGATTTCTCCTACGCTCACTTCACGAAGGGCCCTTGCTGGAACGTGTTGTTCGGTACTGCTTTACGCGAAAAAGAAACCTTCGGATGGAACGGCGGTTCTCGGTCGCAACTGAAACTTTGCTAGTAGTGTTTTTCCAGCAAGTAAACATGGAGGGAACAATTTAGCCACTTGGGCGCGACATCCGTTCCACATTATGTGCTTGAGTTGCCCTGAATGTACCGAGGCATTTTTGAATTGCGTCGGCATTTGGCTCAATGAAAAGGAGTGGATGAAACCAGCTAATGGATACATTTCTCTGGAGAGATCACTGGCATAATCTGCAATGACGAACATCCTTGTTTGCTGTGCACTCGGGCACGCCGCGTCAGCAATTTGATAACTCAAAATCCGGCCATCCTTACCAGATAACTATGCGCAACATAAAACGAACCGACGTTTTCCTTCAACAAACACTCATTTCGCGAGTTCCGATCCAAAACAGACAATGTGATTATCTCGCTATAATCTTGGCCTGATGAAAACATTCTAAATTTGTCTAAATACCGAACTAGATAATACGTCATGTCGACTTTTTTCTACCTTGAATTGAAACTCGTATGAGACGCAGGCAAATGATCTGAACCAGATCATTTCCCCTAAATGGCGCATACCTCTGACCAATAAGAGAACAAACTTGCGCCACTTTAAGTAACAATCTGGTTTCGTCCCATATTTTGCACTTAACAAAATTTTTCTCTTAGTTTTGGGTAAAGTCGGTCATCTGATTCTGCCCGAAGAAAGGTGGTAGCTAAAATGACTGGACATGCCCAGATTGACAGCGGAAGATATTGTTACCACTGCAGCGCCTTGGTAGGCGGACAAAGCCGGAACTAGTCGTCAGTGATGATTATGGCCTTATCGCCGTTAATTAATGGAGTGCAAGTGGGCACTGGCAGATTACAGCCGCTTGAAATCTGTTCAGCATAATTGGCTTTACCGGAACAATATCCAAAGTCATCTCCGGCCAACTTGACAGATCGTGGCGCTCCCTCTGGCGGAACCTTCCGACAATCACTTTACTACTTCGGTGAACACCCTTTGCACCTATTTCGCTACTCCATACTAATCTCTTACGTCGTATGCGAAACAATATAGGAAAAATGCAGACATCTTTTCCTCGGTACGCTTTCTTGTTCCTTTCAACCTACAATACCATCCCGCAAAATTAACACACGAACACTTCACGATTCAAGATGAACCATTCCCGAAAGATTAACTGCTTGTAGACGAGTTCCTGTACAGATGTTTCCTTCTGGACTGGGTCCCAACTTTTTTTGTCTTAACTGAACTTAGAACTTTGTTAAGAATGCTTCAAGAGCTCGACGACGAGAACTATAGTGTACGAGGGGATACTGTGGTCAATGTACTGTGGTGAAATAATTGATTATTGCCCTGGTCAGCGTTTACAGTAGACGCACCCGTCGCTATTGTGAATGGAGCCCGTAAAATGAGCTACTTCCGCTTTTTGAATGGAGTCAATGGCATTGTCTTGATCGGTCGTCAAATGGGCAGCCCGGGTGACATTTCACCTGGTGGTTGAGCGATTCTAATCAACTGTTTCAACAAAGCGAATAGAGACTGTTTTAAAGCGTTCCTGTAGGCAGCAAAGCGGACATTTGCCGCTGGATGGATGACGCTCTGCTGCGTCAGCTAATTGGGCACACGTAGGCCACTCTACCTGTCGCACCTTGATACCATCTAATGCTGGCTCCTATTGTTGTCATCTGCTCCCGAACAAGCCTCATCAAACATCAGGTCACAGTTAAGCAAGCCGAATTTAACCATCAGCCGCTTTGTTGTTCATCCTCCACTGCGTGCGCTAAGATCAACAACGCTTTCCTGCTTGGCTGACATTTACAGTTCAAATTTAATCAGCCGCTTCAGCTATTGGAAAGGAACGAGCGTATCCCGGCATTGTACAGTCAGCTTGCCATCAAATCGCTGAATGCAGTTCACCGTGTTCATTCTGAGGTTTTACAGAAAGACTTAAGGCCCACGAATATAACGTGTGCACATTCGGGTGCTGGGCAGAGTTTTTCAGCCTTCTGCAGTCACGACGTGGAGGTGAGGCTAATGAAATTTAACATGGGACAAGGGATGGTCTACGGGGTGTTTGGCTATCACATGTTAATCCTTGGCTTTCACGCATCAGCCCAAACCCTTTCCTTTGGTCCACCCTAGCCCTTATTCAGATTTGATCGACTGTGCCTCTATGCTGTGACCCTAGAGGGCTGAGGAACTCTGCCCAGTACACGCACGACGGGAAATTTTGGGGCCAGTAAAAATTATGGGACCAGGCCTTTTCGCTACAGCGGTACGGAAGCACGTACGTACGTGACCGATTCATAGTAACGCACTTTTGTACACTTTTCTACGTTTGAATTTCCATTCTGCCGTCTTTTCCGCCTGGTCCCATAATTTTTATTGGCCCCATAGTTTCTCGTCGTGGGTGTACCCATTACGAGTTGTTTTTCGGGGATTTGTCGGTATTACCAGAGACAGGCGATCCGCCAAAGTGCCAGCTGCAGGCACTAGTGTACGCCGACATGAATGACAGTTCGGGCATTTTTCACGAGCTTCTGCGCGTGCTGTTCACGGGAAACAACAGAAGATTGGTTCTCTAACCAACAGAATGTAACGGGAAAAGTAATGGAAAGCCGCGTTTTGAACACGAAAGCCTACGCAGAGATTTTTAACAGAAACCTTCTTTTTTTTATTATTGTGACTTCTCTCATTTTTCAATGCGACGAGTGTTTGGTCGAGCGCCACTTCGGTTGTTCCTTCGTCTGTTCCAAGTATAGACAATTCTGTGGTTCATCAAGTCCCTCTGGGTTTTGGAGCTATACAGCAAATCGTTGGCCCGATGGCGTGGATTGTCCGTATCCCCCGTTACCACCAGCTCGTCCCCCGAGAAATCCTCAGTGCTTGTGGGCGTGAAGCTTGTCGATATATCGGGACATCGGAACTTCTCGGACATGCTATTAACATGATGGACGATGAGCTGGTCAAACCTCGGGTACTTGGGGCATTGCCAAGCCGCTCTTCAGACCAGTTTTCGAGTCGATTAATTATTGACCGTTTCATCCCTCCACGAAGGACTCGAATAGGTTTTCGGTTTGACCAGTCCAGGCAGGTTCAGCAAAAACGTGGGTTCCCGCCCTAGCCAGTTCTCAGTTCCCACTGTCTCCCAAAACAGTTATTCGGAAAGTCAAAAGTTCCCTGATTTTTCAGCTAGAAATGAGCATGAAATGAGCGTAAAATTCGAATATACTCAGTTTAAGCTCAGATAACGTCATAGCGACAGCTTTTACTAAGCTTTAAACTCAGCGTGAAGTGCACGGGAAATTATGGCGAGCCGCTTTTTCTTTGGGGCGGGTTAGGTGGGGGAAAACTTGGGCGGGTAAGGTACTCGCTGAGGATGATGGCGTACAGCAACTTCTTGATCTTATTCTGCAGGGCGGCGCCAGCGGTAGTAGTGGCAATGGAGAGAAAATTTAGCGAATGATCCGGTCGTGGCCAACATCGTATGGGAATGAGTATTTCACTCCTTGAAAATTAGAGACAGGGAAAAGGACCATCCTATGCAGCACGGCCTTGAGTCGAACTTCTCTGTCAAGGCCGTGCCGCATAGGCCAGGTCCTCGTGCCTGGTTAGAGTGGTTATGGCTCACCATAACTCACCAGATGGCAGCACTAGGTTACTACTAGGCACTAGTCCACGTTCTGAGTGCGTCATCTGGACCCCGCAAGTCCAGGCACATACCGTTCGCGAGTCAGGAACCTTTTGCTTCGTTTTGCTCCTGATAAATTCACCGTCAACGTTGTGGGCGACGCGGCTTAGCACTCGGCTAGATCTAGAGCGCTTCCGAACTCTTCGCCGAGCTCATCAGACTCTTCTCCACTACCAAACCTCCAACCACTCCAACCTCCCCAACCTCTTGATTTTCCCGGAATGGCTAACATTCGATCTCACGGTGGCGGGAATATTGTGGCGAACGGGTTCTACACATTACACTTACACTACGTCGAGACTCGAGAATCACGTATAATACGTATACTCTGTGACTTTTACATAAGTACCTCGTACCGCTAGAAATCTCGGGAAACTGATGAGCTGCTGTACCTCGCCTTGGAAGGAAACCAGCCCAGTCGGGTTCTTGGTCCCTGCTCTAAAGTTCTCCATTCATGGGTCCTACGCACGAAATCTGATTTGACTGAGCTTGTAATCGGCGTCTAATCAGCTTTTTATCTGATTTTGGCAGGTTTCTGACCAAAAAGGCCATAAAATTGGCATAAAATCCAGGTGCAGCCTGCTATCGTGAAATCAGCTTTCTTTTCTGACGAACTAGCGATCCGGTTAGGCTGGAAGACACGCAACCAAGCGGGGGATTGATTGCGTTATTGCGTTGTGCAAACATCGAGGCGAAGCAATTGTTCGTTACGTCATCGACCATGCAACCAAAACAGAAGTGGAAATTTTTTTCACTTTGAACGTTGTGATCGTCCTCTTCTGTAGTCGGCAAGAGCTACTTCAAAGGTGTAGGTTCGAGATTCGGCTTCTTAATGGAATACGTCGTTGTCGTACCACAACTTCTTCCACTTCTAAATAACGAACGGTGGTGAACGAAAGGTGGTACGTACACACAAACGGTGGGGAAATGGTGATATTAAGAGACTACAGTGGTGAATGGTGGTGTGCAGAGACAATCGTGGTTTTCAGCGGTGTGCGGAGCACTCTCCATAATATTAACCGATACAGTATATCGCTCCGTGAAATACATCAAAACACCCAACGGCTCTTAATAAAACCTTTGGGAATCTTTGAAAATGAACTTCGGTGTCAAATAACATTGTTCAAAAGCGTCACGGCCACCAAAACGCATCGCAAGTTATGGATATGACCCAATGACTGATCGGTATTCTGCACCATCGGGAATGTGAGCAGACGATGTACACCTCAGTTAGCCACATGACTGGTTAATATACGAGGAGAACACAGCGGACTTGTCAATGCAAAATTGCATGGCGACCTTGTCAGCTTTCAGGCCGCGCGGTGGCGACACGTCCCATTGCCTTACCTCCCACAACTTAACGAAACGCGACACGCACGCCCCTAGAGGCTCTCTGAAAACTTTTCTCACAGGCTTTTCAATATTAGAGAAACCTCTCTCCCTGTTGAACCCGACAAGACTTAAACCCGGACCAGTACGGTTAGATTCCACGAGGTTTCGCTATCTAAAGAACCGATAAAAAAGCAAGACGACCCAGTACTTCGTTATACTCGACGCTGACAAGTTGGACATGTGATTTCGCATGGAAAAAGTCTGCTATGTTCTCCTCGTAACGATCCTTCCTAATGAGCTGCAATACGAAGTGGTAATCTGAGACGAGTAGCGAGCACCTCAGGATGGCCCATCAGGATTCAGGTGTATTTCTACCTTGCGCACGTACAGTACATTACCATTTCTTATTTGCGCTTAATGCAATAAATGCGCGTGAGAACAAAGAGGTAATTTGCATACATGCCCTAACGGACGCACTGCGGCCCAGTGAAACCTACGGAAGTGGGCGGGTGGGACAAGAAAAAAATTGCGAATGAATTTCCACAATCGCTGCAACAGTTGATACAGAGTATATAGTGTAAAGCTGTCATGGAAAATTACAGGCAATTACAGGCATCATTGATAGAAACGAGATAAGACCAATGACGAGGAAGATTTTGAGGACTGCAAAATCTGTTTATAATCATATAGCGAATAGCCTTCCCCTCTTCTGTTTGCGAGTACTCTTACCTAAGTACAGCGTGGTACTTCCTGCTTCATTGTATAGCCGTACTTTCGCTGCCTTCTTGTAGCGTTGCACGAAGTTGTTTTCTTCATTCGCTTACTCTTCTTACTCACATCCGCCCGTTCCTGTTTTTATGTGTGGAGGTTCTCAGCCGATTTCGCCTTTATACAGTAGCATATATTATCATGTTTACCGGCACGCTGGTGCCAGAGGTTAATAAAGCCTTGCTCCCTGCTGTGGCGCTTTTCTCGAAAGATGAGGTATAGAATTATGCTATAGCACGCGCGCAAAGAGGGTACACGAACGACGGGATATTATGGGCCAGTAAAATTCACGGACCAGGCCCTTCCGCTACGGCGGTACAGGCAGGTGATTCTTGCTACAAGTGAAAACCAGCTGCCCGGCTATACGTACGTGCTTGATATTGAGCCGAGGAGCTAACAGTTGTCAGATTAATTTCTTCGGAAGTATTCAGCTCTCTTTCTCGACCGATCTTCTTCGGTGAGGTATCTTCGCCATAACGTTTGACGGCGGTGTACGGAACTTTAAAGACTGAAGCTGCTTCGCGCAGTGTCATTCCTTTCTCGACAGCAGACAGAACATCCTTCAGAGCTTCTTCGGTGTATCGTCGATGCCGCTTGGTCTTGTGAGGCTGGGACATTTGCAAAAACGATTACGGAATGGATATCGGGACAAGGAGTCCAGAGCTTCTCCGAGAGAAAGTCGAATAGCTATACACAGCAGTGTTGAAGTCTTAGGGCAAAACAGCTGATCGGCTGATGGCCACTGTCCGTGACAATTTTCTACGGTTGAATTTTACTACGTTACTTCATTTATCCGATTTCTTTTTCTGACTTTCATACAAATTTTAAGTTTGCCGTCTTTTCCGCCTGGCCCGTAATTTTTACTGGCCCATAATATCTCGTCGTTTGTGTACCAGAAACAACATGGCGTCATGCGATATAAACAGACTTATTCCCTGGAAAAATCTTTCTCATAAAAGTCAGTTAACATTTTGGTCGCGCCCTACTCATTGGTCGGTATTGTGGTCAAACGATATTTTGAGCAGGTATCGGCGTCAATAGGATTAGAGTACTCCTGCAATTGATTATTCGGAAAACGCCAGATTACGGCCTGACTCCCTACCTTCGGCGCAACTGTTGATGGGTAAGCTCCGCCTATCTACGGTGGCTGCTGAATTGGACCGCATTTTTGCACGCCGTTGTTTGTAGAAGGCAAGGCACTGTAGTTCTATACTGCTAGGGGATGTACTGTGAGGCAGAGGCCACTTGTAACCAATTTGTACTGAACTTTTCGGTTTGAGAAAACGGCAAAGAGAGTTAATTATTGCGAACCAAACAGCTCGATAACATGTAGATGACAAACAACCTTACTTTACGGATGTGCAGAGGCTCTTTTGGGCTACAGCTTTGGCCTGTCAGTCTTCTTTCTCGATTCGGACTACGTACAGATTTGCCACGCGTGCTCCATTGCTGTCCGACAGACAGGATGTTCGTGTACAGTCAACAATAGAAGAACTGCAGAAGCCAAGAGCTTCTTGGTCAGAACCCGGAAGGCTCCGCCAAGAAAAATTCTTGCCTTTTGGCTCCGGAGACAACAGGCTTCATGGCCGAAACGCTTTCGTGTGCCTTTAAAAAGACCGTAGAACAGAAAGCTCATGTGATTAAAAGGTCTGTCGCTCAGACGACGAAGGTGCAAACAGGTTTTGCCGAAAGGTCAATTTTTTGGGAGGTGCATCGACGCCGTGCCGTACAGACCAGCCGGCCTGAACCTATCCAGTGAAAATTGCGGCACGGAAGTATCCACGAATCGTAGTTTCTTATAGCTGATTGCTTTATCTGGATACATTAGACACAGATTGATTCATATCGCTTCGACGGATTTTATAAATCCGTAGTAATTTGTTTCTGACAAAGTCGTGCCTCCACCCGTTATACAGACCATTTTTGGATCTTCAGCTATGCATATATTTCATGGTCATAACTTCAATTGCTTGGCTAGAACGATTGACAGAAAACCACTCATTTTACCGACGAAAACTGGCCCTAGTCAACAAAATATTCGTTCCGGGCGAGCCAGACTGTCGAGTTGCCCGGGACCGATTTTCCACAAAAGATAAATGCCAAAGCTGTATTATAAAAATAAATCGAAAGCTTTTTACTCACTTTCAAATAAGGAAATAAAACTAGTTCATTAAACAATTTCCCTTTTTTGCTTTCCAACTCGTTTAATTGTCACAGTTTTCTTAAATACGAAAAAATACGAAAAGCGGTCCTCCATTCCTGTGCCGAGATGCGGTCTGAGCAAAACAGCATCAGCGGATTTTTTTTCAAAGCTTGGTCCAGTTGCGAACAAATCTCAAATGAGCCAAAGCTTCAGTCTAAAACCGACCCTCGATTTCCTGGTACCTGCGACATTTCCCAACTTGCTTTCTTCCCGGTCATCCGATGTGCACTAGATTTTCATACAAAGATTTGGGAGCCTGAGCAATCTCGGGACAGAATTTGACAATGGAGCGAGTATCGCAGAATTTTTTGTAGCACTTCAAAGTCCGTCGAAGCAATCATAATCAACCTGTAGGCTTTTATAATATTGCGCCTGACCCACCTTCCTTCCAAAGAAGATATGAAATCAGATAAGCCTCCTTCGAGGTTCTTGGTTCGATGCCTGGATAACTCCTTACCGGCCTCCTCGTACCGGATATCTAATCGAAACTCAAGCAGAATAGCATGGAACAAATCTTGTCAGAAATAACGCTGCTCGACGCAGGTGCTGGCTCAGCTAACATATGGAGTTAAAGGACATCTGATCTGAAATTTAGGCGCCAGTGCCGGGTTCCCGAGAGAGCTCGAGGTGAGATAGCCTGTCCATGGTGAAGCGGGCATGCATGTACACGAAGCTGTTTCAGATCTATTTCAGAGCTTCTTCGTGCAGGGCTCGTCCCGATTTCTGCTTTGTCCGGTTCCATTAACCTCTAGCATTGACGTATACAGGTTCCGACCGAGGTGTTGAACTAGAGGCACAAACCAGGTGGATTATAATTATGATGCGTTATGCAATTTGGCGGGCAAAAGCAACAATCTTGTTCTACACTTACATATGACGCAGGAGGCGGGTTATAGGATACCCACTGGACGCAGATTGAATCCTTCAACCGTAGTTGAACCGAGAAAGATGATGAACATCGTCACATGCCAGAAAATATCAATAGGAGATGAGTTGGTGCTTCGGTACCATATAAAAAGCCTGCTGAATTACACTGCATGAGTTTATTCGAGAAGATCCGCAACAGCATGGTTTCGACGACGGTCTCTGTCTTTGTGCTGCTGGTGGTGGCAATTCTGTTTGGTAGCAGACTCGCATGGAACGCGGAAGCGTATTTGATGATGGACCATGGCGATGTCGAGCCGCCCGGTAAATTAGGGTGTGCGTGCATTTTCTGAAGTCCAGATTGGGGTAGAAATATTATATAAATAGAAAATATCATAAGTACGTACAGTACTGCCTGTTTGTTTACCAATTTGAGTGGTGAAACTTTCAAACTCAAGTGTTGTTCTTCTTCGCAGAGCAAAGCAACTTCGACGCTAAGGTGAAGCTGCTGCGACGTTGGACCGATATATTCAGTGGGCAACCGAAGAAACCGATCGTACGGTGCTTGGGTGCCGTTTCAAGGCCCGTTCCCTGTCAGAAGCCCCGTAGCATCTCTCCTAACAGCTACCAAGCCTGGACTCTTGGATAACTCACGAGGAATGTCACTGCGTACATTACTTATCATAGCTCACATCAAATATCTGTTTCTGGTGGCTGAAGTGTATTTATCAGTTTCACTGAAGCTAAAGCTTTTCGGCGTAAGTACAATTTGCTTACGCCGAAAAGCTGTTCTCTTGTTCGCCCATGAACGATAAGCTACGACCGTAAAGAATAAAAATCACTTGCAACCGGGTTGAACTGCTACTAGTACAGCACAAATATTGAGATTGATCATCACATCACCTGTACGGTTCTGATGGAGACTGGGGCTGATGAAAGTGACTTGTACTGACTTGTAGTTACGTATAATGTGATATCCAAAAGCAAAACTAACGATAAGATTACCGGCGAGCGAACAATTAGGTTCACTAGAAAATAAGTGAGTAATCTACTTCATATCGAAAGTGTTGTTGAACTACTCATCGAAAACGATTTTCGAACCGAAAGTCCAGATACCTAGCGCTAACTTTTCCGCGGCGTGAATGGAAGGGTAATTTTTACAGGGCTTGCTCCTTCTTACTTGCCGGCTCTTCGAGAAATACAGAAACTTCTGAGCAGATCAGGATGGCGTCCAGGTAGGTGTTCTCTTTCCTTACCTCGGGCAAAGAGCGTGACAGGACCTACTTTACAGGCGAGGGGCGGACAGGCGAGGGTCCTTCGTGGGCGTTGCTGCCATGCAGGGCAGACGTATGTCCCTGATTGAATCAACCGCCCAGTTTGTTCAACAGCTTTCCACCGGAAACCACTCCCTGGCAGTACCCTTCAACTATGGATATGCGGCCATGACAGCCGCCGGATTCGCTTTCCTGCTGTATTTTATCCCGTTTTTGCTGCTCGTTGGCGGTAAGTTAACCACAATTAGGGTGTCGGCAAACGAAGCGCATATTATTTTCATCTCAAGTGGCGCAAGCTTTCGTTATTATTGAATGGAAACCTGCGCCACTTGGAAAAGATGTCCTGTTCAAGTCATCTGCGGACGTCCGAATTATTGTATTGGTCCAAAAGGTTTTCTGTAATTTTCGTTATGGATCGTTTGATTCATTTTCAGTGGGCTTCCTGCTGACGCTGTTGTATTTCGCGGTGGACTTCCTTCGAAAATGGGACCCTAACTGGAAGCTGAAGGTGGCGCTGAAACAGTACGCCATGACAAAATTGTTCTATATTGTCGGCTGCTACTACAGTTGGTACTACCACAAGAAGAGCTTCGACGTGCGCAAGTGGCAGGAGGAGACGCTGCAGAACTTCCTCAAGATAAATGCCGATACTGACTATTCCAAAGATCACAAGCTGGCAAGTGTCAACAACTCGTCGGACTTCACTCGAATGCACCCACTGACAAAGTTCAGCCACTACGCCCCCTACATCGAACGTATGAAGAATGGGGAGAAGAACGTGCTTACCGCATCCGAGCCAGTATTCTTCGGCACGACCTCAGGAACCACCGGCGTACCAGCTGTCCTCCCTTTCACCAAATGGATGATGAAGCAACATCTGGGATTGTATGGGCTGTTTTCGTTCAACGCCGAACGCTACTTACCCTGGGAAAAATCGCATCGCTTGCGACCGGTAAATCAGCATTTTGATTCTATTTTCTCAAACGGAGCTACTTGTTCGAAGGATTAAACTAGACCGTTTTCCCAAGTAACGCACACGCTAGGCGAATCACAATGACACTGCGCGTTACTTGATGAGATTAAGATCTAGTTCAACACATTTCCCCACGTCCCAAAAGTCCGGCCAAAATTGATATCCTTCCGGAAAACTATCGACAGGGACCGAAATAGAGTGATCCTCGTTTGGATTGTCGAACTGACGTGGATGGTGTCAAGTAGCTCAGTTTTATCGACGAAATCCATCATAATTCAGACACTCTCCGAAACGCGTGATGAACAGGGAAGCAGGGTAGCTTTTTACACCATTTCTTTCTTTCAGTTGTTCAAGCTGAACTACACACACCCCGGTGTACTGAAGCCAACAAAGGTTCCCGGTGTGGACATTGGGCCCATCACATCGAACCCGATGTGGAAGAGGATGGGTGAGATATTCACCAGCCCCAGCACCGCCTTCCAGATTGCCGACTTGACGGTGGGGACCTACGTTCAGCTGATGTTTGCCCTGAAGTATCGGGATCTGGGTGCCATGGACGGCACTTTTGCCTCTAACGTTTACTTCGTCTTTAAACGAATGGAAGAAGAATGGCCTTCGCTGGTTCAGGACATCCGAATGGGCAAGTTTAACAAGAACCTGGACATCCCGCAAGACATACGGCAGAAGCTGGAAGACCAGATGGAGCCTGATCCAATGCGTGCTGACGAACTTGAGGAAGAATTCGAGAAAGGTCGGTCCAATCAATCGCCACGCCCAAAATACGCACCACCCTTAAAATTACTAAAGGAGGTCTCTGCAGGTATGGACGACATTGCCCACAGAATCTGGCCCGAGCTGAAGTTCGTCCTGTGCATCACGACCGGCCCTTTCGCTATCTATTATCAATACTTGCGAAAGAAATACATCAGAGGACCAGGTATACTACTGTTTACTTTTACAGAGAAACCAATCGTAATTCGAGAGAGGGCCAGTCATTGATGTGGTTTGGTTTTGTAGAGATCATCATTTACTCCATGGTTTTCGCGGCCACTGAAGGGTTTTTCGGGTTCAACTTTTGGCCGCATTCCTCCGTGCCTCGCTATGGACTGTTGCCCCACATTAACTTCTATGAGTTTGTCCCCGTAGAGCTGATAAACGAAGCGGAACCTCAAACAGTCTTGATGGATCAGGTGATCTCACGGAGTGAACCCGGCGTCCGAGATGGCGCCACCAGTTCTTGATTGGCTACTTGTCACGGGATCGTAATCTAACACTGAACTGTTGTAGGTACAACTTGGAAAGGAGTACGAACTCGTGGTCACTACCGGCGTAAATTTGAACAGATATAGAATGGGTACGAAAAATCGTAGCAAAAGGCACAAAGCTTGGTGTATTGGATCCCCAGTGCGAGTTGCCGGCTACTTCCGTCTAAATCAGGCAGCTTCAAAAACCTAGTGCACACAAGCAAAATAACGCCGAAAAAGCCCGTTTGGTTTTGGTCAGTTGATTCAAATGTTTTCATAGGGGATGTTGTTCGAGTTGTTAGTTTTTACAACCAGGTCCCCATCGTTGAATTTCGTCAAAGGTAAGATGGCGCCACCTATGCTGCGATTTTCCGGTGGCGCAGCAAAGTTCTTTAACGTCATCTTTCCCAATCTTTAAGGACCGGTGGAAACTTGAGTGTTCGAGGAGAAAAAGTTTCCGAAATCCTGATCTACGAAGGTTTGGTGGAGGCGGTCCGGGACTTCGAACCAAAGCTGGAACGCGTTGTCGACTACACCTGCTGCGAGAACGTCATGCTGGACGTCGCGGGCTATACTGTTAACAACAGCGGCGCGAGACACATCCTGTTCGTGGAATTTGGCACGAGCATCACGGACGAAGGCGAACTGAAACAAATCGTATTGGAATTCACCGAGAAGGTACTGCATCGCGACGCCCTCTACAGAAGCAGATAAACTAAGTCCGATACGTTACCCCGTTACCGGCTCTTGTTTTGTTCTATGCAGTACGATAACTGGATGCGTTCCAAGCACCCAAGTTACCAAAAGCATCGTACGTCAACCAACATCGAAATGTGCCGCATCTTCCCACTGAAACAAGGAGCATTCAACCGCCTTCGCGAGTTCATCCTGAAGACCACACCCATTTCGGCTGTCCAACTTAAGATTCCCAGGATTTTGTCTAAGAAAGAGATGGTTCTGTTCTTGATCAACGAAAGTATACTCTAACTTATCGAGCCCGTAGTTCTGTTTCTGGTGTCTTTTATTCTAGCTGTCCGGTCTTACAGTCCGTGAACTTCTCAAATTATACTTCGTGCAAAATCTTCCACCAACTTTTCTAAGTTGAACGCCAGCGAATTGACGGTATTGTATATCGTCTGATGTCCATCGTGGTAAAAATGTCGAAACATCTTCAAACCGGCAGTTTCAGATTATTGTCCTCCAGTTCTTTCGCTATTTTGTTGATTGGGGCTCATCACAGTATGATCGCTTCCGATGGCGGCGGTTAAATTTCCGATGATCTGCGATAGACAAGTTGTTCGTGTCTTTGCGCGTCTCAGTTCGTCGATCGTGTAGCGAGCATAATCGGAAAGCTGAACTTCAGGTTCGCCTGTGGCCTTGAAGACGGTGGCTGAGGCTCTTCGTGGCCCGTGGCGTGATGAACAGCACTTTTATATCCGCCTACTGCTCATTCCGGTATGGCTATCAAATTCCTATTGTTCAAGGAAAAAGCTCAATAGGCAAATCGGCGGGATGGGAACACCGAAGTTAAAGACAGCTCTTGTCTTTGCTACTGGAATTTTCGTTATTGCTATTCCTCTCGTCCTTACGACCAATCGATACTATGGAACGTATACCGTATTTGGAACAGTAAGAGTACCAGAACGAAGGTATGGTCCCTGAAGTAATTCGTTTCTGGTTTGTCAGGGTGACACGATAATAAACACATTTCACGCCCATGGGGGACTCAATCATGGAAAAAGAAGGTGGAATGTGGAATGCTTGGACGGTAAGTTGGAGCACTGCGTCGCTATCTACTGTAGCTTGCTGACATGATTTACTGATGACGAACACTGTTGTTGTAGAGCAGGAGAAGCCGTAATCGGAATCGGGTAAGTACAGATGCGATATATCAATAGCAAACCGGCATCCTTTTGTTTCTCACTGTCTTGTTTGCGCACCATCCTAATCTGTCGCACTCCACAGGGACCTCGTGGACGACTTCCAGAAGATTGTCAACGTCTGGTGCAAATTTCTTTTTCCCTATAAGCCATTTGCCAATGGGGTGTATCCTTACTATCCCGAGTAAGGTCTTCGTGAGGGCTGAACTTGGGAACGCTGCCGGTAGCATACATCGTGTTCTCTTTGCAGCTGCTTTGTGAAGAACTACACGTTTCAGTTTTACTGCTACAGTCCAAAGTACCATGATAACTCGGTCGACTCTTTCGTCACCGGTAGATCCTCTCGTCCAAATTCATAACCACCGGTGCTACGTCCAACGCTACCTTTTGTTCGCTAGGTTTCTGGGATGATGAGTCGCAGTTCTTCGTCAACCGTAAAATTGTCGATGACATCAATGCATACAAATGCTGTCGAACCCCGCGAGGTTAC
Organism: Ramazzottius varieornatus; assembly: GCA_001949185.1. Classification (NCBI taxonomy): domain Eukaryota; kingdom Metazoa; phylum Tardigrada; class Eutardigrada; order Parachela; family Ramazzottiidae; genus Ramazzottius; species Ramazzottius varieornatus. The sequence goes on along the minus strand of BDGG01000002.1, from coordinate 2,912,661 downwards.
GGTGTCTACACGGTCACATTGGGTTAGGGTGTCGCTATACCATTTTTATTATAGGGTACTACGTCGACTACGCCTCCTGTTATTACATGCCGACCAGAGATCAATACGGTATAAATCATCCACATAACTATGTTCAATCCTTTTCATGTACAGAAAAAAATTCTTGCCATGTGGCGCAGGCGAATACTATGACGCGACAAACGTCATGCTGATCTACTGCGCATCGGGGTATGCAATGACCGGTATTGCGAAGAAGATCAGTCCTTTCAGCATGGACTACCACATCGAATGGTAGCCGGGTTCTTCTTTTAACTTTGCAAAGGTGGTTGATCATATCAATGCATGTTGCATAGGATTCATTGTTGCCGGATAGGCTTCGGTGCAGTACCGATGTTCTCAGCAAGCAAGTACAAAAACTCAACCATGGCCCGTCTTTCCTACCACAATTATGCGAATGCCAGCTACCCGAACCGACCACCTGCAGCCTATGCGTCACAGTATAGTTCAGGGAACATTGGGCGGCAAAGAGGGGATCAGTACGACGCCGGACCGTCGCCGTACGCAGGAGGCAGCAACTACGCTCCAGCCACTCCCGGGTCATATGCCGGTGGATCAAACTACGATACACCTTATGGCACCGGTCACACAGGCCAAACAGCAGGATCATATGGAGCTTCCTACAGATCCATGGAAGATGAAAAGAAGCAAGAACAAGATATCTTAAGAACGTCATCTGGACTTGACACGCATTCTCAAAACATGTAGACGCAGTTCGTTATTGATTGTTGTTGAAGTTGTTACTTTCGATTAGTTTTGCGATGGAATATTTTTTTTCTTAAGTGCTGAAAGAATTGAACCTCCAGAATGGGCACAAATATGCATGGTTACAAAGATTTAAAGAAAACAGGCTGATGACTACCCCAGCTTGTGCAATACAGACACAACCGACAAGTTTTCCGTGCTAGCGCGGTTCGCCGTTGGCTCCATACCGAAAGAAGTTCTAGTTTTTAACCTCACGACCGAGGTTTCAGCTATCTAACCTCCTTCAGAGGAACAAAATTTCCGGTATGCAGGGAGCTTTCTTGCTACTTCGGTCGGCGAACTAGACATCTAACCGCCAGCAGGCTTTTGTTTTGTCGATACTCATGCTCAGCTACCAGAATCTGCCTTCGGGGGTAAATCAACCACCGGCTAGATGATTGCTTCGCCGAGCTGTTTGCAGACTCTCTGCCTGGCATGTTGGTTTTTTTACAATGTAAAAGGCTTATAGAACGGTGAATAATTTACTGCGACCGGAAGCTGGCTGCTGAAGCTCCACCTCTTGTACCCGCGCAGCCCTAGGCCTGATGGCCGGAAATCTCCGTTATCTTTCAAGTCTTTGTATATTTTGTGCTTTGGGCGTAGGAAGCGTCTGGGCCACGTTCGGATACTACAAAGCCTACACACTCTATGGAACGGTAAATCTCCCTCAAGCTTAAGATCCGCGATGGGAAGTAATAGCTATTATATTCGACGAATGTTCGAGCGCGTGGTCTTCAGGGTGATACCATCATCCAGACATGGAACATGCACTTCGGTAATCAGCTAGCAGGGCGGAAATGGAACGTAGAGTGCTTAGACGGAGAAGCAATGGTCGGACTTTTGTAAGTGAGGTCCACAATATTTATTATGATCATAAAATCCAGGCTCTTATACCTGGAATTAATTCATTTACAGGGACAACGCAGATGATTTCACGGTACGAATCTGACAACTGTCGTCTGACTCAGTCGCATGTCAAAGAAACCAACCTTTTTAAGTCCTCTTCTGCAGAGGATATGGTATGTCTGGTGCAAATTCATGTTCCCTTACAAACCGCCAGCCCAAGGAGCGTATCCATACTACCCCAGGTCGGTGAAAATATTGTAGAAAAATGGCTATCAATAAATGTTCTCAGTTCGTACACTTTCTGGTCTCGTTGCATGTAACCTCGAACATCTTGCAGCTGCCACGTACGGAACATGACAACCCAGTTTTTCTGCTACACTCCACAAGCGCACCAAAGGACCGTCAACACTTTCATAACCGGTACGACACTATCCAGCCTTCCTTGTTTTAACTCTGCAGGCTTTTCCAGTCTTATCTCGTAAAGGTGTTTGGGGCAAACAATGGAACTTCATCATCAGTCGACTCATTGCCGACAATGTTGCTCCATACAAATGCTGTAAAACACCCCATGGATATTACCTGGACTACACGGCCTGCTACTACCAACCCACCCGCGACGTCTTCTGGGAGTACTACGACACGCCCAACTACTTTCTGATCTTCTGCGCCACCGGGTACGTCATGACAGGCATCACCAAGCGTATCAACCCTTACAAAAAGCCCGACTCCCACATGGATTGGATCCAGTGTTGCCGAGTGGGCTTCGGCATCATTCCTCTCCAACCTCCGCCTTATAACGGCAGTGTGGCTTATAATTCAACCTACGCAAGCTCCACCAACAGTTATCAGAACATCAGAGCCTATAACTACGACCGGCCAAGACCTAAGGGCGCGATGTCGTATTCGAGGTTCGCGGAGGACCCGGACAAGGCGAGATACGCCGTGGACGACCATGAAGATGGATATGTGTATACCAATAAAGATTTGCATGGTGTGGGAATGAGTCCTGTGAAACTTAACAGCACGGTCGATCTGGATCCTGATGTGAATTCAATGTATAGTCGAGTTGTTTCTCAAGTTAATAATTTTTTTAGGCCCATTGAGAAAAGCGGCTCTGCTTCTACTGCTGTGTATCGTCCGATCGAAATTAACTCAATACCCTAAAAAGTGGTTGAATAGAAAACGTTCGAATGACATGTTTGTTATGGCTGATGCTGAACAAGATATTCACACACGGAAGTAGCATGTAATCTTGATTGATTTGATCGCTCAAAGCGAAAAAGATGCGACCGAAGAGTGCCTTCAGGCAAGCAATAGGCGACATTGCTCTTCTCAAAGTACTTTTTCCAACGAGCGTTTAGGCATTGTACGGCAGCCGAGATCTTTTATTTATTATGGAACTAAGAGTATTGCTTGTGACGTCACTAGTGTCGATTCTACTCTGGGCAACTTTAGCGAAGTGCACTCCTGGATACTATCGCTCATACACAGTCTTCGGATCGGTAAGACACCTTGACGGGATCTTGTGTGGATAGGGTCTTCAGACCATGTTTGTAGGGAGATAATATAATCGCTACTTTGCAAGCTCATGGAGGACCGGGACCGGAAGCTGCCAACCGAAAGTGGAACGTTGAATGTTTGGACGGAGAGGCTGTCATCGGTATCTTGTAAGCTTTTAACATCCTTTAACTTGTTGATATCGGCCAGTCAAATGAATTACTGGCTTCCCTAGTGTTTTAATGTTTTTACTTTGCAGGGATGCTTTCAACGACTTTACTGTAAGCTGAAAATTCGATCGCCAATATGTTCGATCGCCAATGCGACCGCTCTGTTCATCTTACTCACTTTCTCCTTCCTGATAGTCGATTGGTTCGGTTTGGTGCAAGTTCATGATGCCATATAAACCTCCGACGAACGGGATCTATCCTTTCTATCCAAAGTATAGTTGGATGCTCTGTTCTGCACGTCGGCTTGGTTACGTTCCATCCAACGATTTTTCTTTCAGTTGCTTCACCAAAAATTTCACCACGCAATTCTTCTGCTACACACCCAGGTTTCACGACGCTGCCGTCGACTCATTCATCACAGGTTAGCTCAAAACCCAGTGCGACACTGAGCATCAGATTGACTTCAGACTCAGTTCACACATTTTTCTACATATGTACGACCACGCTTCACAGAAATGGAAGGTGATGAAGATTTCCATAACCTTTTTGAGTTGGTTCTGCTTTTCAGCTTTTTTTGATAATGAATTCTCCTTCAACCTTTACCGTCCCTTCGTGGACGACAGCGCACCCTACAAGTGCTGCAAAGCCCCGACAGGTCAGATTACCTACGCAGCCCCATTGGTTGAGTTATTTCCACATTGTCGTTATACAGGATACTACATCGATTACAGTTCATGCTACTACATGCCGACCCACGACCAGTAAGTCTTCCCGCCAAATCTCAATTTACTGATTGTACCATGCATATGCTCACTCTGTCAGCGCGGTATAAATTTGCAGATTTTGGGAATACTATGACTCTCCAATCCAACTCTCCGGGGGTTACTTCCTGGTTTACTGCGCCACCGGTTACGTGATGACAGGCCTGGCGAAAAAAGCACATCCCGTAACCCAAGAGTACCACATCGAATGGTATCAAAAGCGTCGCCCTGAAAAATTAGCCGTACGTTGACTAAAGCTGACATTTCAGGATACAGTGCTGCCGCCTAGGTTTCGGCCCGCGCGAAAAGCTGTTAGCAGTGCGTATTGCGCTACCTCGTCCCCCTCCTGTTGCATCGAGCTATAGCTCCAGTAAAGAACCGATACAGAGCAGTTACAGTGGCGGAGTGCCGAATCAGGCTTACGCGGACAGTGGATACTCGCCGGCACCGTATACCAACGTCACGCAGGCTTCCCCGACAGCGGGTCTTGGAGGACCGTTCGACGGGGTGTCAGGAAAGGCGAGAACACCTGCAGACTTGAAGGGAATTTTCAAAAATTTGGATGGTCTGGCGATAAATCCACAGAAGCCAACGGTGAAAACCTAGCTTCCGTTCCCCCTTGCTGTTTTTTTCGTGTCGGTTTCTGCCGTTTACTGGTGGAACTCATTGTTCGTTGAAGTTGTTGAACTTTAGCTTAGGTTTCTGTAATAGATTACCGATCTACCTCCCATCAGCAGATCTGATGGTGGTCTCCAATGTCATACGCCCATTAATGAAACTATTCGGGCTGATGGCATTGACCCAATGACCTTTTTACAGATGACGGATATCTCATCGTAAGTGGTACGCGCTTTGGCGGACACATAGCCCGGAGTGTGAATAAACGTGGATCCCTTGGGGTATCAGGCAATATTCTGAATCTCGAAGAATCGCTTCGCCCGCAGCGCATTTAACGAGTCGGCGAATACTCTTCCGCCTCATTTTTTCGATCGAGTGCTGATGGCGCACAAGCAGTTGAAGGTGTAGGTCGACCTGCAGCAGACCCAAGTCTGATGCGTTGGTGCAGTACATGAGATTCTCCCAATCAATCAAGATGATTATTTTGACCATCGCCGGTTTGAATTTTCCGGAGGTATGGACCAAGCTAGGAATATTTTTGATCTGGGTTTCGAAAGTCACCAGCACACCTTTCTACTATGGGACCTACAGAAGTTACGGTACGGTAAGTTATTTTCCTAGAAAGTTTTGCGCTTTCCTGTTGGTGACATTGAGTTACTTCGTGTAATGGACTTTACCAACTTCAGGGAGATACGGTCATAAGTACCTCACACGCTAATGGCGGACCCAACACACCTGGTGCGAAGTGGCAGGTGGAGTGCTTGGATGGAGAAGCCATGATTTCTATTCAGTATGTCACGAAAACGCAATACATCCTGCACTAACTTTGACATCCAACTGCGACACGAACATTCTTCTTGCAGGGACATGGTCTTTGATTTCGGGGTACGGTTACAGTCTTCAGTTTGGGAATTCCCCTCTTCGGTGCGGCCATTTTCTACGGTTTTTTGTTCTCCTTGCAGTCGATTGCAAGTGTTTGGTGCAAGTTCCTTTTTCCATATAAACCATCCTACACCGGCGTGTACCCATACTACCCACTGTAAGTCCGCCGGCGTCAGAAATTATCCCAATAGATCCAACGACAGCATGCTTAGCTGTTAATATGTATGAAATTTGCAGATGTCACGTGCGAAATTACAAGAATCAGTTCTTCTGCTACGATCCCGGAAACCACACCGTCACCAGTAATAGCTTCATGACCGGTATGAAAACCCTAAAAGTCTTGATGTACTTCAACTCATTACTATTTACACCGACTATGATGTACTGAGTATGTTGACTCTACAGCATTATGGGACGATGATGCCGCATTCTGGGTCTATCGCGCAAGAATCGACGATGACAACTTTTACAAGTGCTGCAAGACGCCACCAGGTTAGGGAGTCTACATAGCCACCTCGGTCAGGCTGTCTTTACACCATTTTTACGTAGGATACTATGTCGACTACGTCTCATGTTACTACCGGCAAACTCACGACCAGGTGCGAATTATAAAGGCGCCAATGTCATCATGTCCAAATTCCCTGAAGTACTGTATGTTGACGATGTGCAGAAAAGTTGAGCCTCTTCTCCTAGTACTGGGAATACTACGACGCCCAATTCTACCTGATGATGTGCGCCACTGGATACGTCTACACGGGTATTTCCAAGAAGAAGAGTCCTATTCACGGTGAATGGAGAGTAGAATGGGTGCAATGTTGCCGTGTCGGCTATGGAGCTGTAGTCGCCCATGCGCCCCCTATCGTCCAGACGCCCAACGGCGCACTGAGCTCGTTGTCGTCCCAACAACGCTTCAACGATGTACCGTCTCAGGTCCCTAAAGACTACGCTCATCAGTACCGTGGGAAACGGTCGGTTGTCGAGAAGACCGCCATCCACACCGGACGGCACAGTGTCCTTGCGGAGAGGGAACTCGGGAACGAAGGCGCTGAGGAGAACTTTGCGATGCTGAAAGCGGCAGAGCAGCATAGGAGGATGGAGCAGGCTCGAGGCGGTACTCTGAACTTTAAGACTCCCCTACATGCATTGTAACGTTTTACGCCACTGCGCATCGTCGAAAGCGCCCAAAGTTCCCGCTAACCGAAATATGAGCGATGTTTCCTCTCTTCTTGTTATTGTTCTTGGTGAACAAAGGTCAGTCGATTAGACGGTGGGTGAATTCGACACCCTGAGCCTTGCCGCACAGGCTAACGTTTGTTTACCCAGCAAATCCTCCATTATTGTGTAGTCAGCAGGATCTGAGTGCTTTTAGGCTTGTCCCGTTGCGTGTCAAGAGGACTACTTCCTGTTCCTTTGGGTATTCAGAAACACTATCAAGTGTGCAGAGAGCTTGTCCAATGGATACTCAGGGAAACCGAAACATTCGGGTGCTGGCCGAGCATTCAGCGACAATGGTACGCAGTCGGCCTTCCGACAAAATTAGACGGATTTAACTGTTGCATGTTTCAGTCTTTCTTCAAAGCAGTCACCTGACGCTTGCTCATCCCGATAATTCAAATGTATTATAAAAATATTATGAGGCTGCGTACGGATGCTTATTATGCTTACCAACTTGTTTTATGGACGTACAGTATGTAGTCCAATCTCCCACGTACATGCGGAACTTCCATCTAAACACGCTGTCGTGGAAAAGGGAAACGAACTAGACTTCACACCCCGTTTTACAAATTGTACGGCCTACCGGAAACCGCTTTATTCGAAGTATATGAGCGAGTTCTAGATTCCCACCAATCATGCGGAATCGTTCACTCAACTACTTGCTCGTATCAGATGTATCAATCAACGCTTCACTCTTTGAATCAAGAACTGCCCACGTGGTGATAAGTTCCATCCAAGCGCTGATTACTTTCTTCGGCACCGCGGTCTCTCTTTTGCCTTTCGCCACTCTGCCGGCTCTCCGAACACCATTCAACTATCACCGCATCAGTACCCTTGCCTCGGAACTGCTACTTTCTACGTACCAAACCTTTGTCGTCATCCAAGCGTACTACGGCTACTGGCCTCTCAGCATTCGGGGCTGTACGGATGTATCCTTCATGTTCTTCTACTGACTTGCCGTTGCCAGTAACGCGCACTTCCTCATCAGCGTCAACCGGACATAGGCCTTGCTGTTCCCCCATCACTACCGAATCCCCAATAGCCGTGCGGTCACGATCGTTCTCTTCTGTTCGCTACGGATTGGGAGCTGGGCTATAATTTTACCATGGGCTATTTTGACAAGAAGCTCTCCTGCAAGAATCTCTCCTTCTTTGCCGAATTCAGACTGTCGATCAGTACTTATTCTCTACAGTCATCCTGATGTTGTTTGTCCTGGCGACAGTTACGTTATCGGAATATACCCCATCTTGTACAGCAGGGACCGGGCTAAGAAACGAGTCGGAGCTTCGCTGACTGCCAATAAAAACCGGCGGACAGCAAAGGACAGTCCAATCCCAAGCAATCGAAAACGGCCTTCTATGAGTGAATACGACTCGAAGTTAGTCAGTCCCTAACATGTGTTCATCAATAGTCAAGACTAAGAGAAGCTTAATGATACTGTGGAATACAGTACGAGTACAGTGAATTTTGAAACAGTCCCCTTTGTTCAAATTATCCATGTGGCATGGAATTTGTATTGCAGGATCCTCGAGCTCACAACTCGAAGTAAGCCTTCACCAGGACCACCCTGCAGGCGATCCGCCGCCAAGATATTCCAGCCAAGCACTACCCAGTCGCTCTAAGCGCCGGAAGCCCATTTTCTCGAACAGTTTTCTCGTTTTGACGTCGGTGGCTTTTTCTGCCACATTCTTCTGGACACCAAGCGTGACGTATGCTGTCAGCGAAGTCTTCGTACACCCGAATCCTTTCTTCGTTAACAAAGCATACGTAAACTTGTGTGTCTGGCTAGAGGTCGCCACCTGTCTAGAACCATTGGTGTTCATCGCTACCGTCCCGCACTTGCGAACTCAGGTAAAATAACTACTGGGTCTCAGGTGAGAATTGAGCAGATATCACCGCAGGTTCCTGTTTAAACACTTTAGCAATGGTTCTTCTTGATTATGCCACCAATTTGTGACCTCTGCCAAATGAAACTTCATTCAAGTACACGCGGCTGGCCTAATTATTGGTCTGGACAAAATTTCATAGCAGAAACTAGCCCTGTGACGTGAGCAAGTAAAATCTCGCAGTGCAAAATACGGAATACAGTCATTCCAGATTTCGTTCCTTATTACGTATTTCTTTTCCCATCTTGAGCAAGGTTAGCCTGGAATATGCCGGAAGGTCTTAAGGGCAAGAGACAGCAAGAGTATACGGATAGCCTGATACTTGGTTTCAGTCAACAGTGCGTCGCTTATCCTACCGTGGGTTATCTTGAACAAACCGTTCCTGCAAGAACCCATCGTGGTTTGTCGGCTCCTGACCTACAAGCAGTACACACTTTCTCTCATCGTCTTGTTCCTCTTCGTGTCACCAACTGCCTTCGTAATAGCCACCTACCCGATCCTTTGTCTCAAACAGCGGGCCAGACACCGTATCAGGGTCTCTTTAGGCGGTAACAGAATTCCCACCACGAGTCAGCGAGTCCCATCAATAACCACTGGACGAAAACGGCATCCAGCCTTAGCAGTGCAGGGTAAAGCTTCCACACGGGCTGAAGCAATCTCGCATCTAGAGGAGCACGATCCAGAGCCGGCGCATGATTTTCGACCAAATAGACGTGCAAAGTCCATCTCGAACAGTTTCGTGGTCCTGACCTAGATAGCGTCTTGTGCGACAGTGTTCTGGGCACCGAATGTGGTGTACTCTGGCAGTGAAGTATTCCTGTATCCAAATCCCTGGTTCAACAACAAAGCATTCCTGGGACTCTGTGCGTGGCTGGAGGTCGCCAATTGTCTGGATCCTATCATGTTCATCGTCACTGTTCCGCCCTTGAGAGCTCAAATGAAGAAATGGCTAGGGTTGGATTAATTATAACCAGCCGCACACTCAATGTATCTTCCGGCACTTTGGCAAGGCGATACTGTACATGCTCGGTGATTTCGCTTCCACACGTATTGAGAACACTCTATTCGTGTAGCCACAACCTCGTGCCTCACGTAGCACCGACTCACCCTATAAGCATCGGAAGTGCTATCTCAAGAACCTGCATGGTCCTAACCTGGGTAGCGTCTTATGCAACCATATTCTGGGCTCATGATCAGAGTATGGTGTTCGCAGTCAGTGGAGTATCTTGTACCCGAATCTAAGGTTCAAGAACAAAGCATTCATGTGTCTTTGGGCATGGTTGCAAGTCTCTAAGTTGCCTCGACCCTATCAATTTCACCATTACTGTTCCGCCGTTGAGGACCTACGAGGGAAAGGTTGTGAAGTTAGCCGCCCCATACCGGGTTTGTAAAGTTAGCCGTCCAAGTTCCGCCTGTTCCCTCCTAGTTAATCCCAGACGTTTATGGATATATTGATATTCAAACTAATAGGCTGTCGAATGGTATCAGGTACTCGTACAGTCAACGTGAGAATTCAAAAAAACCCAAGTTTGACAATGAATTAGTCAAGCAACCGATAAATGATACAGCCGTGGCTGACTTTACAAACCCCGGTATGGGGCGGCTAAGTTTACAACCTTTCCCTCGTACACCACCGCTGCTTATGTAGCTTTTATCCTGATCATATTGATCCACGTGATCGGTATCGCGCTCAATTGTATCATCATGCGCGCCGGAACAACTTTTCGGTTCCTTCGACGTTACAACCTTTAGCTCGTACATCAAGAAATTGCTCCGTCTAGCTGCAACATTGATACGACCATCGTTCCGCGTCGGAAAAGCGTTTCCATCTTATGGCCATACAGTAATTTGCTTTTCAACGAAAATAAATTCCAACAGTGTTTAACGCATATTGAGTCATAACGGTCTCTCTAGCCACCGACAGGACACTTATCCGCCATTGTCATCAGAGCGTTATCTGGACGCTGCCAGAACGCTTACCTTAAATTTCAGTGACGGGGGAGTGAAGCGTCCACTGATAGTATAATACGAAGAAAGTGACCAGATAGAGCTGTCTTTCTACAGTGTTTTCGTGAAGTAAGTGTTAACAGTGCTCCCCTACAGCTTTTCTTCCGTTTGGACTTTGTAATATGCCACATCACGAGTTCCGGGTTTGACGTCGGTGCTGTGTCGCGAAGCCTTGCTCATCACTTGGCCATGTCGTAGCTCGTACTGGATTTCCTCTGTCGTTTTGCCCTTTGTTTCAATGACGCAAATCTTGGTGAAAACTATAGTCACTGCCAGTGTGACGACAAACACCACAAACGTGTACTCTTCAATGGAAGCCTGTAAAGAAGCGAATTGCGGCACCATTCACGCGGTGTTGCTTTCCATTGTCGAGCTCGAGTACCACATCTGGCTGGCTTACCTTGATGTAGGGAAATGCTAATGTAATTGCAAAGCCAGTAATTCGGTTAACTCCCACCGCCACGCTACTGCCGGCGGCTCGCGGGGCTGTAGCAAAGAGCTCAGATACCAGGAGATTCGGAATTGCGGCTGAAACGAAACAGCAGATTACCTAAACAAGAACCGGACCGGACTGGGATGCTTGCGCTTTTCTTGTCAATGTATCGAACCTTAATTTATTCATTTACCTGGTCCTATGGAGACAAAAATACTGTAGATGACGAGGCTGATGGTACTACCGACGGCATATGGGTTGATGGTCCCCAAAAACTGCGAATCATGTGATAACTGCGTCGCTTTCTAAAAACACGAGTGCTTTTATTTTTGTTGTTCCATCGTCCAACCTTTGGAGACTTTGGATGTTCAAGGCATATTTACTACTTACCGATTGCGTGGTGCATACAACCAGCAAGCTCATGAAGACGATCGAACCTCCTAGGCCGATTAGGAGCAAACGTTTTCGGCCCGTCTTTTCCACCAAGAAAACAGCGGCTAGCGTCATTACGACGTTAACAACACCCAGGCCAATAGTGCCGTAAATGGCCTGGTTGCCATGAACCAAGCCGGCGGATTTGAAGATGGCGGTCGAATAGTACATCACCTGGAGTAAACAGACACACAAACTAGAAGCATGCAACTGTAAAATGTTGGAACAAGAAATCATCGGTAATGCTAACCGCGATAACCCCGGTAAGATGTTGGCTGACCATCACTCCAATGGCTATAAAGGTTGTCTTGCGAAGGAACGGGTCTTTGAAGAGCTCCCCGATGGTGACTCTTGGCGCTCCCTTAGACAGCTCGTGGTCTCGCTGGAAGTCAGCCAGCTCAGCATCGACGTTTGACGTATTTCTCAACTTCTGCAGCGCTACGACAAAGAGGGTGCTGGTATAACCAGAGAGTTGTCGGAAACATTAGTGAAACTTACCGTGTCGTGTAGCGCTTTCGTCGCTCTTTTCGACGAAGAGATATCTCGGTGATTCAGGGCAAAAGGGGAACGCAACCAGCTGGTACATCATGGGTATGACACTGACGGCTAGTAAGATCGGCCAGCCCCATTCGTTACCCAGGATGTACGGCAAACCCAGTATTCGAGAGACCAAGAGACCTATGGCAGCAGCGAACGGGTGAATCGCCCCAATGGCTCCACGTAGGGTCCTCGGCGATATTTCGTTCAAGTACACCGGAGGTAAGGCCGTATTTATCCCTACAGGTACAGAACACATTACTCGTCCAGACATTCAGATGAACGTCCCGGCACGTCCTGTGCTAACCCGAAGCAAAGCCGGCTACCAAACGTCCCAGGATCAGCATTTCGAAAGAGTCCGCGAGGTAAGAGCATGCAAGGACGGCAGCGGCTACAACACCGAGCACGCTGTTCCACCATAGAGTTCCTCTCCTGAATATTTGGCCATATTACTTATATAAGCCATCTGTATGTTAGGTCGAGAAAGACACCAAAGAAATACTTCACCGTCCGATTTTGTTGGCAAATGTACTGGCAGAAATCGCTCCGAAGAAGGAGGCGAAGATGAGCGCGGCAACAGCCAAGGACCAAAGCGTATTCAGCTCGGCATTGTCCGTGAACATCGTCAGTTCTTCTGTAAAGTTCAGCTGTTTGCACCAGTGGTCGTGGTATGCGCCATCTGCCGGGGCGATGTCCTGTACGCTTCGTCGGCATTTGACTTCCCGTACCCATAGTCCCATTACCTGTCCGCCAAGTCCAGATCAGACTCTTCGGCACATTGTGATGGTTTATTCAAGACAATGATTGACACGATGAACAAGTTAGACTAACCGTTTGCGGTGCATTAAGTACTCCAACGTGGTATCCGAAGAGGAACGATGACCCCAAGGCCGTGGTGAAGATTGAAAGTCCCAGCCATCTTGTCACAGTCTGCAACCACAAAACGTCCCCGTCCGACAAAAAATATCGATGGCAAGCAGCACACTGATCACGTACGTTTTTCGCTGGCATTTTGCTGGCTCCAAAAGTATTAGCCGATACGTCCCTCGACAAGTCCAACAAAGTGGTCTTCTCTGCACATTTGGCACAACATTGGCATGTAAGAGTAGACGTAAAAATTCAAGGGAGCGATTGATTCGATAACGATCACGGCGCACAAACCGCAACTTGGAGAAAAAAGCTTCAAGTTTGTTATTACCGGCTTGGGTGGCGTTGGGTGTCATAATCGCTCGCAGTAACCAGCGCGGAACAAGCAAGTGCATGCAAGACCACGCTGTGTCCTCCGGCTAAAATACTCATATAATTCAGTCAGCCACAGGGCGCAGGCTGTCAAGGAGGCAGTGCTGAGTAGAGTCGATACTCAAGTGAAGAAATGCGGTGCCCACTTCCTTCATGCAGGAAAAAGAAACTCGGGTCGCCACACTCAAACTTTGTAACCAAGAACAGTCAAGATACTGTACACTTGCGGACTTCAGTTTGACAAGAACTTGGGGCAAACCCAACGTATAACGTCATTGTCCTACGTTATTTCCTTGACTATAGTTTTTTCTTCCATTTCAACTTGGTCGTAAGTTACATCACGAACTCTGGGTTTGATAGCACTACGTCGTGAATGTCTTGTCATCAGCGGACCATGTCGCAGCTCGTACTGGATGGCTTCCACGGTTTTGCCCTTCGTTTCAATGATGCAAGTGTTCGTGAAAACCATAGCCAGCGTCAACGTCGCAATGAATATCACGAAGGTATATTCCTCAATCGCCGCCTACCAAAAACGAGGAAAACACCGATACTACTTCACGAAAAACGCACACCGTACCGATTTTTTCTGCGTCATTCTTTGAGTCTCGAGACGTACCTGAATATAGGGAAAGGCCAGGGCGATCAAAAAAGCCGAAAGACGGTTCACACCCACAGCGACACTGCTGGCCGCTGCTCGTGGTGCGGTAGCGAAGAGCTCCGTCACTAGGACCCAGGGTATTGCACCTACAAGAACCAAGTAAATGTTGAGTCAGACTTATTGAGTCAGCAAATGCTGCTGGGCAGACAAAGCCCCAAGACTCTTCTGCTGAGTAGCGCATCCTGCCACACAATAACAACCAAAAATGCGCCGCTCGAGCGAAAAATCTCGTACATTTGGTTTGCTCAGCTCCAAATGGACAAGGAAATGGAGCAAGCCTTACCTGGCCCGATCGAGAAGAAAATGATGTAGCCGAGGAGGCTAAGGGTACTTCCGATTGCGAACGGATTGATGCCAATAGCTAGCGCATTATCTTCCACCAAAGGGTGTGTTACTTTCTGAAGAGATAGCCTTCTTTACTCACGATCGTCAAGTCGGAGAGACGATGCAGAGACTTACTGTTTGAAAAAGGCAGATAGTGAGAATGGTCATGAGGACGGCCATGCCCGTAAACCCGATCAGAAGTAAGACCTTCCGACCGACTTTCTCCATCAGGAAGACCGTGACGACAGTGGCCAGCACATTTATCCCACCCAGTGCTATCGTGGCGTAGATCGCTTGGTTGCTTTGTGTGAGTCCAGCGGATTTGAAGATGGCCGTCGAGTAAAACATCACCTACCATACAATAAAGTTAATAGAAGCACGGAAGGACAGCAAACGAAACGGCGAAGATCTCTTTCCCAAGTTGCGCACGCCTCCAGCCAATAACGATGAAAACGCGCGCCACTTGAGATGACGATCTCGGATATATCGTATGGCGCTCCCGAACACCGTCAATGCGAAACACCGAGAAGAAAAACCGGAGATACACATCCGCTTACTGCTATTACTCCGGAGAAATGCTGGCAAACCATGACACCGATGGCAATGAAGGTTGTTTTACGGAGGAACGGGTCTTTGAACAGGTCGCCGATCGAGAACTTCGGAGCCCGCAAGGTAAGTGCGTATTCTTGCCCGATTTCGTCCAGCTCAGCTTCCACGTCGGATGTTCCCCGTAGTCTATTCAATGCTACACAAAAAATTCAGCAATCTAACAAAACCTCAGTGAAAACTCAAAAACACGAACAAGAAGGTTTACCCCGTCGTGTAGCCTGCTCGTCTTGTTTCTTAACGAACAAGTACCGTGGGGATTCCGGACAAAATGGTAATGCGACCAACATGAACAGGACCGGTATTCCACTGGCTCCTAGGAGTAGGGGCCAGCCCCATGCGTTACCCAGAATGTACGGCAGACCCAGAATCTGGGCCACGAAAATGCCCGTCACCAGTGATAGTTCGTGCAAAGCGCCCACTGCGCCTCGTAGTGACGTGGGCGCTATCTCGTTCAGATACACCGGAGGCAAACTGGAACTTATCCCTACAAAAACCTTCACGAGATCAGCCCAAGAGTCCAGCCATGTCCACGATGTGCTTCGACACAATTTTGCAAACATGTTCAGCACCAAAGGTTCATTCTAACTTTTTTTTCCCCACAAACACGATGGGCAAGTTCAGGCTGAGCACGGCCTTGTCACATACTGTATATCATTCTGCCCTTTTTCTGCGAATTATCCAACAAAGTCGTACTGGGCACAAACCTGAGCAGAATTACCATGGGAAAAAGGCACACATCTTCCCGACGTCTAACCGAATCTCCCAAGGGCTTACCGACGGTAAAACCCGCTATAAGACGTCCAAGAACGAGCATTTCGATAGAGTCTGCGAAGAAAGCGCATCCCATCACCACGGCCCCGATAACGCCAACAACGCCATTCCCCCATAAGGCTCCTCGTCTGGAAACACAAAACACACAGTTCGAGGAGGAGAACGGTATGCAGGGTAGGAGATTGCACAAAGAGTTCACCTTCCAATTCGGTCAGCAAAAATGTTGGCGGAGATGGCTCCGAAGAAGGAGCTGGCGACGAGGGAGGACACGGTGAGGGTCCAGAACGTGGTCAGTTCACTGTTGTCGGTGAACATGTTGAGTTCGCCGGTAAAGTCCAGCTTCTTGCACCATTTCTCCTCGCTGACACCATGCTCCGTCTCTACAGTTTGGTTACTTCGGCGGCATTTGACTTCACGCATCCAGAGACCTATTATCTGTCCGCATTTTGACTCTCTGTACCTTCGACAAATTCAAACGCTACCATATGAACCTGGAAGGAAGAGTTGAGCTTACGGTCTGGGGTGCGTTCATGGCTCCGGCATGAAATCCAAACAGAAACGACGAGCCAAATACAGTGGTGAAAATTGTGAACGCCAGCAGCTTTGATACTCCCTGTAAAACAAGCCACTAAAGATGCTGAAACGCATAACCTAAACGGAAGCAAGCACTTATATATCCCAACAGAACTAATCAGTGTACCTTTGCAGAAGTCATTCTACGAGCTATTCCCTTCTTTCTAAAAGCTGAAATTGAAAGATGCAAAATTACTCGGAAATCAGAATATCATGCTTTCCAGAATTCCTTCCGTCGTAATGAACCTGCACAGATACAGAAATCAAACTGCAGAAATTATAAGCGCCTCAATCACAGCCTTGACTTTCCCAACTATTGATATAACGTTCGTACTACAGCCCGTTCACGCCAACTTGCTACCACCTATTTATTCAAGCCGTCCTCCACGCGATAATCGCGCAACTTCATAACCAGTTTTCCTCGATCCGGCATCTTATTGGCTACCTCAGGAAAACCTACTGACCCGGAATCCGTTTACCAGAAGTTACAATCGACATTAAAGTAGCGGTCGGGAAACGCGAAAAATGCACCAACTTTCAAAATTTTTGGGGGTGTTTTCAAAAATACTTTCTACAATTTCGGTTTGAAGTTCTGCTGTTTTTTGGTTCACAGTAAGTAGAACACGGACTGTTCTTTAGGAAAATTGGTCGAAAGTACCGATGTGCCGTTCAGGTCACGAGCTGGAGTTTCTTATAGAGGAGGGGGTTTACCGGCAAAACGGTCGAATTCGTCGGATTTAATTTATTTGCTACGCTTCCAGGGCTTTCCTGCAGTCTGCCCTAATTTTATTTAACATCCTAAGTATGTGTCCGCTTGTTGAAATCGAATTGAGGTTTTTACTCACGCCCGGAATTCCAGAGCACGTTTTGTTCGTGATGATTAGTCTTCCCCACCGGAAGTCGTATTAACCTGTTTTTCGGAACCATCTCTCAACTTATGTTATCCAACCATAGCTCACTAGAAGCTGCTTGAAAAGTTGTATGATAGTGTATAGGCAAGAAAGGAATAGAAGCCTTCTCTATTTTTTATACGTCGAAATTGCAGGTGGTAGCAAGTTGGCGTGAACGGGCTGTATCTTGTAGCGGACGGCACTGACGAGAAAATGTCCTTGTTCAGCAGGTAATAAGTACCAAAATTTCCGCACCACAAGCCGTACTTCTCTGCGGGTTAATCAAAGTAGAAGTCCATAACTATAGAGACCACCGTCCATAAAAAATCAAAGATAAACACAGCGCTGGCTTGAATACTCTCAAGTGGGATCTTCGTCACCATTCGTCGGCGAACAAATGAGAAGCTTGTGTAGCGCCTTCCGTTTCCATCCTGCGGCAATATGCTGCCTCGTTCGACAATCGACATCAACTTTGCGCAGGCACCCAAATTGCCGATGAAGTTACGTCTAGCAAGTCGCTGCGGTGTATTATTCGCCACATTTCTGCAAGACGAAAGAAAACAACGACGATATGAATGCAGTGCATTGATTCTGTGCCAACTGTGCAAGAATCAAAACACTAAACATCCACTTAAAATTTATCCAGCGGAAACGCTTGGCCATGAATCATGATGTTACCTCTAGGAGTAGAATACATCCAAGGCTTCAAGCTCTCGTTGTAGGAGCAGTTTTTCCCAGGCTTCACCGATGTGTTCCTTTCCCTAGAGCTATTTTGTAGACAGATGACTAAGACAAGACCAACGGGACTACGGGAATTCCGAAGTTCCCATTCTTGAATCGATGAATTTTTCTTGCTTCTTCAGTTCTTCTGATTCCGTGACAGCCCAATCAACTTCCGGTCAATCAAGCTGCTTGCTAACCGTCAAGATCATTACTGCTTACCTACGTACAGATTTATACGACAATCACGGCTGAAATATGCATGCAGGTGCGAGATGTCAGCCAAATTCATATTCGGCGCTGCCTGATCTGCCGTCTTCGGGACACGACCACACCCTCTTTCTTTGTTGTTGATTTTTTCAAACAATCAAGCCTGAAAGCTTCATATAGCACATCGCAATCTTCAAAAAACTTTTCTTTCAGAACTCCGAGGTCCGAACTCTGTTCAGTTCTCATCCGACCTTGTGGGAGCTTTCGTCCATCCTCCTTCTTCAAGTTTGGTCTTCGGACCTAACGTTTTTAGCTTCACACCATCAACTCAATACTCCACGAGCCAAGTCAGAGATTGCTGCGTGAACCTGTCCGGCGGATCACTCAGCTGGAAGGTGAGTCAACGTCCGAGGACTTTGGTAGTGCGCTGCTAAATTTGGGCTGTGAACAAGGTTCCTCAAAAGTCTGGGGTCATAGCGTAGAGGCACAGCTGATAAAATTTGAGAAGGGCAAGGGAAGGTTTCGGGTTTTTCTTGAAAATTCTGGGCCTCCACATGGCAAGCCCCGACCCCTACCCTTGGGCCGCCCTGTCCCCTGCCTAAATTTCCTCGACTATGCCTCTACACCGTGACCCCAGACTTCTGAGGAACTTTGCCCAGACTCCATTTCTCTTCTGTGCGCACAAGTCCGGTTGACCATCGTGCCTGACCTTATTTCTGTGAACCTTCGTCACTCTCACTCTCATCACAGACGCTTCCCCGAAATTTCCGGAAAAACCTCTTTTCGCGCACAATTCGAAAATGGCCGACAGGTACTTCTAGAATGGATCTTTAGTTTTTCCCCATCTTTTACCCGACCTGGCAGTGAAAGCTTATGACAAGAATTTTTTCTAGCTGGGGATCGACGACAGAAGTGAGCTCGTCCTCGGCAGCCGGATGGGGCGAAGCTTCGTCAACGACCACGACCACGACCATGACCACAAACGGAGATGCCTGGTCGGCAGGTGGATGGGGAGAAACCACATCAGCTGGCAGTGGCTGGGGTGCTACCGAAAACGCTAGCATTGTCGCTGATCCAACCGGATGGGGAGGGACCGGTTTCAACGGAAGTGGCGGTGGTGGTGGGTTTGCCGGAAACAGACTGAAACAAGTCGACTGGAACGCTCACACTCTCATACCCTTCCAGAAAGATTTTTATGTCGAAGCACCGTCCGTCGCTGGTCGTTCCCTCGTAAGTAAACGTCCACATCTTGCCTCTCAGAACCTATCCGTAAGGTTGCGGTTCTGTAGACCGATGTCGCCGAGTTTTACGCCAAGAACCAGATCACCATCAAAGGCGAAAACTGCCCAAAGCCTGTCATTACCTTCGCAGAAGCTGGCTTTCCAGAAATCGTCTACCGTGCCATCCAGGAGAGTGGGTACGCCGCTCTTACCGCCATCCAGTCCATCGAATGGCCCATCGCGTTGAAAGGCCGTAACATGGTGGGCATCGCTCGGACCGGCTCCGGCAAAACCATCTCGGTGAGTCCGATTCCCAACTTCCGGTCGCAACTGTCAGTCTCATGTTGTAGTATTTCATGATATCTTTCTTTCTAGTTTCTGTTACCTGCCATGGTCCATCTGAAAGCTCAACCACCTGTTGTCAAAGGGGATGGTCCCGCGGTATGTTCTTGTCTGAGTACCGTTGCATTCGTTCCGTTCAAATCGTTCCGTTCAAATCGTTCCGTTCGAATCGTTGACCAAGTCATGTTTTCCAAGTGACGCACGTTATCGGCCAGTGATGCCAGAAGCATGCGCCACTTGGGAACAATGTTGTCGAGTTTGATTGCCGTTCCAAATGCCGCACTTTTGCGCTGTAGTTGGCTAGATGTGTGTGCCACTTGAGATACCAGCCTTGAACGTTCGGTTTGCCGGCCTCCCAGCTAACGCTTGCAGTGTGGTTCCGTTTCAGATTTTGGTGTTGGCTCCAACGCGTGAGTTGGCCTTGCAGTGTCATGAAGTAGCCAAGCAGTTCGGTGAATATGCAGGTCTTCGGTGCACCTGCGTCTATGGGGGTGCGCCGAAGTATCCACAAGTGGCTGAACTGGAGAAAGGAGTGGCTATCTGCATTGCTACACCTGGTCGGCTGCTGGACTTACTGGAAAGCAACAGGACCAGTTTGAGAAGGTGCACTTATGCCGTCCTGGATGAAGCTGACCGCATGTTAGATATGGGCTTCGAACCTCAGATCCGCAAAATCATGGAGCAAATTCGGGTATATTTGGCTTCCCTGTAGAAGCAGGGCTAAACGTGTGAAACAGTCGTGATAATTATGTTGATGGCTATCGTGAAGGTTACCGAATACTGTGGAAATTTGTCTGACCATGTGTTCCTTGTTGTTTTTAGCCGGACAGACATGGGCTGATGTGGAGTGCAACCTGGCTGATGGAGATCCGCAGGTTGGCCGAAGAGTTTCTGAAAGGTTACGTTCACGCGACGATCGGTTCGCTAAACCTCTGTGCTAACACGAAGATCACTCAGAGAGTCGCTGTCATCAGCGAGTATGACAAAATGAACAAACTGGAGTAGCTTCTTCGCGACGTCGGACGCCAGAAAGAAAACAAGGTATTTTTGTACCAGTTCAGTTTCCGAACCTTTTTCCTGTAATACTTGGTATACTAACTTTTGAGGGTTTTCTTGACTGCAGACCATAATTTTCACTGAGACGAAACGCAAAGCCGACGACATCACTCGAAATCTCCGACAGAAAAAGTTTCTGTGCTTGGTCATACATGGAGACAAAAGACAGGAGGAGCGCGAATGGGTCCTCAACTGTAATTAAATACTGTAAAAATTCGCTGCGTCCGCGCAACACTTCATCGTAGACGTGAAGTACAGCTCCGGTCCGGCTTTACTGCTTGTGCCACTCCCTACGGGGGTGCATCATCATGTACGTGTACGTACTGCGCGGACGCAGCGAATTTTTACAGTATTTAAGTATTTTTAAAGTACTGAAATATTAATTGATACTCTGTAGCTACCGAATTCCTTTTTCGCTTTGGGGGGGGGGGCTCCGGAAGAAGATTCGGCTTATTTTCTAACGTTGTTGCTGGTTCGAATTATAGTTCAAAGCTGGACGCAGTCCGATCGTGATCGCAACGGACGATGCCGCCCGTGGACTGGGTAAGTTCGAGCTCTATTTCATAAGACTGTGACGTTACTCCGATGAAGGGTGAAATATTTTTTAGATGTGAGTGATATCGCGGTGGTGGTGAACTACGACTACCCAGGCCATTCCGAGGACTACGTGCATCGCATCGGTCGCACAGCTCGTGGTGACAAGTCCGGCAAAGCTTACACATTCATGACTGAAAAGAACGCGCACAAAGCCCAAGACCTGATCAATGTCCTGAAAGAGTCGAACCAGCTCGTCAACCCGGAACTGCACAAACTGGTGGAAAAAGCTGGTAGTGGTGGGGGCGGCTTTCGAGGTTAGTGAGTGTAAACTTGCGCTCTCTGCTCAGTGAATAGTGGGATGTGTTGTTTTGTTTGTAGGGCATGGTGGTGGTCGAAGAAGTGAAGGTGGAAGTTTAAGTTCACACCGATTCACTGGTTCGGAAAACAGCGCTGGTGGTCCTGCCAGGCCGCAGTACGGCAGTCCACAGTTTCCCGGCAGGTAGTTCGAGCGGCCAACTGAGTCGTTTTCTTGATCTTGATTCCGCAAATATTTACCGTTACTATTTCAAACTATCTTCTGACGTGTAAACTGCCAGACTTGCAGTTGACCCTAGGATTTTTGAGCCAGTTCTCTTGGTTTTCTGCGCTGCCGCTAGTTAGGGAAACTAGCTAACGCGAATTCGAAATTTTGTTTTTATTTTTAACCTTGACGGATGACGCATGCATTACGCCTCTCGTGGTACACTATCCAGCCCAAGGTTATATGAAATAATGATGATTCCGAAACGAGAACTGAGCGTGGGCAAATGAATTGAGACGGATCATTGCCTCAAGTGGCGCAAGTTACTACTGCTGTTGACTGTAAGTGTGCGCCACTGGGGAAACAGATGTGGTTTAGTACATTTGCTGATGATCTAATTCATCAAGGCATTTTGCTCAAACGTTCGACTCTACGGATGTTCTGGTGGAAGGCCTCAACGAACGACGCTTGGTTGTATTTGCTTCGATGTTAGCTTCTCCAGTTCTCCCCGATGGGCGCACTGACGGTCCCACCTTTGGTTTCCAGCCACAGCGACCTCGGCGAAGTACTTCCTGGTACGCCTCTCGGAACTCCCTGTTCATTGCTGAATAAACAACCTGGAAGTAATTCATTTCTCAGATTTGTGGTTCAATTTTATGGTCAATAGTTCCCTAACAAGTCTGCGTACCGGATTACAGCATGCCCCAAGCCAGTAGATAAGTGTCAACCATAGAAAGATTGTTGGATTCGGGCGTTTGCCGAGGTTCCCCGCCAGATAGAAGAAGGATGTTAGTGGGATGTAACAGACGAGGAACACAAGAAAGGTAACTAGCATCATTTTGGCCACTTCAACACGGCGCTGAATTCGAGCCGCTCTGCGCTGGCTCGCCATCTCCGTTACCGTTTTCTCCATCTTTTTGAGGTGGATAAATATGGTAATGTAGCATACGAATATGACGGCAGTGGGTAAATACATGACCGAGACGGAAATAGCATAGGACATGGCTCGAGTGCCACCTCGCCCATCCCACGTACAGTAACCGAACAAGGGCATATTACCAAATTTCCCATCGATCTCTGCTAACGGGAAAATGAGCAGGAAAAATGGGACAAACCAGCAGAAGCAAGACATGAAAATACCGGCTGGGCGCTGGGTTAACTTACGGAATGAACGCGGGAGAACGATGCTAACCAGACGGTTGACTGCTATCATGCAACAGTGTAAGGGAACCAGGAAGCTGACGCCCATTTGGAGGTACCCTATCGCTCGACAGAAGGGTTGGTAACTCCACGGGTACGATTTTTCGAAGAGCATGTTGATCGTTTGTTCGGGTGCAATGATTAGAGTAGCTGAGAGGTCAGCAATGGTCATGCTAAGGATCAGAACCTGGATACCGCTTTTCCACCATCGGGAACGAACGATGACCAATAAAGTTAGAAGGTTTCCGGAAGCGGCGAGGTAGATAATAGGGAGAGTGATACCTGCCCAAATGTATAGCTCCAGGTTCTGCTGACTGAGCTGCCACGTGGTGACATTGGAGAACGAAGCATTAGTGGTGGACGAGTTCATTTTTGCGACAAGTGAAAATAGAATTGAAGATATGGTCCGTTAGAAAACTGACAGTTCACTCATGCATAGGGAGGATTAATTTCCTGCCGCTCCTTAAAAGATAACAACCTAGCTATACATATTTGAGCTTTCTCAGCCTGCAGGTCATGGTTAACAGGTAGTGCGAAATGACGCTGGGAAGAGCAATTATGAACTATGAAGTCAATCACAGGCTAAACATTCGCGGGAAAATCCACTAATCACGCGGCTTTGAACCAGGACTCCGTGCTCTGTTTATCGTGGAAACGTGAGTTACGAACCACATATACGGCGTTTGGTCGACGACTTCGAATGGTTGACGGATACGAATACGCGACGTGGACTGATTCCCTAACGAGTCAGAAGCGATGCTATGAAGGCATGAATTGTGGATGCCAGCCGGAGGCAGCCTGCGTGACATGCGATCCCGGACGAATACTATCTAGCTGGCAAAAAAATACTCCCTTTGACAGGTACGTTCTCCAGTAAACAATACCGGCGTATTGCATCCATTTCCCTTGTCGATCGAGATGCATAGAAGAACCTTATAATTCATAGCTGCATAAGGGCCTTCGACCTGCTCAACCTGAAAAAAGAAAGCTTGGAGAAGTCGCTTGTCATTTGACTGACGCGATATAGCGTCCGACAAAACAGACTTTCGAAAAGGGGTGGGACCTCATATACGGGTGGCGAGTTATGTTTGACGTTGATCAAAACTTGATCAACAGGTTTGATTGGCTGAATTCATCTGGTTTCCCCTGATGCCCATTCTTAAAGGTCTGTTTTGTCGGGCACCGTATCTTAATAGCTGAAAATTCCGGTCAAATTTACCTCAGCGCACGTTTTAAAACATCGGCTAATTATAAACGATGATCGCCAAAGTCCAAGTTATTTGTTTTCAGATCACAATGGTCGATAGTATGACTCAACTAGCTTTAAAATTGCTCAGATATCGTCGATGCACCAGCAGAGGATTCTGTGTGGCGCATGAGATATCAAAATACATTCTACAGTAGAGCAAAGCTATCGGGTTCTACAAAAGATCAACGATGACCAAGTTTGATCGGGGTCTGGATCTGGCGTTCTGTCTGTCTCCAAATCCGTTGGCGGTTTAGTGGGAGGTGTCAACAAACGACGCCTTGCCGGCAATTACATATGTATTTCGTTTACTGTTGTAGTTTATTGATTTTCGTTTTCAAATTTTAAAGATGTAAACAAACAAAACGAAGCTTAGCACAAGCTAGAGTTCCTAGTACAAGAAACAAAAATATAAAAGATTTCTTCGAAACCATGTGACAATGGAAACGTTCCCCAAAGACAGGAAGCATTGCCTCTCTGTATGTCTACACTACAACTTTGTCTGAGAAATTCCGAGGCGGAATTTCCGACGATCATCTGTCTCCTATGTAGTTTGCAACTCTCTTCCCGACTTCTCCAAGCAGACTCTCCGCCGCAGGACCGAAAGCTCCGTAGGTCTCGACAAAACTGGAAAGTACCCACCTTCCAGGTGCCGGTATCCAAGTTGCCAAAAAGCGCAAAATGTCAATAGCTAGACTCAAAGCTGGCGTTTACGTAATAGTAGTCGTTTAAAAACGGCGTTTGTTTAAGTAAATCAACCAATCACGTAATCAATTGAAATTTCAGGTCTGAGTACCGAAATAATCAATCACAGTCTAACATACCAAATGACGTAGAAGAAGCTGTGACGTCAGAAACATTGAAGGGAGTTTTTTGAGCGGAACATTTTCGCGCACGATGCCGACATCACGGAGGCGATTAACAGGCTCCGTTTAGCTAAATGGACGATTTCAATCCGTTTAGCTAAACTGAGTGGGCGGGGTCTGTTTGGCGAGCTTGATCAATCCCAACGTCCGTTTAGCTAAACAAACGGCCCAAATTTAGGTAAACGCCAGCTTTGAGTCTAGCTAATAGAGACAGACTAGCTGTCCAAGAAGTCACAGATGCTTAAATACTTACCCTACTCAAAAATTTTTTCATCAGGTACGACGAAATTCAAGTACAATTCTGTCGGTACCTGCCTCTTTCTTTTGGTCTCTTTTGAGAGAAACTGGCCGTTTTCCTAACTTTGATAGACTAAACACCTCGGGTCTGGCTGACAAAACACGCTCGTTAAGTGTCCTCACGTCGGCCTAAAGTGTCCTCATGAACACGCTTAGAACACGTATGACGAAATTAAGGTACACTTTCGTCATTCCTGCGGGTATTTTAAGCCTCTTTTTATAAAATTTTTTGACTAGGATTAGAGTGGTCGTTCGAGATAAGCAATCTACAAAAATTTTGTCTAGTTTGCGGGAGTTTCGGTTTTCATTAGAGACCGGGATCTGGCCGCGTACGCTGTACTGCGCTGCGCAGCAGTGCAGTTGCAGCGTTCACTTTGGCGTTTGTGTGCAGCGCAGCGCAGTATGCAGCGTGTGACAAGCTAACGCAGCGCAGCTGCAAACGGCACAAAAAGACGGTTTTCGGTTTACGAACTGAGAATCTCCCGGTTGGTGGCCGTTATCAAACCCTTGCTTACTAGGTGTATTCTGATTGCTGATAAAAAACCGAGTGGTCGCGCAAGCTCGCCCCGAAATAGTGTTTTGCCCAGCCGTAAAGCGCCTGGTAGTTAATCTGTCAGTGGAACCGAAAGTCTCGGAGTTCGATAAAGTTACTTCTGTAGAAATTTTCAGCGGACTTTGTTGTGGACTGCCTTTTGTTAGCCTTGATTAGAGCTCTGATGCAGGATCACCTGTTGTCCGACGATTCTCTGGAGGAAAGCGGAGATGAAAGAGTTGCCGAAAATGCCGTCCAGAAGCGGAGAAAGTCCAGCGGGAAAATGCCTGTCAAAAGGAGATCCGTTCTGCCTTCTGAGATTCAGCTTAAAGCTAGGTACATTTACCAAACTGCGTACCTGTGATTAGAGCTCTAACTAATCAGCGCCGATATTTACTGTACGATTTGGTTACAGAGGTATGCCGGTTGAAGAAGTGGCGAATATGGTTAAGAACGACACATTCGTCTTACGAGCAGAAATTTTTGGTAGCCGAAAGGGAGCTCCGTTCTGGGACACAATGAGACGCGTTGTGGATAAAGAGTCCGAAGATAGGCTCGACTTTGTATGCTGTAGTAGATGTAAGCAAGTGTGGAAGCATGACAGAACTGTGAATACTGATGCTCTTCATCGGCATGTTACGAAATATGGCGTCAAGGCGAACCAGCCCAAGATTACTAGCTACCTTAAGTCACACAAGCTGCCCCGGGCCGCAAAGCAAGAAATGTCCCGAGTATGTGCTCGATACTGCGCAGTGGATGGAAGGAGCTTCGAAGAAGTGGCTGGAACCGGATTTAGAGCTCTAATAGATACCGTAATCGATGTTACAATGAAATATAGCCACGCTGGAAAGTCCACTGCTCGCGACATGCTGCCCGACCCAACTACAGTGAGCTAGTACGTCGGAAAAGGAGCCAAAGCCATCAGGGATCTCAAACCCATCCTACGACTTTGCGGTGGAGGCATAACGCTTGACTTTTGGGAAGAAGAGTACACTAAAGTGTCGTACTTAGGTAAGAGGAACTGTTGATTGTTTTTGGGCAGCAGGATTACACCATTTGCAGTCTGTATGAGTGGCATAGGGCTTTCGTTTTTGCAGGCTGTACTGTGTACTATATGTTCGGCGGATCGGAGCTCCGGGAAAGACTACTTTTGTGTAGCGAATGGGACACCGTGGACAGAAAGACGGGCGCCGCTGTACAAAAGTTCATTTTTAGCAAACTTCGAGAAATTGGCTTGTGTGAGGAAGATGTGAAGCTGTGCACCTTTGTCACGGATCAAGGCGGAAACATGAAAGTAGCTTTTCGTAACTCGGGCTTCGAGCGCATCAACTGCGCCGGACATCTTCTTAACACCTGCTCGCAAAACTGCCTCAAATCCAACCCGAAAAGTCAGCATCCCATGCCTGCAGAAGCCTTACCAGTTCTTGCTTTAGCTAACCAGGTCAAGTCCCTCGTTACACACTGTAAGCAAGGTGGTATCAGTCGGCAGCTTAAAACAACGTTGAAGCAACACTGCGAAACCCGGTAAGGCCGAACCAAGGCCATGATATTAGAGCTCCAAATCATGTTTCCAACACCTAGTATGAACTGGAATTGATTTTTAGGTGGAACACCCACGTCGAAATGTTTGCTTCAGTTCTGGCTGTCTACGACCAGCTTGAAGACATCCTTGCTGAGCGAAAGGAGTCTCATCTTTTGCCGAGTAGGCAGAAAATGCAAGAGTTTCACGACCTGTTTGAGCCTGCACGGGATGCTACATTCCTTCTTTCGGCTTCGAAACGTCCAACAATTCATCTCGTAGTTCCAGCGTATCTCGAACTGAAGCGCCACTTCAAGGATCAGGTGCCGTCTGACTTTCCGGAAATTAGAGCCTTCCAGGAACATGTCGAAAACGTTTTCAACAAGAAGCTCGAGATTGATGAGCTTCATAGAGTGGCCGTCTTTCTGGATCCCTCCGTGAAGCACCTTCAGTTCCTAACTGCGACTGAACGAGTAGCTGTTCTTAAGCGAGCGATGGAAGAAGTGCAGAAAATTCCACAGCCAAAAAGACAGGAGCTCCGATAGTAGAAGGTAAAAGCCATTATGCCGCGCACTCAGTCACGCATTTCGTTAAAAACTACATAGCGAAAAAAGGAGAGCTCTAATTTGTCAATACTTCTCACTGTAACATTTGGACATCAAATCTAACCTGAACAGTGATCAGTGCAGGAGAATGGCTTTTACTATTCGACTGTCGCAGTAGCTTCAAGAGGCAGTACCAAGTTCAACGTGAAAGCCTTGGCCAAGTATTCTGCCGACAATCCCATCGAAAACGAAGTCGAGCGCTATGCGAGTTTGCCCAGTCCTCCCGAAGACCAAGATGTCCTTAGCTTTTGGACAGAGAAAGAGAATGACTTTCTTCGTTTGAAGTGCTATGCGCTGCGAATTCTTTCTGTATCTGCCACTAGCACACCTTCCGAACGTTTGTTTAGCAGATCTGGAACTGCTGTATCGGAGGAGCGTAGAAATTTAGCTCCTCAAACTTTAAGTGATCTCATGGTTGTCCAGTCTAATTTTGAATTTGAGAATGTCTAATTTTGTATTTGGGAATTTTAAGTTCGAAATTGAACCGCAGCGCAGTTGCCACGCTCGTACAGTAAGGTGCAGCGCAGCTGCACCGTCGGTCCAGTCCAGATTCACGCAGCGCAGCGCAGTTGCCGAGTACCAGAAAAGGGCGCACCGCAGATGCAGCGTACTTTTTGACCTGCGGCCCAGGTCTCTACTTTACATTGCATGTTGCATTCAACTTCCAGTGTCAAGTGTCAACTGAACTGGATGTATACAGCGCGAGGGCGCTCGACGTGTCAAAGCATCCACAAAGCATGCGAATTAAGAGTTTTTGACTACAACATTGTACCGAGACGTAATCAGCGAGCGATCCGAAGGATCTTACTGAACAATAAATAACGACGTATCTCATTCGAGCAGATTCACTGGAAAGCCACCTACCGACCGTGCTCGTTGGAGTTGCTCGTTTGCCGGAAGGACGGGAACTTGCCGCTCCGTGTCGCCAGTTTCTGCAGGATTTCACTGGGAAAACACTGAAACAGTTCTTCAGAGTATAAAATCTTCATGGTGAGGAAGAAATTCTCGTGTTGGTAATAGCGGCATAAAACTGAATACGGATTGGTCCCTGTACGGTAGAGTGCAGGCGGGTCGACCAGGGAAATAAATTATTTGAATTCACTTTTTTGATTTTATTATTCTTATTCTAATCTACAGTTCGCTTCTGTTAGACTTGTGTTGACTGGGATCATCGGTGGACACGGAGGAGCGAGCAGAAATGCCCCTACCGGAGAAGTTTCCGAAGCCCAAGCGCCTTCATCAGAAACATCGCATGGAGAACGTCGTTCGTCCTCGTCCAGATTACCGGCGACTGGCTAATCTCTCTAAACCTGAGGATGCCTTAGCTCGTCGACGACAGAAAGATGCTGAGGAAGCTAGAGAAGCTGCGGAGTGCTCCAGGGAACACCGATCGAAGAGCGGAGATGGCCTACGAATCTCACTTCCGGCGAAACCAGCTCGTGTAAGCAGGGAATTTCCCTTTACCATCTGCATTGTTGTATACGGCAGGTTTACAGTTATGTATACCCGTTTTATCCTGTTCCAGCTCGGTAACATCTTTGGCAATATGCGTACTTCGGATCCTGTTGGAAGAACGACGAAAAGTGGCCATCAGCAGACTGCGGAAAAAGGTAAACTATCTGCCAGAATGTTCAAGGAGGTTAGTGATTGACGTTAGTAACGACATGCGGACTGTCAGCTGTGCTCGTGACGTCATGCGCGGCTGACGCAAGGTGAGAAATAAGCTCGTCACGTGGTTTCACGGTCTCCGATCGTGGCTCACGTGGAGACTCTGTGTAACAGGGCAGTGCCGCTTTGATTAGGTTGGTCAGCACGGCCTTGTGTTACCGCAAGCCAGACTTCTGGTTTCTTATTTCAGTGTTCTCCGCGCACAAAGTCAAGCCACAGCCATTCTTCTCTGGCCAACCTCGCACTAACCTGCCTGAACAGATCCAAAGGTTCCTTCAAGAACCTTCCTTAGTCTCCTTCGGCGATCGCCAACTGCGACAAGAGAAGGACGACTTGGACTGGGTGGACGCAGACATTGAGTCTTTCGATGGTGTAAGCGAACGAGTTGCTCGTCAGAACCAGCGCCGTGACAAGCCTCCAGATCCAGCACGACCATGTCGACCAGAGGACCTAGATGAACGTATGGAAATGGCGGCTGAGGTTTCAGAACATGCCAGTCAACAGTCCACACAGATCAAACGTGAGAAGTTCTTGAGAAGTCCTCGTCAGTTGAAGAAAGTGGCTGACGCAGTATCAGCCTTAAACGAAGTCCGTGCACCAAAAGCCAGACGTGTTTCTCGAGCTTGTAGTCCCATAGTTATTATTCCAGATGACGAACAAGGCCAGGCTCTGTTACGAGCTGACCGATCTCGACGAACGTTGCGAGTCAGGAACGAAGCAGTACAAGTTAGGCCAGACGAGTTTATCAATCAATCACTTGAGCACTCCGATGCTTGCTCTGATCCTTCTTTGGCCAACTCTGTCAAGCTCGGTCTTCCCCAGACGCAGAAGAACTTTTTCGAAGAGCTAGGTCTCGCTGGCAGTCAAGATAAGGATGTTTTCGACCAATTTGAAGAGAAACGGGAGATGAAGGAGAAAGTCAGAAGCAGAACTCGGCAGGAAGTACGGTTCTGTGAAACAGTTTCTCGGATGAACCATGACTTCATCTCCGCTCCAGCGAACCAATATTTTCTCTCCCCGCATGTCGGTGTGTTGGGGTTCGGAACTCAACAGAAACCGATAAAGAGAAGTATAGAACAAGAAGGAAAACGGCGGAAGCTGTCTAAGAAAGTTTCAGCGGGAAACTTCGACTTCAACCCAACGCCTGTCTTCCACGATAACGCGAGCCAAACGTTCGTTCAGAACTTCGGTCCTCGTCCAGGTAATATCCGCAAAAGCCCTTTTGGTCGTGCACAGAACTTGTGTAATGTTTTTTCCCTAGAAGTTCCGGTGGAAGAAAACGGTGCTTTCCAGCAGAAGGAATCAGAAGTCGTCCAAAGAGTTTCTCCACTGAAAAAAGATGCTCAAGCTCAGGACGTTTTAGACTTCCTGGACAGAGCAACATCCAAAGCGTCGCAAGTTCGAGAAAGACAGCCCCTTCCGATGCGAAGAGCCAAGACAGTGATAGGATACAGTATGAGCGCTTCCGCTGCTCCCCAGAACGTGCCGGATTTCCTGGACCGACCACACACCGAGGTACGTGAATATTTTCAAGGGTCCAACGATTCGCTCCCTTGGTCCAAGACTCCGTACCAGTTCCCCCGAGCCGAGCCAGAGATTCAAGCAGACCGAATGATAGAGCGACCGGAAGTGGAAAGACTCCAGAAAGTCGCGATGGACAGACCAAAAACATCGCATCGTCTTAGAGTTTATCCTCGTAAAATGTTCTAACCTGATGCTTCTTGTTTTTGCGGTGAAATCCCGGAATTTCACTCTTAATTTTTACTTTATTACCTTAGTTCTTCGTCTAATATCATGCACTGATTTCCTGGAACCCATTCTTGAACTTCTTGTTCTTATTCTATCTTGTGCTATCTTGACTTCTGGTTTTACCGTGTTCCGTAAAAGCTTGAATGGAGCGGCAGTGTTCAGGCCTGGTATGCACGTGCTTGCTTTCTCCGCTGGTTTAGTGGATAGTGTGTTATCCACGTTCCACAGTGCCTCTGTGTACCATGGAACGAATTTCTCCAGGTTTCGTCCAGGAAATAGCCACATGAGGGAAGAATCCCAAATGAGAAAAAAGTAGTTTGATGGACGGTTGGCCAAAGTACTCTTGTTAAGCAAAAGTGAGGTTAGACTTGTTTACCTGTATTACAGTTCAAGTAGAAGTAGTGAATAATTCAGGCTAAATATGAAATTGCGGCTTGTCCCCTGGGGACTCGTCTATCCAGCTTATTTCTTCCTTCCTGTCATTCCTTCAAATAACCCCCAGCCACAAATGTGTTCCACTCGGAACAACAGCACCTTTGATTAATCAAGTAAAGAGTTTAATCGCCTTCCAGAGTAAAGATTGAACGACAGATAAAGAGGATCTTAGTTTAAGTCGAAACCACGTAACCTGCGACAAGGGACTCTTTCATAGATCCTACGGGAAATTAAGGGATCAAACCTCATGACGGTAGCTGGGTATTTATCAAAGATGAACTTTCCGTTGGTATTGTGGATTATCAACGGGGAAACGACGCTGTTCAGTCTCATGATTACACTTGATTGCTGGTTCAAGCCTTCGTTACTTCCTGGTTCTGAACTCGAGCAAAGTAATGAGAAAGTCAATCAAGGAAGTTAATACCTTTGCATACAGATTAGCAGGGGGACTTCTGGACGTAAGGCTTGGGTAATAGGGATGGCATGTGTCATCACGGAAGTTAATTATCATCCAGAGCGACTTTATGCATCTTTAATCACAGGGAAGCCTCGTGTAATCAAGAAAGATTTCTGGATTTGCACAAAGCGGACGACCAAATTATAGAATCAGGACCTAATCTGTGCGCGATCTGCGAGAACCCTAAGCAATGCTTTGGTCACAGGTGACGAAAATCCGCAAGGATGATGGAGTAATCACGTCAAGATTTCTTACTCATGGCTTTTACCTCATCAAACTCCACTGAAATCTGGTTTTGTGACTACGGTTCTACTCTTCAATGTAAGGATACGCTGAAAGAAACTAGTTTTTTCCAGCAAAAGTTGCAGCGTACAGTTTGAAGCTGAAACTGTGCGAATAAGTTAAGATGGGTAACAGTTTTTTGAAGAAGAGATGCATCGGTCATTTGCATGATGTAATTTGTTTTGGAGGAACTCGATGAGTCAAGGAAGTCAGAACAGTATGCGCTGGGGGATTAAATGGTTCAAGAAGTTTGATTCGTTTAGAAAGTGATTGAATTTGGTGCCGGCGCAACTGATACCCCCTTTATGCCATAATCACTGGGCAGCTTCCACTTATTACATCGTTCCCCACATTCGATCAGTGTCTTGTCAAGCAGAACCCCCTTCCTTGAACAAGAAGGAAATGTATTCCGTTTAATTTTCTACGCCATGCCTGTGCGTTACTTAACATGGTTATGCCTCCGCAACTTTGTATTACATTGGGCATGGGGTCGTGTATACAAATGAGGGCGGTTAATTGGCAAGGCAAGTAAACAGGGAAGACAGGAAGAGCGATTGTCGTCCAGCGGTACTTAGAAGTCGCACTAACGTGTCAGGGGAATTGCCTCAACCGGAAATTCAATTCATCATCGCCCAATCAAATAACAAGCGCCCGCCTGGGTCACACTCCACAGTTTACTCAGTTACAACGCCTGGCGCCGGGGTTCCCCTGACCAACTCGCGCATTTTTGCGCTCCCTCGGAAATCTCTCCCTTCAAGCACATGGTGTCCGAAAAGCAACAGGGTTCCTAACGCGGAAGTTCTCGGATGATAGTTTACTGTTGGACGAAGTGGCGCACTTGTATACACAGCCACAGCATACGTATGCGCGAGATACTCCAAAAACGATCATTGGTCATTAGTGACCCTTAAATGACACGCTTGCCTAATCCCATCAGTTACAGCTCCTCTTCTCCATCCCGAGTACAACCCATCTCCTCTCTGTTCCCTGTTTTCATATTTAAAGCACATCACGCTCACGCTCCACAGAGTACTACACGAATATTACATACAACGAGATACTCTATCAGTCAAGATTTAATTATTCCGCAAGCGATCTTCCATTACTCTAACGTTTTAATCAGCTTTAACGGGACTTCTTCAGCATTAAATCCGTCAGGAACCTATCATTACTCGAAGTCCCGCACCCCAGCAGGAATCCCTCCGCATCAGTTTCAACTAGTCGATTCCAAAGATTGCTTCCTTGCTCTATTGCACTCCTTCTCAACTTATTCCTGTTTGATTCATATTTTGGAAAAATGGATATCGTAACCAAAAGCGATGCACCGAGTCCGAAGGCAGGTCATGAAGATCCTGACAGCAGTTCGGACACCTTCTCGAGCTTCCGTCCAGCGGCTCCGGAGACCTCTCCTGCAAGCAACACCATCCATACAGTCAATCTTTTCGACGTACCCATCGTTGCACTGACCATGGACCGTCGACTCCGACTCTGCTTGGCCCAGATATCCTCTACCTTACTGAAGGCTTTCAGCTACAACGAGATCCACAACCGCCGTGTGGCACTCGGTATCAATTGTGTCCAGTGTACACCTGTCCAGTTGGAGATCCTTCGTCGCGCGGGTGCCATGCCAATCTCCAGTCGCCGGTGCGGCATGATCACGAAGCGGGAAGCCGAACGACTGGTCAAGTCCTTTTTGTGTGATGCGCGACCACCCGCATTGCCCGAGGACTTTGCATTTGACGTCCAGCATGAGTGTGGCTGGGGCTGTAAGGGGCGGTTCATGCCGGCTAGGTACAACAGCAGCCGAGCGAAATGCATCCAGTGCGTGTACTGTCAGCAGAACTTCTCGCCGAATAAGTTCATTTTTCACTCGCATAAGATGCCGGAATCGAGTTTCTCGCCGGCGGACGCGGCAAACTTCAATAGTTGGCGGCGACATGTTCACCTGTGCTCCAAGGTACAATAAACAGGGTGGCACTGTCGTTTCCCCCTACGGCAACGTTTAAAGTCAAATAAGAAGTTTTCCATGATATTAATAGTTTGTATAAAAGTGATAGTATCACCTTTGTAACGTGATCCTTACTTATAAGAGAATGCTGCTAACTTTTTTGTCGAGCCATGAAAGTAATCTATAGTCAGTGCGATGGTCTGGAAACTATTCACTAACAGTTTTTTGCGAAATTCATACAAGTCTAGTGCGATCGGAATCTCCCAAAACTTGTGAATTCTCAGCTTACAAGCGTTTTGACTTTCGCAGGAGCCGACAGAGGAACTGGTACACATTTGGGAGGATGTTAAGGCTATGTTCAACGGTGGAAGTCGTCGACGACTGATGATCCCGTCACTCAGTCAGTCGATGCGCCCTTCCGATTCAAAACCAGCCAAGTTGCGACCTTCTTCTCCAACACGAACCTTCGTTCCCAAACCTGTTCACCCACTTCCCACAACACCCCACATAGTTCTGCCCCCGGCACCTTCAACTGTGACCTCCAGTTCCTTGTTACCGTATTCACCATTTGGCCAGAACGCCGCCAGTTCGATGTTGCATTACGAATGGATGTACCGTCAGCATCCGGGAATGCTGGCGACACTACCAGGTTACGGATTTCCCAATATGTGGATGGCCGGTTCGTTCCAGACACCAACACGGAACTTTGAACCTTGGTCATGGATGGGCTCCCCAGCTAGTGCGTATGAAAGAGGGCGTATAACGGACGTTGGACCTGGAGCGCCACCTATCAGCACAGCAAAGCCATACAACAAACTGGACTAAGTAGTAATAAGGAGCCGGGGGAAAAATATGCCCGAGTTATAGTGCAAAAATTGCTATGCCCGAATTACTGTATGTCCTCTACCTCGTACTGTAAACCTCATGCCAGTGGTTAGCGTTCGGTATTATGCATACATTTTGTCAATGAGGAAAATTAATCACGAAGAAGTTACATACAACCCATGTCACGTTACATACAACGCAGTACTAAAAGCATGTCAAGGAACGCCAACGTTGTCCGTTACGGTCGAGAATCTCTATAATAGCTCAGCCAGGTGGTCCTTTCTGATTGTTGAGCTATCGTGATCGTTGTGGCAAACTCGATTTGTAGAATTATCTTTCCGGAACTTTTTCTGCTGCTGCTGCTGCTCTTCCTCTTCGCTACGCCTCTTCTTTGTTCGGTTCTCGTCATTTCGGCACAGACGTCATGCTCACTGCCACGAACCGCATAATACCATTGCTCTGTTCATGTTCTGTTCTTTTTACGCTAAGGTTGCCATTTCTGAACGCGTTACCATTGTCTAATACGGACGGAGATGAGCTGAATGTCGTCATTATCGACGGACGGCACGTTCAGACGAGCGGCAACCAAAAAGTCAGAAACAAGGATGCTCTTGTCTGGTGTCGACCCGACGCGATACCCGACCTACGAGAAGCAGGCTTCTGCTCGTCTCAAGACGACCTGGATAATTTGTGTATCTTCTTGGAAATCAGCGAGTCGAAAAAGGACTGTGAGGCTTTCAGGGGAAAATACTGCTGCTATCGTATGTATGGAATGTTATGACAAAGAAAGTCATCAACAACTTTTTACGCAACAAAAAAGGCATTTCTTTTATCCTCCGGTGAATTTTGGCAAATCTTCCTGGTGTGGCCAAGATTCTACGACGCACGTGCTCGTTTACTGGCCCTATTAACGCGATGCTCTTGTAGGATCGATTCCGCAAGGAAATAGCTTTGAAAAGATCTCGGCGGAAACTATTTTCATCGAAGAGGCAGTCAACAAAGGCAGGTTCGAACACCGTGTTAACGTTCGACCTTCTGTTGAGACTACTGAATGCCGACCCGACGCCATTCCAAACTTGCAAGAGGCTGGCTTCTGTGCGTCGGTAGACGAGATTGATCCGTTATGTTGGCTGCTAGAGATTAGTGAAGCAGTGAACACGTGCGCTGCTTTCAAGGGAAACCATTGCTGTTACCGTAAGCCAAAAGCTCTGATTCCCTTGAAGACGCATGAAAGTCATTCTGAAGTAAGCTCTGGTTTCTTCAGGATCACTCTCCCAAGGAAACACTCTGATTGAACTGAGCGGTTCTCATTGGAACTCCGTCCGGCTAGCGGCAGAGTCGGTTGTCGTTCCTCAGAGAATACTGCTGCCACCTGTACCCGCGCCAGAGGCCGTAACGGAACTCGTGGGGACCACGGTACCACAAGAAACTACCGTGGCTATGTTGATGGCATCTACTTCCGCGCTGAGCTCCGTACCACCACCACCAGCCCCCGACTCAACTATTAATAGTTCTACTTTCACGACAGCAGCAGCGGAATTGATCACCGAAAGTACAACTGCGCTGACTCAGGAAACTACCGCCACACCAGTCGAGACGACAGTGGCGCCAGCTACAGATGAGACTACTGAGGAGCCGTTTTCCGCGGTTGCTGAAGACGTTGCGACGATCATGAATGCGACAAACGCCGAATCGGCAGACACGACGACTAGTGAACCAACAACTGTGATTCTGAACTCATCGCGACCTTCGTCGCACCGTCGAAGACTTCTGTAGACCCTGTGTGTTGTTCGTTTAACGACGGTGTTGCTCAGTTTCTGCGCTACTGTGATCATGATAGCTTCCCACCGACTGAACCTCGACTGATCGGAACTTGGTTAACGATCAAGGCCCCAGCTGATCATTCAGAAGCTGTGAACCGATTTTACTACGCATAAGTAAAAGGATGATCATG
Source organism: Ramazzottius varieornatus (assembly GCA_001949185.1). Taxonomy (NCBI): domain Eukaryota; kingdom Metazoa; phylum Tardigrada; class Eutardigrada; order Parachela; family Ramazzottiidae; genus Ramazzottius; species Ramazzottius varieornatus. The sequence continues at coordinate 2,875,324 of BDGG01000002.1, read as the reverse complement.
AACATAAAATTATAGACCATGTGCCCTAAGGAAAACAGTCGATGACACGATATAATATGTCTAATGTTTTCAATGTTGCTGTTAGACGACTCCATCGCAATCCAGAACATGCTCGCTCCCTAGATTTAAAACTCGTATGCCTTTCGTACAGTAACATTGGTTTCCCGCTCATTGTACGCTATACGCGGATTTTTCTGGCTTAGTGTTTGACTGGCTGTTCAGAACGTGACGTATCAGCACGCGGCAGAACTGGGCACAAGCCAGAAAAATTTATTTTGCCTCGAGGCATTAGGTGTTTTGGGCCACGTGGTCCCTAGCAAGTCCGCGTTGTTGCACGTGTGCTCAGCGGAGAAAAATCGCGTACTCACAAGGGGATTACGCCTGTCCCGACCTCTAGATTGCTAAACCGTCTCGGCGAAACGCTAGACGACAGTCTTTTCTATCATCTGAGCTAGGTAGCTAAAACCCCCGACCATCCTGGAAGAAACTACAGGACTCGTAAGTGATGTCAAAATTAGGGCGGTGAATAGGCGGAAGAATCAAGAGTTGATTGTTCGATGGGTGATTCCGGTTTTGATTGAGCCTGCCCATCCACTATTCTGGGTGCTGCTCAGCCACTATTCTGGGTTTTTTTCCGATCTTCTCCCATTTGCTCGCTGATTCCTGTGCATCTTTGAAATGGATTCCGTCTACCTGCTGAACGTTGACAAGCTCCTTAGATGGCATTATAGGCTGAATTACCGTATGGACGATTTTCCAAGCAAGCTGACAAGAAATTTAAGGAGACGGTCAAAGGCAATGTTTGCTTCTTCTGACAGCTGCATACAGCACTGGAAAGCTTAGAAAGACACTGTATGATGTTGCAGTCATTTTTGCGCGATTTACCTGCCTGAACCCATTTGTTGGCTGCAGTGTTGAACAAGTACTGGCTGTTCGGTACTCCTTAAAGTAAAGTATTTCGGCTCGCCTCGCAGCTAAAGTATCGTTATCTCACTTATTTGGCAATATTCACAGGTAATACCGCCAGTAAAGTACAGTCCAAAAAGAACACCGAAAGTACCGCGAAAAAAAGCAGTCAAGTTAAGATAAGATTCATATGAGCAGTAGGAGCATATCGACCGGAGCATAAATCAGAAACTCGCTTCGAAATTCTGGACTACTGATCAGCGGGTGCACCTGCTGATCGTCGTTTCAAGAAGCACTGTTGGCATCACGCACCTACATACAGCATGACGCTAACATACAGTAGGTGCATGGGTTTTATACTTCGCACTGAGCGAGTGCGCACATGGGAATATACCCTGTCCCAGCCAACTTGCTACCACTCATAATATTGAGTTGTTCTCGACTCGACTGCTGTCCAACTTTCATACTGTATTTCCTTGGTTCACTATCCTATTTGCTATCTCACGAAAAAAATTGGCCAGAAATCTGGTCACAGGAACTCAGAATCGACGCAAGAGTGGAGAAGGGGCAAGGTGAAAAAACTCACAACTTTCGGAGATTTCACGATCATTTTCGAAAATTATTCTTTCAGTATGTGACTGAGCTCCTGAAGTTTTGTTGTTGATAATAATTAGAACTGAGTCTGAGCTACCCAAGAAGGGGTCGGAAACGTGAATCTGCCGTTCAGAACCATAGCTAGAGGTTTCGGCAAAAAACCGTTTTCCCGGCAAAATGGCCAAATTTACAAGTTTTAATTCATCTGCCGAGCCAGTTGGGTAGCCTAGGGCCTTTTTCCATCCTTCCAGACTGCTCAGATAGTTGCAGGTCTATCTACATCAAATCGGGCATCGCAACTCAAGCACAGAATTCTGTAGACTGCGTTTTTAGTCGCGGCGACATGTCTTCCCCACCGGAAGTCATATCAGTCGAATGTTCAAAGCTGTTTTTTGCTGTTTTGTATCGAATTGCGGCTCATTTGATAGCGCTCGAAAAGTTGTACGAACAGTGCGGACTAAGCAGAAGGAAAACAGTAATCTGAGTTTTTCGACGTCAAAGTTCGAGGTGGTAGCAAGTTGGCTGGGACAGGGTGTAGTCGAAGTACGTCGGACGTATATGGGCAGCGCCGTGTATCGGGCTCAAAAATGCTAATATTTCTGACAATCGAACCGATGCGTCCAGTACTTTCGCGGTACTTTCGGTGATTACCGCCAGCCTTCAGTACCAGGATAAATACCTGAAATACCTCCCGTAAGGTACAGGTATCGGCCGTCGGTTTCGGGTGAAGTACAAGTACTGCGAAATCGGTACTTAGTACAGGTATTACCGGGTAGTACCGGTACTTTCTTCAACACTGGTTGGCTGCTAGTTTGACCATTGAATCTGATGTAGATCGAAGAAAAGATTACGCTGCTTCGTCATCAGTGTAGGTTTTTGGCGTCACTTCCGAGTCCTGTAGTTTCTTCCAGAATCGTCGGGGGATTTACTTACCTATCTCAGATGATGGAGGAGACTCTCGTCTATCGTTTCACCGGAACGGTTTAACAATCTAGAGGTCAGGACAGGCATAATCTCCTTGTCAGTGTTGTACGCGAATCGGGGCTCGCATTTGCTTGCCTGCACATTGAATGTACGCCATCGTACAACGCTAGTCAGCTGCAGCCCACGTACGTGCAATCGAACTGCAAAAACTTGAAGAAAACTGTAAAAAATCTGCCTACTTTGTACGCTGACCCTGACTGCTTCGAAAACTTACTAGGTACGTATACTGGTACATCACTGTACTTCGAGATCTGGTGGCAGCGACCAGCTGCACAGAACAAGGTCGCACCGAGACACCCGTCTATCGAATCGCGAACGTCAGGGTTCTTCACCACCAGTGTCCGCGTACCTGTGCCTTCTTGATCCAAAAAAAAATATTTTGGCGTTACAACGACTCTCATTTTTTATTCATATTGTTACATTTTGTTTCGGAACTGGGGCTCCTAGTTAAACGTGTTCGCCCTCCTCGGTACTCTAGTGAATTTTCCTACGGATGATTTTCAATTGTCAGTCAAAATGTTCCTACCATAGAGTTCTGCTGCTTTACTTTTTGTGGGCAGAGCCGGCGCGGCTTGCATTGAATGTAGAGATGGGATAAGTGTGATTTACCGAAATTTACCAAAACTATATCGGACTTATCGATTTGGCATGAGAAATTACCGAAACCGAAATTACCGGGGTGACTCTCACACCGAAAAACCGATTTCGGTGTGCGTTCGCCCCAAAGCGATACCAAATCGAAATCGGTAAATTGAAACATACCGAAAGTCCCAAAAAGATGAGAGTTTGACCGATTTCTGAGCGATCCCGAGAAATTTTTCGGCTTGCAGACTGTATTACAGACAGCCATCCGTTGGAGAAAAACCTCCCAACATCTCAAGACACACCAAGCCTTGTACGCTTGCGGCTCGCCCCGTTTTGCGCCAGTTTTACCTCGTTTTTCCCGTTAATACTGTAATGTTTCTTGAACTTCGCGAATCGCGTGATCACACGCGTGCAGTTGAACCCCGGTCCGAAGATTTTGCCCCACCAGAACCCTAAGGGATGTTTCGCGCGTATGATGACGTGCTTCGCGAAGTTCAAGAAGCATTACAGTAAGAGAAGCTTTTTTTCCGGTTTGATTTGGTGTGATAAATCGAAATTTTGGGTGCAGCAATTTACCAAATCAAAAATATCGGTGTGGACTTCATACTGAAATTTTCGATTCGGTGTGAGAGTATACCAAATCGGAAAATACCACACCGAACTTAATCGCACCTATCCCATTTCTAATTGAATGTGTCAAAGTACAGTAATATCGTGACGTTACTGGCCAACGCTATTTACAGAGCGGAGCAGAAGTCAGTGTTGCTCCGACCATTACAATTGATAATTGAAAATGGCCAAAACCGAGCTTTCTGGAGTTCCAATAGGACAATCAGAATTGGGAATCCCAGGCTGGACAGTTCCAATATTAATAAGAATTGTAACTATTCCAAAAATGGAAGAAATTTTAATTGATAGTCGGAATATCGACAATAGTAATTAGTATTACTGGATTGGCGCCAGCAGCGCGGGAAAACGCACGTGGGTGTATGTATTTTTGGACTTTCTACATGATTTGGTGCTTGATTGAGCGAATATGTGTGCGTATGTGCATGTCGCACGAGACAGTACGGCACGATGTTTACTGTAATGCTTCGCGAACCACGCGCGGCGGAACGATGTAGACGCGAAGTTTAACCCCGGTCCTGATGGGTTTTTTTACCAACCCCCTAAAGATTGTTCCGCGAGCGTAACAGCGTGCGCGCAGGGTGTCAGAAAAACTTACAATACCTGTTTTCATCAGCGAATCCGTGTTCAGTGCCACGAGTATAAAAAATCTTGAGCTAAGCATCCGTCGGCCATCGGTTGCTCAGGGAACGACAGGCTTGAGTTGCTTTAAAACCTCATGTTTTATGGATATTAAAATTCAAAATATGAACCAAACCAATTGAAATAAGTTCAATTGCTGTCGTGAGTTGAATTCCGATTAATTGTAGTTGCTAGTTCAGCAGGGCTGAGCCTAACATAACTGAAATTGCTTCCGCCGAGGTATTCCAATCAATCGTAATTGCAATTAGAATCGAAAAAGTAATATTGGAGCAACACTAGCGAAAATGAGGGTACAGTGTACGACAGAATAAGCTTTCAAATATGGGTGTCAGTGGAACCAGCTGGACACAGCGAATCAAATTTGCCCATTGGCTTACAATGGTATTGATTCCTCATCCGTATTTAAGACGCTCCGCCAACTTTTGAAAGCTTACTTTGTCGTACAATGGTAGCGCAGGACGTCATATGTAGTGCTGGGATAAATATGATATATCGTATCTTATCGAAATATATCACTTCACAGTGATTCGATATGACAAAAATATCATGTCGATATGGACGGACTACCGCTGAGCGGAATATGACAAATGAAAATATCATATTGCGGTATATCGATATATTTCTGATGTATCGATAAATCGCAAACCCGCACTTGAGAATCGGAACTTCGGAAGTCAGTACTCCGGTTCGGTACCGCGCAGGCAGCGCAGCCTCGCCCGTAATGTATCGCGCACATGCATCCAAGCTGACTTCGGAGAAGTGAACTGTCAGCGTACCTAGGTGTGTAACGACAGACCTTGATAGATCGAGCAACGAACACACTCGCGTACACGAAGAAATCTCACTTTTGTTCTGACTCGAACGTAGTGAACAACAGCCGTTTGGTTTCGCTTTGGCTCTTTCTTGATTTCGATAGTATTTTATCGTATTTATCCCAGCACATATGTCAAGCTTGATACATTCAATACAGGCCGCGCCGGCCCTGTTTGTGGGTATCAGACTTGGATGCTTAACAGTTCAAACTCCGATCGACAGCAAAAGTGAAGCGCGGAGAGTCTCTGATACTTCAAGCTCGGAAGGCATCGAATTCCGTCCCCCGACCATATGCCATACGCAGTCTCCAGGAAGAATGTTCTGCGCATCGATAGACAATCTCGACTAGTTGTGTTTCGAGCTTGGAATTCTCCTTTTCAGCCATTCCGGGTAATTTCTAACTGTCGTGCATGTTAATTACCGTAAGTTGGAAACTTTTGTCTGTTTCATGTTTGCTGTGCGATACTCGGTAGCTTTAGTTCGACCGTGTGGTCATCAGGCGGAATGTGAAACGGGATTTTTTCTTCGGGGTTTTCGAAACGCAGCAGACGGTGACACCGGAATGGCCTGATTCATGCAAACTGAAATTTTTGAGAGTAAGTTCCTACAGAAGCAAACATCGAATGTGGCGTAGAAATGGATGGCTATCCGTTAAAAAGAAGTCCAGAAAACTCCATGACTTGTGAGAACCCCTGAAGATTGTTCAGAAAAGGGAGCTCAAGTTGGCTGCCACGCACTGTAAATTGCACTTCTTGTTGAATCTCTCCCCTAGCCTACGCGATGCTCGGCATCAACATGATCACCATGATTATACAGCATGCGGGTATGTGTACCAGCAAATAAGTCAGCTCGAAGGTGGCAGGATATCAAAAATGTACGTATACTGGCATTTGAAGGTAAAATCGATAAACGCGGGCGTAGACCCGCAGGTAACCCAAGAAGCTGGCAAGCTGGAATTCAGTTTGCACACTGGCTCCGGATGACAGAACTTCCCCACCGAAAACTTTGCTGCGATTTTTCATCTGTTCGGCTTTCAGTTCTTCTATGTGAGTAATTTCCCAAAAAAAGTGAATTTCTGATTGGTCAAAGCGCACACAGAATTCCACGAGAGTTCGGAATAACTCTTTGCTACGCTCCACCTTTGATTGATGTGAGCTTATGGATGGGATGGACGCAATCAACGCAACAAGAATCGACGACAGGGAAAAAGCCAGCCGGGATGTCCAAGTCAAAGTCCTCTTCACGCTTTTCGGGTTCGCCATTATCGCCAACACCGCGGTAATCTTCAGCTTACTTCGAAGCCGAGCCAAATCAAATCGCTTCAGTAACATCCACTTCCTCATTCTCCAGTTGGTCATCTCAGATCTGCTGGTTGCTCTCTTGTGCCTGGCCGCGGACGCCAGCTGGAAGTTTACCTACAGCTGGAATGCCGGGAATCTGATGTGCAAGCTGGTCAAGTACCTGCAGATGTTCGCTCTGTACAGCAGCACGTTCATTGTGGTGACTATCGCTGTTGACCGATGCATTGCCGTCCGGTATCCAATGCACCGAGCGAGACGTCGGGTAACCATCAGATGCATGACGGTACTAGCTTGGATAATGGCAGCTCTTTGTAGCATCCCACAGGTAACATCGAAGAGCACGTCTCTCAGTTTTAGCACAAAAATATAGTTTTGTCCCAAACGATATTTGGCAAAAACGCGCATGCACCCTGATAGATTTCTAGAAGAAACTTCTCGCGAAGCGATCTTTGTCGTACCGGGTGGCCATTCGGAATGTCCACAAAATTTTCCTTCCGAGACCTTAATTCCGTAGTACGTTTTTCGAAACAGAACTAGACCTGTTTGAGCCTACGATGTGTCTTTTCTGTTTTGGTCACATTGATTTCACTCCACTGTATCACTCAGAGGGGAGGAAGGCCTACCAATCAACCACGATTGGGGAGCATTTCGTTAGCAGGAGTGACACGTGCTGAACATCAAAACTTGTGACAATTCGGACTGGCAACCCGTTATAGGAACAGGAGTGGAGCGTCTGCAACTTGCCGTTTTTCTAGGTTTACACCACATACCCGCAGACTAATTCGTTGTTGTTTTGACAGGTTCGGTTTGGGTTTTTTGCAGGTGTATGTTTTTCGGGTGATGGAAGCTCCTTTTCTTTCGGAGGATGGTCAACCTTTTGAGCAATGTGTGACGTTTGGTGCTTATGAGGAAGCTTGGCAAGAATTATCGTATATCTTGTTCACCTGCTGCGCCATGTTTGTTTTTCCACTTGTCATCATCACCGTCAGCTACTCCGTCATATTCATACGCATTCGCCATGAACTTGGAGGAAAGACAGGTATGTCGGTGCCAAGCGTTCAGATTACGTTCCTGGAAAATATGGCGGGTAACCTGACTCGAAAGTCGGGCAAACCCTGGGAAAAAAGGTTCTTTCACTTATGCACATTCGACCCTGTAAAGGATTTTGTACTCTAACCTACGGTATAACGCAACGGGACAAAAAAGCGAGAAAAGCTACAGTACATTTTGAGACTATTAATTGGGTCTTTCAGACGAGTTTTCCGTTTTCGAAGCTGAATTTCAAGAATTTTTCCCGACTTCGCTATCAAAATGTTTGAGTCCTGGTAACATTCAAGAGCAGCAGCACTTTCCCTGTTTTTCGAGCACAGGCAAAGTTTTTCAAGGACGCTGGTGACAGACTTGAGGCAGAAGAACTCGGACCAAGTGTTCCCTTTTCCGCCGTATTATTTTCTTAGAAAGCATAGCCTAATGACAGAAATGATTGGTAAGAATACTTCGAGGGCACAGACGCTGGACTATCCGATCAGCCCTAGAAGACTTCTGGATTTGACTCGCGCAGGTTTCGAGTACCGTATTTCGGAAATTCCAACCGAAAAACCGACGCGGATAATCCGTCACTTTAGTGAGCTATTGATAGTGAATTCTAATTTGTTTCATCTTCCCGTATTTTCGAAAGCAATGGTGTCCACAAATACACCAATTTGGGAAGTATTAACAGTTGAAGCTAAGTCTACACCGGCGACTCCAAGAATTTGAACGACCTCGTTTTCCTTCTGTTTCGCACCTGGCTATTTCTACAACTGAATTTTCTCCAGGACTTGTAACGGGGTATTTGATAGTTTTTAACTGTAGGCTGTGTTCGCAGTATTTTCGACGTTTTTAAAAGCACGGGCTTCGGCAGGAAAAATAACTTCACGTTGAAGCCCCAATTTCAAGAGTTTCACCGTCTGTACTCCTACTGTATTTTCGTAATCCCACACGGCTGGGCACTGCTGTCGGATCTGGATAGTCTGATGCAGACCTAAAGGACAAATGACAGGGCTAAATTGCTAAGAAAGAACCGCAGAGATATCTCAACCCGTTTCGAAAAAAATTTCAAATTTGGGCGTGGAAAACACGGCTAGTGCAGCGTTCTCAATTGTTGGAATTCGTCGGATTTAATTCATTTGCTACGCTTCCAGGGCTTTCCAGCAGTCTCCCCTAATTTTATTTAACATCCTAAGTATGTGTTCGCTTGTTGAAATCGAATTGAGGTTTTTACTCACGCCTGGAATTCCAGAGAGCACGTTTTGTTCGTAATGATTAGTCTTCCCCACCGGAAGTCGTATTAACCTGTTTTTCGGAACCATCTCTCAACTTATGTTATCCAACCATAGCTCACTAGAAGCTGCTTGAAAAGTTGTATGATAGTGTATAGGCAAGAAAGAAACAGAAGCCTTCTCTATTTTTTATACGTCGAAGTTGCAGGTGGTAGCAAGTTGGCGTGAACGGGCTGTATATGAGCGTCATCCATGATGCATTGCGCCAGAAAAGTAGGAACGCAGAATGTAATTGCATGAAAGAACATGAAAGAGCAATGCCAAGAACTCCAGTTCCTTAGTACACAGCCACAATTGTACCGATGACCGAAAACTGCCAAATTAAACTAACTTTTTTCTTGTTGTAGGTACAACGATCAGCATTGCCAACAGTCGGGTGAGTTCTCTGAGAGGCGCTGCTGGGCACCGACGTGAGACCTTGATGAAGAAGGCCAAATCTCGGACATTATGGATGTCGATCCTGGTAATTGTCAACTTCCTGGTTTGCTGGGGTAAGAATACACCTCCAATTATTATGCAACACGTACTTAGCTCCACCGCCGAAGAAAAAAATTCAGAAATTATCCCCACTTATTGAACACAAGTCATTTTGCCCTTTTCCAGCTCCTTATTACACTGCCGTTCTGTACTACGTGATCGAGCAAGCCACTAACGAGGATTTCGAAAAGGACGCCACCAATGTCTTTCAAATTATTTTCTTCTTCGGTAAGTGAACTTCCTCTTCTTCTCCTTCGTAAAAACAGTCGCGAACTGCATGTACCTTGGAGCCATGGAAGCTACGAAACGTGCTGGTCAAGATGATTATTTTAATCATGACACGGCTGCCCCGCTTCAGGCACGATAAACTCCGTGATCAATCCACTTATCTACGGATTCTTCCACATACCTCGTTCCAGGACCGCCGGACTCTTCGCCAACGGGAATAGCAATACCTTTACCAACACTACGTTTGTCACGTACGGTGGAGGACGTGTGGTTTGGGATCCGGAAACTGCATGGTTGATTGTCAGCCCCGCCATGCACCGCTTCAACCGAACCTACTCCTCAGTGGCCGCACACGGACGCTTCAACGTCGGCAAGGTTTCATCTAGCATTCCAAAGAAAACGTCCGTTCCATAAATTCTTCCCCCTTTCACACCTTGTCGAAATTCCGACACTCTACTTGACGTGGGCATATGATGTAAACCAGATCGCCTTCTCAAGTGACGTACACTTCCCGTCAGTACAATGAGAACGTGCGCCACGTGAAGCAAGTGATTTGGATCAGATCGTTTCGCAAGTGGCGCACTCTTACAGCAACAGTGGATATGCGCGCCATCTGAGACAGCAATCTGCTCAGTTTAGTTGCATACGGCCCATTTCTGTCACCAGAATTTACACCGAGAATCTTCTTTCACTCAGCCAAGTGGAATGTCGCGAGCAAAGCGCACGCAAGAATATATTTTTCGAATAGAAATTTAACCGAGGAGAACATTCGTAAAAGGAGGCTATTGCATCGGTAAACCACTTCGACCTATACATTCGTCTTCTCTTTGCACCTCATCCAGTACGAACACTCCATGTTACAACTACGACGCTAAAACCAAGGGTAGAAAAGACAAGCTGCTTCCGTACAAAACTAATCCGGCAAATGGGAAAACCTCTCAAAGGTAAAACTATCAGAGCAGTAATTTCCTTCACAAGAATGGTTATAGTTAGCATAGTGAAATAGACCACAGGAAGTAACCCTATTACTCTTCCATCTCTTCACCGTAAATCGATTCGCGCATGAGACCAAAATTTTAACTTGTAAAATAAAATTTTTGAAAAACAAAAGAACAGAGAGAAGCCGTCGGCTTTCGTTGTGTTACTCCGTTTCTTGTTGGTGTTGCTGTATTGACTGGAGAAGGTTCTGTGGAATGGTGAGGGAGCATCCGGCTGAGAGGTGCGTCAGGAGTTCTTGCCGGAGGTTGGCCAAGTCTTGCTGAGTCTGCTGCCGACTGTTAGCCAACTCGCCGTTTTGGTCCTTCAGCTCCTTCACACGTTCTTCCAACTGAGCGATCCTTTCGATCTTTCGCATCCGACATTTGGCGGCTGCCAATCGATTTCTCTCCCTCTTTCGCTCAACCTAAAAATTGATTACAAGATAATTTTCCAAATTTCGGACTTCATTGTGCTTCAGATTTTTCGAGAAATTCGATCTTCTTCGGTCCGAATTCTGTTTACTTTCAAGGAATTAGACCGCAAGTTTCCCGGTGACCATCTTTCAGCCCAACTGTCTTTTTTGCTTTCCAGATGTTTTCGAAATGGGAAGCCGGCAACGAGCGTACAAGGTCATTATTTCAAGTGGTGCACGCTTCCAGCCATTAGTAACTAGGACGTGCGCCACTTGGGACAGCAGACTCGTTGTTTCGTTTGCGACCTCTCGAATATTTTGAAATAATCTTTCATTTTCGTTTGACTATTTCGGAATACCTTTCATGGGTTGAAATGGAAAGAATATGGCATACCTTCATTTTGGATTGACTTTCCATGTTGATGGGTGAAGTTCCCGAGGAGCTGTTGGTGGACCTTGTCGAGCCTCTCTCCGAAGGAACCGTCTGGGGGTCAGAAGGTGCTGGTGAGACGGAGGGTGAGTTAAACTCCATCTTGGGAACGTTCATGGGTGCGGGCATCTGTAGCTGGACCATCTGGTGGCCGGCGACAGGTTGGCTCGTCATCTGCAGCTGCATGGGCTGCATCGTCTGCACCTGTTGCGCCATCTGCGGCATCGTGAAAAACTGTGGAAATACTGCAATCACAAAAATCCAAAATTAGTGTTCTCGTACCTTCCAAATCGAAACAAGGGCCGAAACAAAACAAATTCTTGGTAGGTGTGATATTAATTCCACGTAAGGAAAATAATTGAAACTAAATTTCCAAAAACTGTTTCCAGAAAAATTTTCAGCAGCAGAAGATTTTGCACCAAAAATGGAGAGGAAATTTCGGGAGTAACTGTGACAAAGTTCAGAAACTTTTTTCGACGGCTTCAGGGATAGGATGGAACGTAGAGAGCGAGCATTCTGGAAATTTTTCTACGTACTGTTCTGTCCGTTAACGTTGCTAATGGGGAATGCTGCGACGTTTCCATTGGAATTGACGTTGTAGGCCATTCCGGACCGGTGAAGAGCGTTCAATGCGTCCACGAAGCCTTTCGCATACGATTCTGAAACGAGAAGAACAGAAAACTTTAAGACTAGAAGACTTAGTCAAACGAACTTCATCCGGAAGTCTGAGTTTGTTCTGGCTTGAATAAGGGATGAATTGGAAATCAATCGGACCAACAATGTAGAGATTAGGAAACATAAACGATAGGGCTGAAGGCTTTGTTTACTTCGGAAAATACTATTATGATGAGGAAGGAGGAGGTATGTTCTGTCGAGTCAGAGTTCGCAGTTGAACGTTCGAGAAGAAATGTACAACAGTACATACATTCAAATGCTTGTCACGATTCAACTCTGACTCAACATGACAAATATGCGTGCAATAGCAGAGGATCATTTCAATTCTTGCGATGATGTCATTACATCAAAGTGGAACGATTCAACGGTGAATCGATATGGAATATCGGATGGGAGCTTGGAAGAAAGAAACCGTAATCTTAATGGAGGGTAATTTCAAACCGATCGGCCAATTTGACCTGATATTGTGCTACGCTGCGATAAGTTTTAACACGTTTGACGAGGAGAAAACTTCAGGCGAGAGAAAACTTGGCTGATAAATGCAGGATGGATGGTGTTTAATGGCGAACGGCGCAAAGTGCAGTCAGGCGGGTCGCGAACTTTTCGCGGCACGTGACGTAATCGCGAAGCCATCAAACACCGATCGTCAAAAGCTAAATAAACCGGATTTTTCCTCGGAAAACATTCTTGATACCTATACGCGATTGACGTTTCCCGAGAAAGTGTTCCGTGTCGGTCCCGTTCTCCTTGCGGAAAACGACAGTCCTTGTAGACCCAATCAGGTTGATTGAGTTGATTGGGCTAAATAATTTCGTGAATTACAGCCGTCCCGAAACAAATGCAAAACCACGTGACCGAATGTGCCGTACATAACGAGGACAAAACCCTCGTGACATGGATTGTAACACGATCTGCAGATGGAAATTCAGATTGACTACTCGTATGCGAAACGCAAATTAAGACTTCTGACCCCGTTGCACTTGCGCAATACGTCATGAGTCCGTACCCGCGCAGCTGGCTGACAACTGATACTGCATGGTTCAATAAACCACGACTGCGCGAGTTGAGCGACGTGATTTCATTCTGTTCATTGCTCACCTTGTTCTTCGGTAACGTTTTTCGGGAATACAATCTGTGTTGGCGTCGGAGTGTTCTGGCCCATAAGGCCTTGAATGATGAATTTCTCGAGTTCCGGCGAGGCCAACTGGAGCATCTGGACGTCTGGCGACGTCAAGACGAAGCCCGGGGAAGATCCGATGTTCAAGACACTCGACGTCGAGGGGACCGTCAAAGTGGACGCTGCGGAGACAGTAGTGGTCATCGACGAAGAAGTATCCGGAGGCTTGAGGTCCAAGGTAAGGTTGCGCTTCTTTCCCCCTCCTCCGCTCTTGGAGGTGCTAGTCGCAGCTGATGTGGTCGAAGGTTGGGCGCTGGAGATGACGGGTTGATTGGGCGCATTACTAACCTCCATCGTTGGTTGATGAGCACTCCTTCTCTCTTGACAATCCAAGCGTTATCTACGGCACCGTGATTCACCAGGCTGGGTCCGTCAGACTGTGAGCTATCAAGATCAGAATATGGGATGCACGGAATATGCTTCTACTGACTCACAATGCAAACTCGAAAACACTGCTGATTCATAGGCCTTACCTTATATACTCAGCGTTACGCCACCCGTTTCTGAAGCTTTCGTGTTGCGCTGATAAGAGCTGCTGTCATTCTTCCGCTAGCTGTACTTCGTGCCCATTGGTAAGTTAGTGTCGAGTTGAGCGAAGGAAGGAACCGACGACGAGAGAAAACACATGCGCCAGTTGACGAGGTGAAAGAAAGTTGAAGCGCAACAAAATTTTGAACGTGCGCCGTGATGCGTAATGGGCCCAAACGTACGTTGCGCGCAGCTTCTCAGCTGTGCGTGGGCGATCACGATGCTCCCTGTACGATATGCCGCCCAGTTGTCCAGATGGGCGATTCTGAGCTGGCCCACTGGGGCCGGGCTGCGCGAGTTTACGAAGCGATGAGTCAGCGTTCTGTGTAATGCATGACTCATGTCCAAATAAGGCCACGAGACAAGTGGATTACTAATCCCGACAGTACGGTGAATCATGTGGTGGCGCTGTTATAGTTGGGCGAATTATGAGATCATCCAGGAAGATTGTAAGAAGAACCAGGAAGATTCCTCCGGTCTTCACTCCTGAGTGCAGAAAATCGATCCTCCTATTCAAGTTTCTTGCGTACACTAATCTCCGGCTCTTGACGTTTCGTTTCTTTGTTGCAAGCATGCATACGTCACAACCTTAACTATCCCGACTGATTCATTTCCGCCACTTTTCCGCAGTATTTCCTGGGGAGTAAAGAGTATCCTATTCCTAAGCATCTACAGTAGTGCACGTACGATGGGAAATTACGGGACAGGCAGAAAATGACCGGCAGAAAGGACGACAAAATGGAACATCGATCGTAGAAACTAGCAAGCTGTCGAACAGTGTATTACTGTGAATCGGTCGCGTACGTACAGTACGCTCTTCCGTACCGCCGTAGCGAAAAGGCCTGTCCCAGAATTTTTACTGTCCCATAATTTTCCGTCGTGCGTGCACGTGCAGCAAACAGTCCGTTCTTCGGACTACTTTCCAACTTGGAATCGATTTCAACAATGCGGAAGGATAGATTCGCCATTCTGCCAGCTCTGCGACTTTGAGCTTTTATAATGTAGGATCATACCGACTTTGACCTGATTTGGCCGTGTTGACAATTCACTGTCCTTTCATGTGAACTTGCATTAATAATTGAATTGTTGATGGCCAGTCAAGCAAGTCATAGTCCGCGAACGATCCACTTCAAGACGTGGCGAGCCATTGTGTGCATTCGGGGAACCTCAGTGTGCAGTACCTCAGCAAAGGCTTCTCCAAGCTTTAAAGGCAACTAGCCGAGAACGAACATTAATGAAGCACGTTGAAGAACTGCTGCTTACATGGACTTTCTCCTTCCCCACCAAACCTTTCGGTTGTGCAACTTTATGGTTGTTGTTTCCGGTCCGGTCGCCTCGTTTGCCAGAGTAAACCCGTGCGGAATGCGTTGTATAACAATCTGATATGCATATCGCCCGACAAATATTTCCACATCTCGCTTCGTTTTCTGAATGATACGGAAGACACAATGGGATGAGTCGGCGGGGTTCCCCGGGCTAGACAATCGACCGATCAATACTAGCTATGACGAGTACGGTAGCAAACAGAGCCTTCTCGTGTCGGCCTGACTCGGCCATTGTTACGGCTGTTGATCATGATAGATCCAGGCGTGAAATGGTTCTAACGGATGAGACATCAACAGTTCAACACGAGTTCGCTTTCAGAGCCTTTCACGGCCCCACGAACCTTTGTTTGCACAGGCACTACCGAGGGTACTTAGCGCCAAGACCTTAGCGAGAATCGCTGAAGTGTGGACCTTGCTTAATGATTATCGTTGACACGGTTGGATCAAATTATGATGCCGAATTGACGCACAAACACTGGGCTTTACGTTGTTTACGCGTCGTGCCAAATACTTTATCCTTGCAAGTTTATTTGGATATAAACCCTCCACCATTCACAAAAAAGTCACTACTCACTTTGGCGTTTAACTTTCTGAACTCAAGTCCGCAACTTGAACAGTCCCGATAGTTCTCCGACTCTCAGCCAAATACTTCCTCGTTCCAAAAATGAATTCGATTTTGCAGGTCTTGATTTTGTGTCTTCTGGCGGTCGCCGGAAATTGCTACATTCCATATTCCTATAGCGGTAAGTGAACCCTTAATCCGAAGGAATGTTCTGGAAATAGGTTCTATCCTGTCTATTTTCCAGATCAAAATGGCGTGGGAAATTTCCCACCGATGCAGCCTTTCCCGCAGTTCGGTTTCCCTTCCTTCAACACCAACCAAATGCCCATGTATCCTTTCCCCACCGGCAACAACTTCCAACCAATGTATCCCTCGATGCCCAACATGAACTTCCCCTCTTTCCCCACTATCACAGTTCCGTCAGGTCCAGGGTATTCCGTGACGAATAACTCGGCTTCGGCTCATGGTCCTAACAACGCTTCAAGTGGCGCAGTGGGTGGTGGGTTCGTCAGCGGAAACGGCGTCAGTGTTGGAGGGTCCGCCACATCATCGGGCAGCTACACTCCCGGAAATGGAGCGAACAGTAACAGCAATTCTGTTTCCTGGATGAACAACAAGGCACCTAAGAAGGCAGGTCTCCGTATGTCCCAACCGGTGTACGGACAGCAGTTCGGAACGTACGATGGAGTGGGAAACTACCAGTATCAGCCCATGCAGCAACCTTCCGCCTGGATGCCTGGAAATTACTGAAGCTTTTGCTGATGTTGTTCCCCGTGTTCATCCGTGCCTTTTTTAGAACTTTCATGGTGTCGGGATTCAGCTTTTAAATTATGACCGGAATTAATTTTGTTGAGCCTTTTATAGTCTATTGTTCGCTTTTCTAGTGTTCACTGAATATCGGTCTTGGTTGGTGAAGCTCACTACAGTTCTGGATAGCGTATAGATGCCATCTGGGATGCCATAAAATGGTACCTGCCAACAAAATAAGAATCGGGAAGATTTAAAGAGTGGACATACTGTAATTGTAGAACATAAGCCTGTTCGTACGTACTGTACGACGATCCATGTTTACGTAAAAACTGTCAGACTGACGACATGACATCACACTCTACACGCCTACCCGTGCCGCGTAGCATTAACTTTATTTTTCATAATTTTCATGTTTTCGCAATAACTTTTTGCTGTTTTCTCCAGAAGCCTGGTGAAAACTGCTCGGCTAGTCGAACGATTTTGAGGTTTCGACATTTCTTTCTGCTTGTTTGACATGCTATATGTCGCCCTAATCATGCCATAACGGTCGGAGCATCACTTATCCGGCATCGCTTGTGAGAGGCTCTTCCGATTAGCAGCCGCTTTGCGTCATGAATTTCAACAAGGTCAAGGATAAAATCAAGAATGGATATCCCAAGGGAACCGACAGAAGCCTCAGCTATGGGACTGCTGGATTTCGTGGCCCGTAAGTCATTTTGCACATCGTGATTTATTATCTGCATGGCGAACCATACATGTATTTAGTTATCCCTTTGGTCGGCGGCCGAGTACAACTCTGTATGTTCCATTTCGAACGGATCTTTGTTGTTGTTGTTGTCTGAACTGCTTTCTCCTTCAGGGCGAACAACCTGGACTGGGTTATGTTTCGAATGGGTCTTCTCGGCGCACTACGAAGCAAACACCAACATGGGAAAGCCATCGGCGCGATGATCACCGCTTCGCACAACCCCATCGACGATAACGGCATCAAGTTGATCGATCCTAACGGTGAAATGCTGGAAGTTTCTTGGGAGAGCGCTGCTACGGACCTTGTAAACGCTGGGTAAGACTCTTCAGAATATTTTCCATCTCGGGAAATTTTTCAGAGGCAGAAGGAGTCTGAAGAAAAGCTATACGTGTTGTGATTAAAGTAGAATTTTTCAACTTATCGTTGTATCACCTTGCCACTCACCATTATAGGGCATTCATAAATAAGGGCCTTACGGCTTACCATGCCCATACGTGGGTTGTCACTCGATTGTTTGATTTCAAGGGATGTGGACGTCGTGAATGTTCTCAAAAACATTGTCGCCAAATTCGAGATTGATTTCTCCATTCCGGCCATCGTCTACCTGGCTCAAGACACGCGCCCTTCTAGCGACATGCTCTCAACCGCTGTCAGAGATGGTGTAGAAGCCGTGGGTGCTTCCGTAAAGGACTTTCACCTGCTCACCACCCCTCAATTGCACCACATCGTCAACGCCCAGAACAGTGCCTTGTCCAACTCGGAACAAGTGGACGCCATGAGTTCTTCGCTGACAGCAGCCGACGCGAGCGAAGAAGGATACTACGCGAAACTCTCAGAAGCGTTTCTGGGTCTGCTGGCGCTGAAAGGCAGTTCGGCGGAGGGTGTCAAGGACGAATATGAAGCGGAGATATACGTTGATGGGGCCAATGGCATTGGTGCGATGAAACTGGCTGGTTTACGGTAATAAAACGGAGCAGTACAACTGGTGAAGTGAAACTAATATCACATGTGCAGAAAAAAGGAGCCGGAAGTCAAACGAGAACCCGGCAAACAAACTCGACTAGAGCGCATTTCAAGTGGTGCATGTTTTTTGTGGTATTGGCTGGAAACGTGCGTTACCTGGAAATCTTGGCAAAATTGTTTTATTAAGTGGCGCACGTTTCTAGTGTTTTTGACCGGGCCGTGCGCCACTTGGGAAAACGAGCTCGTCGAACCTATTCGAGCTCCCAAATGTTAGGCATCATGTTGATGGAGAATTTTCTTCGTAGGTCAAGGTTGATTGGGCTAGACGCGAAGCCGCCGATCATCCGGATTTTCAACGATGGGAAGGACGGAGTCCTGAACGAGAACTGTGGAGCGGACTATGTGAAGGTTCTGCAAAAGCCTCCAAAGGGAACACCGATCAACGGAGCGGTTAAATATGCGGCCTTTGATGGCGACGCGGACAGGGTTGTGTATTTCTACTTTGACCAAGCTGGTGCCTTTCGTCTTTTGGGTGAGTTTGTCCGGAGTAATTAATGATCGTGTGTGTTTTTCTTTGTAAATTTAATTTGATACTGGCAGTTAACAGTATATCGTTTTGTGCTTCACAGACGGGGACAAAATAGCGACGTTGATCAGCAGTTTTTTCGCCGACTTGGTCCGCGAGTCGGGCTTGAGCCTAAAAATCGGCATTGTTCAAACTGCCTACGCGAATGGCGCTTCGACACGGTACATCGAACAGGAATTGGTGAGAAACTTTATCTTCCCGTAAAACATCCGCTGAAGAAGTGAAAATATCCGCTATAAAATTTTTCTGCATCAGAAGAATGATTATAGATTTCGCTGATAAGTGTTCGGTGCTTGTCCACGTGATCATAGTAAATAAGCAGGCTTTTTCCCGGAAATTTTCTACGAGTTATCTGAAAATTAACTAGACTCCATCTCAAAGATGGATTAAAATCTTTTCAGGTAATAGTGACTAGAGTCTTATTTTTCGATAATTTCCTTGGTGCACGGTTTTACATGGTGTTCACCCTCATTTGTTTCCTTCGTAGAAAGTTCCGGTCGTTTGTGTACCGACGGGCGTCAAGCATCTACACCACTGTGCCAAGCAGTACGACATCGGTATCTACTTTGAAGCCAACGGCCACGGCACCGTTCTCTTCAGCTCGCGCGCCGACATGCTCATCCAGAACATCCTCGACGGCAAATTCTTCTCCGAACCTTATCTGCCGTTGGCTCCTTCACAGACCGAAGAGTCTCATGGACACGGCCGACATCGCAAGAACTCTCATGTCGGTTTCAAGACGGACGACAAGGGAGACCTGCTGGTTGAGGAGGTCGTAGTGGAGAAAGACCAACCTGAATGTAAGGTAGCGGAGAGTGAGGACAATATGCAGGTCGGTGATGTCCCGAAAGATGAACTGGCGTTGAACACTGAAGCGAAAGTTGATAGAGTTGAAGGTTCGTTGATTGTTGATCAAAACTCGGTTCTTGAGTTGGCGCATTTCACAGCTGATCTTGCACTGCCGGTGCGCGAGCTCATTGAGACGGTTTCATCGCTGATGGTGTTTAGGTTTTTCGATCGTGCCAAAGGACGAACTAGCGCTCAAGCATGAAGCGGAAAAAGAAGAGGAGGATGAGGCTGTACCGATGCCTTCAGTTATACCGAAAGACGAAGTGGCCTTGAAGCTCGAACGCGAGCTGGACGATGCTCAGAAAAAACGCCAGTCTTCCTTGGTCCATATGGTCCAGTCAATCCATTCACACAATGTGGAGTTTTTCGACGCGGAAGAGCTCACGGAGAAAGAGAAAGAAAGTCGGACGTTAGCGGCCAAGAAACTCCAGCTAGCCTCCAGAGTCATCAACCAGACGGTAAGCGTCGGTAAAATCTCAACCGGGAAAACTGGCGCACTCTGTCAGGTTATTGTCTGTCAGTCTGCGCCGGTTGGTCGAGGTAGACATGTTTCTTATCAACTCGCGCAATTTTATCGTAAAACACACTGTGGCGTGCGCCACTTTCAAAACCCCTGTGAACTCGGAGTCCCGATTACTTTGCGCAGTTGGACACGATAATCCTGACGTAATTTGCGCGAGTCAGATTGGATGCTTATAATCTTTTACTGGTTGCAGGTGGGAGATGCCATGGCCGACCTGCTACTAGTGGAAGCAGTCCTTTCTTTGAGAGGCATGTCCATACGGCAGTGGGACGAGTTCTACCAAGACTTGCCCAGCAGGCAGCTGAAGGTGAAAGTAGCGGACCGCAACGTCATCCAGACCACGGATGCTGAAAGGAAGTGCTCAACACCCAACGGCCTCCAGCAAACCATTGATAGTGCTGTCAGACGGTACCAATCTGGACGCGCTTTCGTACGGTAAGTGCTCCTCTTGGCTCACAGAAACAATTGATCATCATTAATTTATCTGCGTTGGATGCGAGCCGGAAGGAAATTAGAAACTTTTCTACGGTGTTTTCGTACGTAACTGCAATCTGCAGTTTCTGAATTCTATGTGGTTTCAGGCCTTCAGGGACGGAAGATGTGGTAAGGGTATACGCCGAGGCGGATACACAGGAGAACGCGGATAAGTTAGCCGGAGAAGTGGCGTCTTCGGTGTTCCAGATGGCTGGAGGTGTTGGTCAGCCTCCCGCGAGGCCTTCCGTTTGAAGAAAAGCTTCCCTGCTACGCTTATTCGTTTTTATCTAAGCTTATCCTTAATTTCTTTTCTGGGTTTCCTCCTGCCTGATTAACATTCAACGACTAGCAAACGTTCTCTCCGTGCTGGAGGTGAGGTAGCTTGACACTGCCGTCACACACTGATCTGTCGTATTTTCAATGGTGGCTATGGAATGCTAGGGGTCTTTTCCCGTTTTCTTGCTTGCCCGCTACTGAGCAAAGTATTTTTCACCTAAAATCAAAATAACACAGTGTGGACTGTACTTCCGTCTGTCGTTACGTAGCGCGGAATTTGGTTATCTTGCTCGAACGATAACAGGCAAACTTCGTGCGGAAAATTGTCCAGCCATAATAGACAAACAATGGGTGCTGATAGCGCCATCCGAGAACCGTCACAATTCAATGTCGGCGGTCTGGCTGTCCCGTTGTCTGGAAGGTTGCAAGCAGCACTTCCGTTCTGAATCTCGAATGTGTTTACTTTTTGCCGATCGGCTGAGCTCAATGTACCCGCGACGATCTGGCGATATTTCCAGCCGGAGCCTGGAGAGATGGGATCTTGGAACAGTGTAAGTTAGTTCGCATCATGTACTTTGTTGTGTAATTTTGGAACTGGTCTGCGAACTTCTTACGATTGCAGGAAATTACGAAGCCGCTGGTTTTTTCGACCTTCACGGCAGCCTTCGGATCGTCGCTTTCATTTGGATATCACGTCGGCGTGATGAACGCCCCGCAGACGGTAACCTGCTTTCCCCCCATCGGCATGGAGTTACTTTTGTGCGAAACCGCCATGATTCCATGGTGGTTAGATTATAGGTCTGTGGATACGCCAAGTCAAATGCCGCCGAAGTAACCAAACTGTAGAGACGGAGCATGGTGTCAGCGAGGAGAAATGGTGCAAGAAGCTGGACTTTACCGGCGAACTCAACATGTTCACCGACAACAGCGAACTGACCACGCTCTGGACCCTCACCGTAGCATTACTCGTCGCCGCTTCCTTCTTTGGAGCCTTGTGCACAAACATCTTCGCCAATAAGCTCGGCCGGTAATCTTCCACAGAAACCACTCGACACCTGGGCAATCAAAACGTACAAGTAGCGCACTTTGTTAATTGATAGGCGCACCCTCTCATTGCTATAGCGCGGTACGTTGCGCCAGTAAAGATAACAATCTCATACGCTTTTTTGCCCACGATGAATTGGCCGTCGTTCTTACCCGACTTCTAATTAACTCTAAGGCTGTTCGTTACAGAAGAGGAACCTTGTGGTGGAACAGCATACTGGCCATCGTGGCTGCTGCAGTCATGGGCTGCTGCACGCTGGCTGACTCATTCGAGATGCTGATTGTCGGGAGATTCATCGCTGGATTCAACATGGGTAACACTTGGTCTAGTTTTACTTCAGGCTGAAATGAATATCTATCTGATATTCTCTTTGACAGGTGTTAACATTGCAGTGCCGCCAATGTACTTCAACGAGATCGCGCCGGTGTCGCTTCGGGGAGCTATCGGAGCATTGCACGAGACAGTGGGCGTTACCGGAGTCCTGATTTCCATGGTGCTCGGCTTACCGGCCATTCTGGGCAACGAGTGGGGCTGGCCAATTATGCTGGCCCTGACCGCGGTGCCGGCAATCTTCCAGCTGGTCGCTTTACCGTTATGCCCAGAATCCCCGCGGTACCTGTTCGTCGAGAAGCGAAACGAAACCGCCGCCCGCCACGGTAATTATTTTTAGCACCTTTTTCAGCCGATAAGATCTTGGTGACATTCCTGAAACTTTTTCTTTTTTGAAGCTCTGGAAAGGCTGAGGGGAACGTCAGATGTCAACGAAGAAATGCATGAAATCCACCAAGAGTACGAACTGATCGAAAACGAGGCGGATGTGACCATCAGGGACTTGTTCAGAGACCGTTTCCTCAGACGGATTACTCTCATAGCTGCAGGTGTGATGATGAGCCAACAGCTGTCCGGCATCGATGCGGTAAGCCGGTATTGTGGAGCCAACGGTATCATTGTACTTCTCAGCTAGTTGTTTACTCGTACAGGTTATGTTCTACTCCACCGCCATCTTCCATTCCGCTGGGTTGGTTCAAGGGAACCAAGCAGTCTACGCCACCATCGCCGTTGGTGCTGTCAATGCTCTGATGACGCTGGCGTCAGTATTTTTGGTTGAGAAAGCGGGGCGGAAGATCCTGTTGCTGATTGGGTATGGAGGCATGGCGGTGCTGACGACCCTCTTGACCATCTTTCTTCTTCAAACTGTAAGACCAGCTCCATTTTTAACCAGAACCTGTCAAGCGTAGCAGAGTGAGCACAAAACCTGTTCCGAATGTTTTGTAGAAAATTACAGAGTCGCCTGAGGATGAACCCAATTTAAACCAAAGCATGAGCCCGTTTGCCATCGGAAGCACCATCAGCCTGCTCGGCTACATCGTCTTCTTCTCCATAGGTCCAGGTAGGGAGTTTATGCATGTGCTGATTACGCTGTCGTAAATGAACCGGCGTATGCGTTTCATCTGCAGGTGCCATTCCATGGTTCTTGGTGAATGAGCTCTTCGCCACGGCACCACGAGCTGCAGCTAGCAGTGTGGCCGTCGGAGTAAATCGTTTGTCCAGTTTAACGGTTGCGCTAAGCTTCCCCTACATCCAGGTACAAGTTAGGTCAGGGTCAGGAAAAGACGGCTCGAATGCCGATATTTGTTAAAAATGCGGCCGAATCTTCTGTTGTAGGCGGCGATTGGGGAGTATACGTTTATTATTTTTGTCGTCATTCTGGCCATTGCAACGATCTTCACGCAGACCTGCATCATTGAGACTAAAGGCAAAACGACAGAAGAGATCCAGTATGAACTTCAACATGGCAAGCCGATGAGGAAGCCCTCGAGACCCAGTTCGTTTTCCAAAGCTGGCGACATTTCCTACGACAAAGTGCAGTTGGAAGATAAACTTTGAAGATAGAGCCGGTTAATCTTGCTAGCGTGTCCGAATTCTGTTGGACGGAAGGCTATTAGTCACCGGCATTTTGTTACGAACGGATTACACATAAAATTACGCCGATTAGGCTATCTTTTCCGATAACGAGCGAAACTTTCGCACTATTGTTCTTTGTCGTCTTTGTTGTCCACCAACATTTTGGCAGATAAACTGGTCCGGTAATTACTGACGTCTTGGTACCATCCACATTGCATCTTGAGGCATGGGTGAAACCCTGCATCGTTCTAGATAAGGCACCTTTGGGTGGAATGCGATCGTTGCACTCGTTACAGCAGGCGTGTTGGGGTTTTTCTACATGGCGGAATCCTTTGAAATGTAGCTTGACCATTGCGTTCATATTCCCTTACGTTGCAGGTAAACCATTCTTACTTCGAAATCCTACCGCGCAGCGTTAACGCGCGACTTGAAGTTTATGGTTATTTTGTAAGCAGATATGGGCGAGTGCTCTTTTGGGGTCTATGCAGAATGCATGATATTAACCGTAATCTTCACGCGAAGCTGCGTGATTGAAACAAAAAGGAAAACAACCGACGAGATCCAGTATGAATTCCAATTTAGTAAGCCAATGAGGAAGCCCTCGACACGCAGCTCGATCCCCAAAAGCTAGTGACGTTTCATACGATAAGGTTCAAATGGAGGAAGAACTCTAGGGTGTGGCTGGCGACTTCACAAAAAAGACAAGTTTGATACATAATATTCTCCACATCGGTGTTCACTGTTCGACACAATGGTACACGTGTATGTGGAAATCCGGGGCGTGTAGTGCAATTACTGTACGTGTACTTAAACCATAGCAAAAAACCTTGACGACCTTTGAAGATTCCTTGGAAAAAGGTTCGGTTCCACTCTTTGTGGGACGAACAAACTGAGAAAGAATCAAAGAAACTTTACGTGGACCGGAAGTGCGCAGGGTTGGATGGGTGCAAAACGAGGATTGAAGCATGCTGATGCTTAATTAGATTAATTCGGTTCCCGTTCACGGAAAGCTGCTTGTCCGAAGCAAGAAACAGGGTTGAAGAAGCAGGCAACATGGTGGTTCCTGGGTGTCTGATCGGTGCCCATGCTTGCCCTTTCAAGTGCGCGAATCTCTCGAATTGTACGAGCGTCTTCCTCGCCGATGATGGTTTCGGAAGGGGCGATTTCCCGAGATCGGGTGCTTCGTTCTTGTGCCTTAAGAGCCATCACCCACTTGACCCATGGTGG
This sequence comes from Ramazzottius varieornatus, assembly GCA_001949185.1. Lineage (NCBI taxonomy): Eukaryota > Metazoa > Tardigrada > Eutardigrada > Parachela > Ramazzottiidae > Ramazzottius > Ramazzottius varieornatus. The sequence continues at coordinate 2,850,413 of BDGG01000002.1, read as the reverse complement.
AATATCCGTCATGACACTTCGTTTCCCGGGGGCTTTCGACATCTGGGACAACCGGAAAATTAAAATTCTGTAAACTTAGTAAAATTGTTTGGGACACGGGTAAAGGTTTGAACCAGATCGCTTCCTCAAGTGGCGCACACCTCCAGCCACTAACCATAATATCAGGTAACGTGCGCCGCCTGAAGGTCGTTTTATCATATATATTTTCATGACCTCCCATTCACATCTTACTTTGCGGGTAAGAGTAAACAAAACTTTCAGTAGCACGAATGGGCGTTTTAATGGTTTTGGTTTGCACCTGGAAGTAGTGTCGAACTCGATTTCCGTGACTTGAAGCCATCAGTCCACGAAGGTTTTGCAGTCTCAAGAACGCAGGTCGACTTCCGGGCTGAGAGACCACTTTGAACGGCGGAGTGGGAATTGGACTTGACGTGGCGATGAGCTTGAATGGCCGAGTAGGACTTGGGCCTCCAACAGCTGTGTACCTGACCGATGTAGTAGGCGTAGGTTGCTCAGTGGTCGTCGGCGGCGTCCTGGTATGACGTTCACGGAAATTGAGCAGGGTGTTGAAGGGTCCCAAAGCTTCCACTCTAGAATCTCGTAGTACCATTACGGACAAAAACATCGCAAAGATCAGGTGTAGATGAGGAAGAGAAGAGGACTGAAGGTTCACGGACATTGTGATGGTATTCTGCGGTGCGCAAGCTTCAAGAGTTCCTCGACATTCCACTCTGATTCGGAAAAGGAAAGCTCAAAGTGATTCAGATTCAGTAAGTGTGAGAATAAAGCATAACCCGGAGGTTTACACCTGATCCAGCCAATTATCCAACGGGAGAATACATCCTTGGTGGATGTACTTATGAAGAGACGAAGCTCTTGTCTCTGTTTATCACTGGCTGGCAAGCTTGGGATAGTTCTATGGATGACGACCACGTACGCACCATAACCATTTCGACGTTCATCCCACGTCTCCTAAGCAGGTCTTTCCACCTCAAGGGTTTCCGAATCTGAGGAAGAGGACATTAGCCAGCACGTCTTCCGTTTTTCCGACCATGTCACGCTGTCGCAGCCCATAACCGATGGGAACTCCGCATTGGTGCGCGTCACAATTTGGCAAAAAACGGCTTCGCTTGACCTCTTTGGGGTACAACATCCGCAACAAACAGATTATCTGCTCGCAGTCATCGTTTATTGAATTACGTGCCACCACTCTCGCAAAACTAGTACAGGACAAGCCTGACAAAAACACGACACGTTTATCGAATCTAGATGGATGAACACCGACATGTTTAAAAATCAGAAGCACGTCCATAAAATTGTCCAGTGCATGCCGACAAAACGCACGCCAAAATTTCTAACTTAAGATCAAAAGTTCAAAAATACAATCCGAAATTCGAAAAGAGAAGTTATTTTCACATAAGCACTTCGTTTCTAGACATGAGTTGAAGAGTCTTCTTCGTCGGACTCGACGGTTGCGCCCAGATCACGCAAGTAACCTCGGAGCTCCGTCTTTGCTGCACCAAAAGCCTCCATGACAGTATCCATCTCCTCTTCTAAGGCTTTCTTCTTGTGAAAATACTCGATGACGACATTCAACCGAATTAATTCTCGTATAGTCATCACACCGTAGGGCTTTGGTCTCAAAAATTCCAAGGGACACTGCTGGCACCGTTTTGCGTGAATCAAGATCGGATCGTCACTATCTTCCCATTCATCCATCTCCTAGAAGAACACAGAAGGCAAAGAACAATGACTTCAAATTAGAAAATGGAAAATCAATCGCTAAAGTCAGCAGGTATCTTGAAACAGGCGGAAGTAACGATAGTGCAGTTGTGACGACTGAGATCCATACCGCGACTCGTGTTTAACTTCTGACGTCATTGAGAAGATTTCAGCTGAGTACCTTCAAGCAGGCGTAGCACATGGCAGACCTTTTCCCCGTACAGAACCATCCCGCGACTGCCATCTTTTCTGGGGTACACTTGCTCTTGCGAGTCAGTAACGAACGATGCCAGCTCTTGTCTGTAAAACTCTGAATTCGGTCTCCAACCTTGGACATATTGGTCCAGGCAGAGGGTGGTTGGCCAGCGACACAATTCTCCTTGCCTTCTTCGTCCACGTCAATCTTCACCTCGCACAGTCTGTAACTCTGCCGTTTCTTCTTCTTTGTGTGCAGTGTATTCTTGGCAACCGAAGAAACGCCAGCGAAGGCTTCCGCAGCACTACCCATGGAAGCGTTGGATTCTGTAACGGGCTCCCAGCCTTCCATCTGCAGAGAAACAAAAGGTTCAGGTGGGTCACTGAACCTAACAATCAATCAAGCACAACAAATCCTTACGCTTTCTAGCTCGAGAGATGCGGAAGACTTGCGAGGATCAGGCGTCTGCCCCAGGAGGGAAGAGCCTCGTCGCTTGTTCCTGACGAAGGTGCGTCCCATCTTGATGCGTTGCCCAGATCTGCAAGTAAGAGATCGATCGAGAAGTCTTGCGCTAGACCGGCTAGAAGTTTAAAAACGCGAGATCATGAGAAGAACATTCAAAAAGGATTTTGTTTGTTGGTGAATACTGAATAGTACTGAATGGCTTACAAAAATAGATTCCACCGCTGGTGGGATTACAACGTTGGTGGAATTGGCTCCGCCCGCACCGCACGATTGGGCCATCTGTTCCACCAAAACTCACATTCCACCGGCTTTTCGGTGTAATTACGACCTATTCCGGAGCGACTCGTAATCCCACCAGCTGACGAAATTTTCAGTTTCTATTTCGCTTTACCGACGCTATTTCTTTAACCTAGTCCTTCTGAAAGTCTTCCCTTCTTCAATTCCGTCCTGGCTTCTCTTCCTGATGCTCAAATAAGCATGCCACCGCTACAGCCCATCCGTGCTAAACCAGCAAGTTCGCAGTTACAACTGGAGCCGAGTGCTCCTTTTGTCGAAGCCACCGGCAAGCGTAATCCCAAGCCTCGTGGGCCACAGTTCCGATGCGCCAACACCGCCGTTCAGGACTGACTTCTGCAGTGGATCGAAGAGCGAGGCAACTGGGCTAAGTGGCGTTGCGCTGGGACCAAGACGGCTGCCGGTCAGAAGAAGACGTCTAAAAACACGAAGATGGCAGTACTACGATCGATTGTGGATTATTTGAAAGCGAACGGCATCGACAACGTGTCCGTAGATTCCGTGAAGTTTATGCTCACATCCTTTGAGAGCTCTTACCGGGATGCCCGTGCACAGTTTGGGACAACGGGAGAAGGTGCGACAGTGGACGATATCCAGCAGTATATCATCTCTCTCAAAGGTATGTTTCAAGCTGTCCAAGCAAATCAACTGGCTGAACAGGCTTTCTTACTGCCAAAAGCCTGGTCAGGCTTGTCAAGCAAGCGATTAGTCCGGAATATGTTGCGGGTAGTTGATTGTTGATTTAGCGCAATAGGATGTAAAGTGGTGAAAGTTGGACTCCTAATTGCGAGCAGAGGTACACCGTTTAGAATTCCAAGTTTCATCACTTCTTCATCCAATTACCTGTCTTTTATTTCTAGATAAGGTGGAACAAGCTTGTCCCTTCTGGAGCCGCTTTCATCCTGTATTCCGTGACAGTCCAAAAATGGTTACGCCGTATGTAGCAGACAATACGGACGCAACAGACGATGCACAGCAGTTCCTAATGAGCAGCGGACAGGCTCACCTACTCGATCTAGACGTACCGTCTATGGTAGCTGATATGTTTGCTGATTACCCTACGTCCCCCGAAGGGTCGGATGCACCAGAAGTTCCGGCAGCACAGCCTGGAACTTCGACGCCAAACAAGAAACCAGTACGACTAGGCAGTCGAAGGCTACGAGAGCACGAAGCTGGATCTGGAAGCCGAGAACATCGGAATATCCCGAAGGAAAATGCTGGCGCCAGAAAAGGCAGCTGAATAACAGCACGAAGAACGCATGGAAGCACTGAGCGTGCAACGACTAGAAGCCGAAGCCAGACGAACAGAAGCGCAGTCCGCAAATTTCTTTTTACAGATTTAACTTGCCAGCATCAAACAGGAGCCAGAGAAGAAAGATCTTCAACGATGGTTGTTCCACGTATCCATGTGCTTCTAGTACCACTTGCTTAATAAACTCTCTCTTCTGATTCCCCTCTGTCAAAATTCGTTTTAGTAGCTGGATGATCTTCTTCTGCTTCCGAGTCTTGCTCTTCCTTTGAATCATCATCCCATTCAGGGCTGTAGTAGTCTTGCATCAGTAGATTGTGCGGAGTGCAGCAAGCTCGAATCCAGTAAACGTTCTTTTGATGGTCGTTTATATTATTCAGAACACTTCATAGTCTTTTCAGGCTCTGAAATCCGCCATTCAGCATACCATTGTAGTGTTTTACCTTGATACGAACCTGCGATAGTCCTTCCGCAAAGCGGCAGATTTCTTGTAGGAGCAGATGACGTCAGGAGTGCTCGTGTACGCATCGGCCAGTATGTATTCTCCGCCGCTGCAGAACTCATCCGGAAACCTTGAGAGCTTGGAATTGCTGAATACGCGGTTGTCATGCGTGGACCCGAGAAACCCTGCGAACAAATACCTGATCCGCTTCTGATCGGCGAAAACAATTATCGTGTTGATTCCATACCTTGACTTATGACTGAAGTAGTTCGAGCCTTCCATGTCGAGCTTGTTGGCGAAAGCTGTTGGCGAAAGCACGAATCCCAAGCAATTTCGATATGCTGACTGTTCAAAGATCCGTTTCTTTCTGAACTTCTTCTCTGCAGAATCAGGCCAGAAAACTACGTCGTTCTCCATGCTGAGAAGCGCCACAATAACTCCCTTCTGATACACCGAATTGACGTACCACTCCACCAACAGCAGTACCATTACCTGAGCACCCAGAACGAAACAGTGCTACCATCAGTTGGAGTTCAATGGAACGTTGGAGTTCAATGGAACACGCGATGCGTTGACAAGCGGTTCACGAGATCCGAAAAGGCTTCCCTTGACATACGGACATCTTCGTTATAGCGAGCGTCGTTTAGCTCACTCAAAACGCTGTACCACAAGATGGTTTTTTTGGGGAACGAAGGATCTTTTGTGGATGTATCGACACTTCTCCAAGATGTGACGTCGAACTTTAAGTACGGTCACTTCATCGTCGCTGCTGCTCGACTCGGCAGAAGACTGGTCACCCTCGTCTGACAATGACACACAAACGCCAGCAGATGAGCATGAAAATCCGATACGATGGTCAATCTTCCCGAGAATAAGGGTTCTTTCCTTCAGCTGAGGAATGTTCGCAAAAAAATCAATAAGCGCTTTGTGCGGACAGAAATATATGCCTTTTAAAATAGAAATCGGAGTGTTTGAAAAAATACACGTTCGGGGCTTTAAAGTCTGAAGTAGACCGTTCAAAGTATCATGATTATCTCGAGGGTTTGGTTGCTTGAATGAAATACAAGGTGGATCCACAAAAAAGATCAGGTTAATTACACCACCGAGCGAACCTCATCTTTGTAAGCCATTAATAGTGAATTCGCTGGGCTTCGTCAGCGGCTAGCCAAATGGCTCCGCCGCTCCGTAGCCCGCACGCCCCTGCCGGTAGTGCTGGCAATGATACGGTATACCGATATCGTATCGAAGTATATCAAATCTTTGCAACAAAATATGCGGCAGATATCGTATCGATGATATCGATATGAAGCTCACATCTAATATCGCAATAAAATATTCGGCGATATCGTATCGCACCATATCGATATATTTTCGATATATCGGTATTTTGCTGAATGGCAAACGCAGCAATAATATGGGTAAGCGGCAGAGTAAGTTAGTAAGGCGAAGTCTAATTCCGAAGTATGAAACGGGAATCGAGACCGAAGGAAACACTGCCAGCCAATCAACAGAGCAGGTTTGCTACGGTAAGGTCAGCTGATTGGATGAGAATTGGTTGCAGTTTCTCCTCATTGCAAGTTCTCTATGACGCCGTTTGGCCACCGTTTACTGATTTCAAAACCTTGATTCTGGCCATCGTATGCCGACCAGGCGAGCATGGTCCGCCCATTCGGTTTTGGCACTAATGTTATCCAGGTTTCCATGTGTTTGAAGTCTTGATATAGTCACGTTTTTGCTGCATCCGACGCTTCCGATCTTACTAACACTCAATGTGAAAATCGGCTTCTTGAGTTCTTGAGCCCGGATCAGTGGAATTCCGACAAAGATTAAAATTGCAGAAATATCGATATATCGCTGCGATATGATACAATATATAGAAAATACGGTAGTGCAAAAATACCGTATCGAAATATTGATACTGAATGAATATCGAGGACCGCGATGAAATATCCGGCGATACTTCATCGAAATATATCGTATCGAATTTTATCGTATTTTTGCCAGCACTACCTGCCGGTAATCTGTTTCCGCTTGTAAAAAAGTGCGACCATGTGACTTTTATGAGTCGCAGTCAGGCTCAAGAGCCACGTGACTAATATTGGTCATTGTCTACTGTTGATTGCTGATTACAGTAATTCGGTAATAGCAGCCAGACTGTCAGAGAGAACAGCAGCCTTACGTGGGAGAACTCACGTCAGAATCGTTGCTTGAACTTGCTTGCGTTGCTAGACTTGCTTCGAGTGTATTTGACAGTTTGGTATCGTATTGTAGGATATTTTTGACTGGAGATGGAGAGAGAAAGAGGACCGGGCGACTCTGGAGGTGGCGGAAAGACGAAGAAGAAGGAGAAGGGATACAAGACTGTCGGTCTGGACACCTCGGAAGATGACGACGATGCAGCCATGATTATCGGAGGTCAGAGGTATGTGGACAATACTCTTTCTTCCTTATAGCCCTACAATTTCATTCATGAAGCTGATTATAGTGCTGGAAAGTCGAAGCCCAAGCCCGCATTTCGCCTGAAGAAGAAGAAGTCGTTTAAAGACAAGGCAGCCGAATCTCGTGATCGCAAAATAGACGAATCTGTCGAACGGACCAAAATCAAGCGAAAAATTCCGAGCAATCCTTTCATTGATCCTGCTGCTGGAGATTTGAAGCAGTCCCTACCCGAAAGACCCATATCCAATGGTGATCTCCGTTAACGGCGAGCGTCACATAATGTTTTCGAGCACGATCACATTAAGACTATCGCTACTCTGGAATGTGGCGCATTCCCTTAGACTCCCAGCACTCTCACTGTAACATGAGAGCGTACAGGGATTGCACTTCATGCTTGTCGTTTCTGTCTTCTTTTTACCTTACCCTGTTCTGTTCCTTCTTCTAGACGACACGGATACCCAGATCTTCTCCATTCCTCTGGCGAAAGCCGTAGCTATCGACCGATGTCCAGACGGAATTGACATTCCAGCTTTCTTTCGCGTCTGCGTAAATTACATTGAAGACAACGGTACGCAGGTATAATCTTCACCGCAACAGTTTTCCCCGCACAGTCGCACGGGTTGTTCTTGCAGGTTTGGACACCGTTGGAGTCTACCGAACATCGGGCTCGCAATCCAAGATTCAAGAGTTGAAACAACATTTCAACCGTGGTAATCGCGTGCGCTTGAACGATTACGATGTGGCCACAGTGGCTGACGTGATGAAGCTTTTCATCCGCGAGCTGCCACACCGACTTTTACCCGAAGAATTTATTCCTGAATTAGAAGAAGCCATCGGTGAGGCTCGGAAGCTTAGGCACCCGTCTGTAGATCGCATTAATCATCGTGCGTGCGTTTAACAGAGCTGCCCGATGTGGCGAAGCGACCGTCAGCTACGGCGAAAGTCTTGACGAAGCTGGATGCCTGTTCGCGAGCCCTTCTAGGATGTGTCTTCGTGCACATGTCACACATCATCGACCACCAGGAACACAACAAGATGCCTCTGAAGAATGTAGCGTTGGTGCTGGAACCTACGTTGAGGATCCAGAGCAATAAAGTCCTGAGTTTCCTGCTGACGCACGCTGTCGATGTCTTTCCCGACGTGAAAATCGCAAAGTAAATTTTCTCAGTTTTTGTTATCTCTGTCGAAAACTCCAGAGTTGATGACTTGATGCGTCTGAATTGATCGGTTAGGCCTGTAGCACCAACCAGTGCTGTGATTTCGGAACCAGAAATCTTGGGGCAGTTGAGGGAAGAACTGGCCAAGAAGGAAGTCCTGCTGAATCACTTGCATCATGAAGTCAAGCAGGGAAAAGTCAGTAAAAGAAAGGAGGAGCAACTTTGGGATGTGCAGCGTCAAGTAACCGAGTTAAAGAGAAAGGTACCTGTATTCTCTGTTGTTTTTCTTCTGGAGTACAAGCGGAATTTTGGAAGTCGGCATAGAAAACCTGCGTATATTTCACAAGCCTCCATACAGAGACCTGGCTATGGGTTATAATGTGCCTGTATGCATGTACGTGACTCAAAGTCTGATGTTGTCTGCCTGTCTTCCTACTGAAGTTTTTTTGGCCTGAACTTCTTGAGGGCTAATGAGGGTTAATGCTGGAACTTTTGTAGATTCGGACATATGAGAAAATGCCGACGGTGAACATCGGACAGGAGAAGGCCGAGAAAGCTCCTAAGAGTACGTCGCATCCAGCAGTCAAGCCGAAACCTGCAGTCAGAACGGCAGTTGTAAATAAACTCACTGACAAGGAGCCGACAAGTAAACCCCAGGATCCAGTGGCGGAAACCCATGTCAAGGATGAAGTTATCGATGAAGTCAGACGGAAAGATATGATCCATGAGCTCATTCATCAGATAAGCTTGTACGAAGCGCTACAGAACCATAATAAGTTCCTGCGTGATAAGATAGTGAAGGAAAGTGAAGCGCTGGCCAGAATCGAAGGAGAGATAAGCCAGCTCAACAATCAGTACCAGGTAGAAAATTCAAAATCAGAAACGTGAACAAATAAGTTTTACAAAAACGATAAAAGAAGTGACACGTCGGCAAACGAATTCATCCAGATCGTTTTTTCCAAGTGACGCACGCTCTCTAGCCAGTAACAGTGTGAAAGTGCGTCACTTGATATGCTGATCATCTGCCGCTGTCCCTAATTCCGAAATTAATTGAAACCATTCTTTCTCCTTATTCAGCCGCAGGTTCCTGAAGAATCAGACCTGGATCGAGACGCACTGATGAAAGAACTCTCCGAGCTGATACAAAGATACAACATGCATAAGACCATGTCGGTCGAGCTGACCGACGCCATTTGCAGTGAGACTTCCGGTTGGATCGGCGTGCTTGCCGAAGTGAACAGTAGGAAAGCTAGACAGTCTGTCGTAGGCAACTTGATATAGTTCCCGCACGATCTGTGTCATCTTTTTTATTCTCCATACTGTCCCTGTGTACATTCTCTTCCATGTGTGGCGTGATTCGTTTGGTTTTTTCATCGTTTTATCCTTCAAATAGAGTTGCACATTTCCCCCTCAAGTATCAAAGTGTGGTTGATCCACTGGTTTTTGAGCAAGCGTTCGAATGAGAGATAAAGCTCAGATCGTAGAGAAGTTTCTCCTGTCTGGGAATATTCCACTGAGTCACTTTCTATTCAGCATTCAAACAGCGAAAAATAAAACGGATCGTTTGGGTGGCCTTTCTTCATGTTCTCTAATGAATAAGCGTGTTCGCCAGTCGGGAAGGGTATCCCACAAGCTTTCTCTTTTTCTTGAATTAGCTTGGTCGTTTCTTGGATTTCGTGAAATGCGTCTGTCGTGAAATGCACCAGGAACTGATCCAAAGGAACTGTAAAGAAAAAAGCTGATGGTGAGATAAACGTAGACAAAATGAGCGAATATCGATACGGAAACCGGTAGCTGTTCGATCTAAAAGATCCAGCTATCAAAACATGAGTATGCCACGTGCAAGAGCATGTGAAACAGTGTGAAAGTGTCATGTATTATTGCGCTGTAGCTTGTGAGAGTATGGCGTTTAGTTTCCCGCGGGATTTTCTTCAAGAAGTTTTACTCATACTCTATGTAGTCCAAACCGTCTCGACTCTTGGCACGGTTATATGTAGCACTGGAATAAAGCACTTACTTTGAGAATGAACGCTGAACATCTGGAGATCCGCCATGTCTTGGTCATTCAGGACCCAGTGATCACCACAAGCCGTTAGGTTCTTCGTAGCGGTGATATTTTCTTTCAGAAGGATTCGGGGACTGTCTTCCCCTTCTTTTTTTAAGCAGTCTTCGTAGCTGTACGTCGAACAGGGAGATCCAACGAATTGTTCGTCCTGCTCTGAAAAGAGAAACAGTTTATCGAAGGCTGGGTCTTATACCCGCGTTGTTGCTGGACGGTGGGAACAGTGGGGTTATTTGAGTAAATGTAATAAGGAACACCGGACAATGCGGCAAGTGTAATGAGAGCCGTGCGACTTATTGGCTATTGTCGCATTATTTGGCAATTCATTATGCCAACAGCGGCATATTTACCTCGCTTACTTGTTGATGGTCCTTCTTCTTTGATCTCTTGCTCCAACCGGACTTCAATTTGATCTGCCGAACGACGGGGATTATCTTGTTTCCGCCGTTTGCGCAACGGCTGCTCCGAACTTCTTTCAGCACTTTCCGGAATGGCAGTTATCGAAATAAGCTTCGTCTTGACGTCGTTTGCCGAATTGGGGTTTGGGAAACTCTCTGCAGCCGTAGCAACGGGAATGGCGCTCTTCTTTGTCCCTTTCTGGCGCGATACCTTAGGAAGCGTCGGCGTCTTCTGCTTCTTCGGTTTCTTCTTGTTCAGAAAGACCATGTCTTCGGAAACCAGCACGAACGACATCGGTATGGGTTTCCGCTTCTTGGTAGCTGGCCTAGGGGTCGCTGAAATTTCAGGAGGCGGTAGAGGAAGTAGAGCGTCCATGGGAATATGCTACAGCTGGAGCGAGGACCTGGAAGTCGATGTTCTCGTCTAAATCGATACTGCTAAAGAGTCGTCTAAATTTGTGAGCGATGCGGAACATGTTGAGCCGATGGCGAAGGAGATAATAATCTTTGCTATGTGAAGATGAATAGAGCCCGTCGTCGCGATATGGAACTGTTGACGCCGTATCAATAGATTCATAGCAAAACACAGACAAAAGGTGGGGTCGACGTCGCCAATTCACAGAAAAAACTCTAAGGCGCCAAGCTTATCAGTACGAGCAAACAGTTCGATTTTGGCAACAGTAACAAAAGTATCATCGGCTGTAATGTTCGAAACAGAGAACCTGTGATGGAAATGAAGCGCGCAGGAACAGTGAGATCAAAAAGGGCGGGGCGTGTGTTGTCCTGCGAATCACGAACAATGGCGCTCTTGTTTTCACGAGAGCGCACCTACAGTATACCTTTTGAACATTTCCGAGGACGATGAGTGGTTTCAGTCTTTCGTATCATCTGTTTCGTTTTATGGCAGATTGGTTTCCTCTTTGGGAGCTCGGGAGACAAGCTCGACCGGATTGTCAGCCGAACGCGCGCGTTTCGATTGATATGGGCTGCAGCGTGCGCTACTTGGGAAAACGATCTGGTCGAGTTTGCTCAGCGAACTCCCGTTTATCTTTTTAGCTGAGTATAACCAGTTGACCGTCACCATACTGGCTAAGCAACTTCTACCGACGAATGACGAAAAAGTTTGACCGCAAAGAGATATAGTATAGAAAACATGAGTTCCGTGCATAAGGAGGCAGGTCGAGGGTGAATAAGAAAGCAGAAAACACCGATGGTCAAGTTGAGAACGACATTTACGCCCGTGGGACAAAGTGAACTTGTCGGCTTCCGCTAATCACCTTATCTGCAACCTTAGCTCATGGCGCTGCAGGAGGACTGAGCGGAAGGGGACAGCGAACTATTGTGTTCATAGCTTCTGGGTTGGAGGCACCCATTACCGTTGAGAAGACCGTTGCTCTGCAAGTGATAGAAACGCTTTGGTGATCATACCGAAGTGACGTAAACAACGCAAGGTACTTACACATTGTAAACTCCCTTGGTCTTTGTTACGTCCATCATTTTTCGAAAGTCCATGTTTGGACGACCAGTAGCGTTGAGGGCTTCTTCGGCGAACTTTCTGCAAAAGACGGAAACTTGGCTAGCTAGTGGCGTGATGTAATTTGAGGTGGCGCAGCTCTTACTGTCGGTCGTAGGGTGAGAAGTGGTCAGTCCCGGGCACATATGGTGTTCCGCGGTCGCTGTTAGTCTGCACGACGTACCATTGGCCGAAGGGTACATTGATGGGGTAGACGTCAACGGGACCCTCGCGACCTCGCGTCAGAACGACGCCTTCGTTTTCGCGCATACCGCCAATGATGAGGTAGCATGGGGATGGCAAGAGAGCTTCGGAAAACATGGCGACAGCTTCGTCGTAAGAATCGGCGGTTTCCAGAGCCTGTGGTGCCAACCATCAGTAAATTGGATGGTACAGTGCCATTCTTCCTTTCCCATTTAAGGGGGCAAGCACACTTGACCAGATTGGGTTGTCAGATGGCGCACGACTCTAGTGATATTAGCTACAAGCGTCCGCCACTTGAGTCGAGTTTGTTTGCCAAACTGTCGGCTGATGGTCACCCTGCAGGGACTTACTTCTCGAACTACTTTGAGAAGAACGGTGTGTTCTGGATTCAGGAATGTTTGCAGATTGGGCATGGGATCCGGGTTCACAACTACGGAGGAAGCATTACAGTCTTGCAAATGTTGAAGTGGGAATGTAACCGGAATTATGTAAATGCATTTATTTTGGAATACTTCGTCTGTTCAAGCTCATAGTCCATTTTCGAGGCTTGTGAACTGTCATGAAGGAAATCGACCCGGCAAACGTGACGACGCTGTACAAAACCTACAGTAAAGTAAGGATTTCCCAACGTGAATTATCGTCGACAGCGGACCAAACACCGAATTCTTTTAAGCTGTTGCATACCTTTCCGTCTCGCACAACGTCGACATGAATAGTGTCATCACGCAGACCAGGGGTGCCACGGAAGTCCAAGTTGCGTCCATGAATAGGGCGACCCAGTGCATCACTGGCAACAATACTGGTACAACCTCTGCAACCAAGTCACATTCGTACTGGGACCGATATGCAATTACTGACATTGTTACTCGCAGCTTACGTCACAGTTTCGTAGATGACATTGGCCATGACGATGAACTCCAAAGGTATTCCGGTGTACTTTGCGATACCTGAAAATCGAAAGAATGCCGATGTCATTGTGAGCGATATCAGGAGAACCAGATGCAGTGCTGACACACTATCTCAGCGCAGGAGATAGGCAGGCAATTGACCTTGAGCAACGAACATGCTGTACGTACCCGTAAGTTCGCCGCGTTGTTCGGCAGGTAACTTCGAATGGTAGTCTAGAACCATGGCTTTTCGGGTCTCGTTAAAGTTCCCGGTGAAGGGATACCACTTGTCCTGGGAGAAATATTCGAAAACACTGAAAGGAAAAGAAGAGTTCCGTGAATGGCTCAGTAAGTTTTCATAGCTAGAAGTTCACATTTGCGCTCTTACTTGAGCATTCCCAGGGTCGAAATATTGAGGAACGGAAAGTCGGCAACGACGTGGCGCCATCTTTCCTCAGCGGGAACGTCCAAGCTGATAGTGTACTTTGGCGGTTGACGTTCCACGCAGGCTGTGTTGCATGGTTTAGCTCGAAGAGCCAGCTGAAATCCCTGGCCATTCGAACCTTGGAGAGACTTGAAACCGATTTCCTACACAGCGGAATAGTTTTCATGGCTGCAGTGCAAGACAAGGAAGGTTTGAAAAATGGGCGACAACGGTAAGTAAGCGGCAGCAGCCAGTCGAATGTGTGACTTTGACCACCTTGATTTGTAGTTGGCTCGTTCTAAGTAAGACACTCCGCCCATTTTGAATGATTATTTTGTCGTACACGGTATCAAGGATGGAAGACCACCTGCCCTGAAATGAAACGACACTTACCAGGATGGAGGTGCGGGAGCGCCATGCAAGAGGAGCTGGCTGGCCGTAGTTGTAAGCCTGAGTCAAAGGCTGCGCACTTTCCGTACCTTTGTCGGATAATACAACAAAAGTATAGCCAGTGGTCGACAAGCCCCAAAACAGGGCGTCAGCTTGAATGCACGAGCCGGCTGGAGCATACACCCTCCAGGCACAGTTTTTGTTGTCCGGATAAGGGTTGGGAAAGTTAGGGCTGGTTATGATGACGTTACCACCGTTAGCGGGCAGATGGATTACCTCTCCGCATCCTGCACTGGCATAACCTGGTAACCCACGAAGGTTTAGTGTAAGCCGAAAGGTCACGAAAATGAAAGACTTGACTGTAGATGAATTCAAAGTACGGTACCTGTGAAAAGTCCCAATACCGCTGCAGCGCAGAAGACGAGGACAGATCTCAAGCACGCCATGGCGAAAAAATGGACCGCGTATAACTAAATTTGAATAACTCGTTTCGAAATATATAGTGATGTGTCAAAAACCATGAGCTTAAAACGTGCTTCCGTTTTGCGGACGATAAGCAGAATAATACTGTGAACATTTTTCGTCAACATATCGAAAAGTATGGTCACCCTTCCATAAAATCATTGTTTCGGTTTATCACTGCGATAGTCATATCGTCTGGTTTCGGATATCTCGTGTGGTGTGGCATATCCGGGTCCTCGCGGTAGATACAGTAAACGCAGATCAAGACAACAGCGGGGACCAAGTGGGTCCTTGTGGAAGCCCGATTACGAATAAAAATTGGAAAAGCTGTGGCATCAAAACAAATGGCTCCCTCAGTCCTCCTACGTTAAATTTGATTTCAATACTGCCCTGCGCATTGTTTAACGCGCACTTAACCACGTGAACGGCAGATGTTGCCCGGGTGAGAGTCCCGGAGGCTACTCTGAAAGCTTCTGATCATGCTGGGCAGCGATGACTCCTCACGGGGTTTAGTGCGCGTTAAACTATGAGTACCACACTTGTACAGTGCGAATACGACCTCATGGTTCCCCAACAATAGGCTGTCCTGTGTCCCGTACGTAGACTGTTTTACAGTATGTAATCGAGCTGTAGTCGGCATACAAATAATCAACTGCGACTGAAGATGCTACAGTGCATACCAACGTCTCCAGTCCGACCCAAATTCTGATTGTTTTGTTAGCCTTTATGTAACTTCGATGCGATACACTCTTCGTGTTATAATATCAATAATTCTGGTCGCAATTATCGATCAGACTTGGATCGGACTGGAGACGCTGGTATGCATTGTCTTGATGTGTAATATATCAATAGCGTACTGTGTCGGCAGAAAGATGGCAAAGTACTTCACCATCTTTGTTCCGACACGTGGCAGGCGAGTCCGCGTTTTTTCAATGTTCCGGGCAGCGAGTTGCGATAGGTACTCGTATTTTTCGTGGTGACTGCTATTCTGTCCAGTGCTGAAAAGTACGAAAAGCCCAGATGGAACTGTTCAAGTTCTAGATATCAAGAAATTCGATGAAATATTCGTGTCATCTTTGTATCGCTGCTTCCTCGCTCTTCGAGTGTGGATTATTGTCTTCCAATACAGATCAATGTACAAGAGATGCGTTGAACTGATCGGATGCACCTGTTACCGATCGCTGCAGATGCGTGGCAGTGCTTTGTTCAGGACATTTGTTGTAGCTTGGTTATTTGTTGGATGTAATGCGATCAAACAACGTTGTTGTAATCTCATTTTCGATTCGAAAGGCCCTCAGAAGTTCTAACAAGAGCCCAGTATATCCTGACGATGCGGTGAAGCCACGTGTTGGTCAACTGATGATTTGGCTGCTCGCTGTACATGCCGATGATTTAATAGGTGCGTCGATTTTGTGGTTAGTTAATATTGGGGTGGGGTCGATGTAGGGGTCGAGTCGCTATCCTTTCCGAATGGTATTCCGTTGTGGTGCCACTGGATATGCGCCGTTTGAGAGTAAAAGAATCCGTCACCGAGTTTGCAGTCATTTCCTGCTATCGCTTTCGCGATTACAATCCTGCCAAGCGAGGTATACAGTACTTTGACACGTGGTTGTCGCTTGGGCACGTGATGGCACAACTTCCTGCACAAAGCGCGGCGGCACGGATCCGTCTAATGGAGAACACCTGAAAGCGAGAGATTTCGATCTGTGAACCCACATTGTTATGAACTATGCCAAATTTTACGGGGCGGAGCGCATAGTCGGAAACAAGAAAAAATCGGATCCACCATCGCAGAGATGGTGCGAGCCGACGCCCACATGAAGGATCCGGCCATCGCTTTGATAATCTCCAGTCGTCGTTTTAGCGTAGCGTACTGGTGGTTAGTCGAACTGCGAAGGCTCAGATGGCTTTGACGAACACGCAGAACATCATAACAAGCATGATACTGCATGGAATGATGTGTATCATCAACATCAGCCAGTGACCGTTTATCGGTATACGTAGCGTCAAGCAAGTCCCATCGGTTCTCCCTGTCAGCTTCACCCCAACCTCATTCCCAAGAAGCACCGCATTGCGTATCCCGAACAGCCATGATACAACTATCAGACCAGCAGAAACGACAAATGAGTTCACGCACTTGTAGTGATGCGGTAAGCTGACCGCCAAGAACCGGTCCAAGCCGAGCGGCGAATGCGGCCGAGCTAGCCGTACTAGTGAACACGAAATTGGCGCTAGAAGTCAAGTAAATGGCATAAACCTTAGTCGGGATACCTTTTGGATTAGAAAGTCACGAAAGTGCGATATAGAAACGGTAAGTGAGAACCGGCATTCGAATGTCGGCAAGGATGAAATCGATACCGACGCTGTTGCCGACAAGGTGTTGCCCATGGTCAGCAGCTGCGAAAACTGTGAGAGATGGGGAGGCGGTCAGTGGCGGTCGTCTTCCAGTCCATAATTATAACAGGGTTCTGCCGAAATTCAACTGGCTAATGCGCTCGGATAGCATTAACGTAAGCTGCTGCTACAAGCTTGAAAAGGTGTTCGGACGCTCTATCAAGGGCCGATAGCTGCTCTAACAAGCTTCATGAAGCGACGTATTTAATATGGCAATTGACATTATGGCTGTTCGGTTTGGGTGAGAAACAATGTTCTCAAAAGTATTAATTTTTACATCAAGCGCACTTCAGCTTCCCACACAAGCTTTATTCTATGAGTCGAATAATATTTTGTTCAGTTTGCAGTTTAAGATGTGCTGGCACTATATTGCAGCATGCTCGATAGGCGTACTAGACCAGCAAGTTATCGTCTACTAAGGAAGCAAAATGAGCGAGAAACGAAGTGAGATTATTTTACGGCAAAATAACAACTACTGTAGAGGACGCCACCAATGTCAACGTTCGATGAAAACGAGAACGCTTCGTCAGTGGAAACCTCGAAGACTCCAGAAATATAAAATCTATAAAATCCTTGCTGCGTTAGGTCAAGAGAACAGCTGACATCATTGTGAAAATCGACATCAACGTCGAAGTGACGCTGCGGTTGGCTCCAGCGGTAAGTGGCCGTCCACTCGGCCCGGACGCTTGCGGGTTCTTGATACCTGGAGTCCCAGGTGTCGCCGCAGGGAGCGGACAGCGAATACGTGTTTCCATGGCTGACGGATTCGATGCACTCATTACGGTTGAGAACACTGTCGCACTAAAAAGAGAACCGTGTTTCGACAAAGGGCTTCAAGGGACAGTAGATCATCCCAGACACGTGCAATTATACCATATGTCGGCACGAGTTTTGATGATACATATTGCACGGGAAACTTACTGGTTGTAAACGGCATTTGTTCCGATGACGTCAAACATCGTCTTAAAGTTAATATTCCTGCGCGTGGTTCGGTTTAAAGCTCGCTCAGCAATTTCCCTAGGGTCCAGACAAGGCCAGTCAAGGAACGAACCGCGTCACATGTAGGTGGAGCTGTTGGGCGAAATTAAAGTTCTTACAATCGGTTTTGTGCCGAGAAGGGATCAGTTTTGTTGTCGAACGGCAGCCAGCGGTCCGTGTTGGTTTGGGCAACGTACCAGCGACCCTGTCGTACATCGATGGGATGAACATCAACTGGGCGATCCCGGTCTCGTGTTAGGATGACTCCTTCGTTTTCACGAGTTCCCCCGATGATCAAGTAACATGGTGAAGGAAGCCATGCTCTTGAAAATTGCTCAACAGCTCCTTCGTAAGTCGTCGCGGTTTCAAGAGCCTAGATCGGAAACAGTGGTCGGGTTTCGCAAGCTACCTGTTAACCATTTATTGCGACGTACTTGGCGAACCATACTGAGCAACACTGTCGAAGAAGTATTCCTAAACACGTCAAAGTTGAGTGTAGCATCTTCCATCCCGTGACCGGTTTTTGTGACTGGATGAAATGAAAACTTGGTGGTAGTAGATTTTCAGGAGTTTTGGTAAACAGAGAAACTCACTTCTTCTGTTAAGGCTGTAGGTGAAAACGCCGGGCTTTTGAGCAGTCATGAGAGAGATAGAACCAGCCACGGTGACCGCGGAGTAAACGATCTGTGAATTGAGTCAGTAATTCAAGTATTTACAGCACAGGCAGAAATTTTGGGGTCGACGCACCTGTTGAACACCGTTGATCTTACGAACGAAATCCACGTGGATGGTCTCGTCTCGCAGCAGGGGTGTACCACGGAAATCCAAGTTGCGTCCGTGAATGGGTTTTCCGTTGATGTCGCTCGCGACAATACTCGTGCAAAACCTATACAATAAATGTCTTTCTTGTTATCGGCCTCAAGCTTGTCAAACGACCAGCACCATGAGCGTCAAGTAGGGGTTTAGGAGCGGACATCACAATATCAGTCGCGCTATCCAGACAACGTAAATTTGAGAGACGGTGTCATGAAGGTGTGTAACTCACGTCACAATCTCGTAGACGATGTTCGCCATAGTTATGAATTCCTTACTGACGTTTGAAAATTCGGCAATACCTGCAAACGTGGAACACGGTGGCAATGCATACAACATGTGTCATCTACCGTGTCTACCAACCTTCGAGTTCTTGTCTGAGATCAAGAGGCAGCCTGTTCAGGTAGTCCTCAACGATTCGTTTGCGGTCCGGCGAGAAGTTTCCGTTGAAGGGATAAAATGAGCCGTCCGCGAAAAAGTTGAACACGCTATACAAGGAAGCGCGATGTCATGAACAACTATCGTGTCAAATTACGAAAAAGGTTGTTAATGCGCCGAGGAGATGCTTACTTGAGCATACCGTAGGTCGTGATATTCAAATAAGGATAGTCAGCGACGACATGACGCCACCTTAGCCTGGGTTCTACATCCAAACTGACGTTGTACTTGGGTGCGACTTTCTCCACACAATCGGTGTTTGCTATGGCCATTCGCAAAGATAGCCAAAAGCCTCTTCCATCTGACTGAGCTTGCGACGCGAAACCGATTTCCTATGAACATGCCATTCCATTAGTTTCACCTTCCGACCACACCGATAACGAGCGTAAGCTGGGACGTTGGCGAATAAATTTCGCCCAGATTGTTCTGTCAAGTGGCGCACGTTCTCATTGTTATTGACTAGGAACATAGCCACTTGAGCAAACCGTTCAGTAATATACGTATGCCAACGTTCCCACTGAGCTTACCGCGGTGGATGTTTTGGAACGCCATCCGAGCGGTCCAGGAGCCGAGCTGATGGCCTGTGGGCTAGGGCTGGTAACGCCTTTGTCCGCCAGCAGCAGGAACGAGGTCTTGGCAGAAGACAGGCCGAAGTACAGCGCATCCACTTGTACAACCTTCCTTTCCGGTGCGTGGATAGTCCATTTACAAAAGACATTGCTCGGATACTTGTCCGGGAAGTTGGGCGTGGTGATCTCTACAGGTCGGCCATCTGCCGGTAGGTGGATGGTTCCCCCACAAGTGACCGGTACCGTCTGTGCATCAGATGAGGCTAGAACAATCGACTGATTTAGTTACACATGCTTGAAACAATTTTAGAATATTTTAGAATTTTAGAATATTGCAAGAAATCGTTTGGGTCGTGGGCAAATGAACTAAAGCAGATCGTATCTCAAGTGGCGCAGAGTACCAGCCAGTAACAATGAAAGCCTGCGTCATCTGAGACATCGATCCAGTTCAGTTCACTTGTCGTACCAGAGAACAATCTAAGCCAGGCAAAAATGGCCGGAAGCAAAAGAGCGTTGTCCATGATGAGCTAGTGCCCAATATGGAACAGATGGTGGACTAAAACACTGGTCAGGATAATAGACGGGCTTATGAAGTGTCGGGTGTGAAGAGACGTTCGGACGGTTTGTTTCGGTTTATGCGAAGAAGCGATAGGATAGCTAGTGACTGTCAAATACATCAGTCGCTTTTATGCTTTGGAGTATCGGCGATTTGTCGTGTTTGCACCATAAAGTTTATCAGCGTTTGATGGCCGTGGGAAGCTTGTTTCCGCGATAACTTATCTTCTTCAGCGTACCATGAGCCACATTATTGCAGTGTTTACCAGGCACACACGGATTCCAGGCCGGCATAACAGTGAATCTTTCAGTGTGCAGTATACGCTCCTGACATTGAACGATGGACCTGGATGATTGCCTGCGCCGCGGTTCCGTTACTCATTCCTAACAAAATATCAGGTGGACTTGGTAGAAAGTGACGCCGCAGATCTGGAGTGCGCTGGACCGAAACCGAAAGTAAATTCGAGAATTAGCACTAAGGGTTCTCCGTTGCGTACGGTACTTTGTACAGCTGAAGACAGACCCTGGTTCCTCAAATGGTGCCGCACTGTTTTCCAGGATGGGGTACGTTCGTTCATGCAGAGGGAGGTAAGCGATTAGTGAGCCAAGACCTGAACTAATGGACTGAGGCGTTCGAAAAAACCTATGCGGACATCCTCGTAATCTGCATACCAGCTCAGGAATTTAGGAAGTCGAATACCTCTTTGTCCAATGAAATTCCTCTCACCTTGATCGGCGCATGTTTTGGTGCGGCTTAGTCGAATTCGGGCAAACAATTGGTGGCCATGACTGAGAGACACAAAGATCTTCGAGCTTCGCGGAGCCCGTATGTTATCAGCGTGAGCATGCGTGTCATTGATCAACAGCCTTAAAAATTACGCTTGCTACCGCAGCTCACTAGACTACACTATCTCATTTTGTATTTCGCGATGCATAGCGGTCCAGAACGCGGATGTGACAGAAGAGAGAATGGTAGAGGGCTATTTAAAAAGATCTTCCAGGTAGTAGCGCATGATAACCAGCATTAAGTCGAACTGCAATATAGACAGCATTAATTTTGTTGTGTGTCGAGCTGTGACAGATGTCGATCTGACTGGAATAATTAAAGCGTTTCGCTTTGTAATAAATGCAAGTCCGGAGTTTTTCTTACAATGCTATGCTGCTCGCCTGTCCCGTTTGAGCTCGCAGCTTTCGACGAACCTTGGCTATTTTTTTTTCTCGCGAATATACATCGCGTAAAGCGTATCGATCTTTGTTCCACTTCCCGCCGACGAAGCCTTGGCTCATGAATGAAGAAAATGGAATTTGGCCGCAAAGTGCTGACCAAGTTGTTCACCTCCCCAACTTCTGCATCACAGCACAACGATAGATGGCAGGTTACTGAAGATATCGTATGCATACCCACTAGCGAAGAATCGCCTCGAAGATCCTCCAAATTCAAACGTAAACAAAGGCAAGAGAATCACAACTCGAAGCTAGAATTTCAGTAATGATGCATATTGCGTCGGCCGTGCTCATGGAAAGGCTGCCCGGACTGGGGAATAAGCCGTGTAACAAGCAATCAGCTGGTTTTACGTACGTACGCCGTAAATACTATTCATGGTCGTGGGTAGAAATGTACGGGTAGGGCGTTTCTATCGTCGAGTTGAACGAGATTTCACAGTATCACTGTATTACTGCTCACAGTTTCTGGAGATTTCAGCACTACAGTATGCATATACAGTCACGTCCACAGGTCATCGCCACCATGAGTCTGTGACTGTATCGTACGCACACCAAGTACATGGTTTACAGCTTTCGAGTTGACGTAGATACCAGATAGTAGTGTTGGCATGAGGGTATCCCGACCAAATATACTTTTAATTAAATAAAGCCGAGCTGCCAGAGTTCGAATATAATCTCAATATAATATGCCGCGACCTCGGAGCATCTAATATAATGTTAATATATCAACTGGTTTCGTCGGATGCTTATTATAATATATTATAATACATATTGTGATATTTCTGACTCCTGTGTGAACAGAGCAAGGGAACTTCCGTCCTCATTCCTAACATCGCTTTGGTGTTGCCGAAGCCAGGAAACTTTCCTCTTTACATACTTTCATCATTCCAAACCTTCAGATCCAGCAACAGATAGATCAAAAGTCTTCCATGAAACTCCCTTCTTTCCCAGCCATGCTGGTATCCCCATAATATCTTGCAATTTCTAGAGAAACGACACACAGAGCGTTCGAAAGCCCAAAACAGAACCCGGAAAAGCAAACAGCATTGCAATCAGCAATGAGCATTGCGAGTATGCAGGTGGATCGCCGGACTCATGAACCTGCACTATCCAATCAAACGAAGTTGACAATCAATGTATCGTCCTGAACGCTGGTCAATATACGTTGATGTGCAGGCGCGTGATGCGTTGTGATCCAAACCAACAGAGTACTGTGCAGAGTCGCACGCTTTCGCTTGGCGCAAATCAAGCCTTATTTTGATCAACCGAAGCCGAAATAGCATAGTGATAATTTTAATGCGGATCGCCCTGCGAGTTGATTTTAATATAATATATTCAGCTCTGGCTTTCATCTAATTTAATACTAACAAATATCCTGCCTCGGTCGAGGCATCTAATAAATGTTAATATTATATATTAGATACAAAAAGCATCTAATAAGTTCTAATTTAATATAATATTCATATATGCCAACATCACTAATACCAGAGAACCTGCCTGCAGTTATACTACTAAAAATCCAGTCAACACAGCCTTCGGCTGCTGACGTGACGTTTGTAGGCAGATGATGGATAATTCGACAAGCCTCGTCCCCGTGTGGAATAATCAGGTACTCGCACGTGCACAGGTACCTGACTTCCGATTCTGCTGTTTTGTTGTTCAACTGGATCAGCTGTTGACAAGAGTTCTAGTCTTGTATCAGACTGTATACAATCCCTCCGAGGTTCTTTGCAGCTAGCGAAGTTATCCCAAAGCTGGAGCTTGTACTCTTGATTCGTTGGACCTGACGAGGGGATTTTTCCAATCCGCCGCCTCTGATCCTCAAACCGACATCACAGGTGGATAGAGAAGAGTTTTCTCTATAGTCTGAACCGGAAACCTGGTCATATTTCCGTTCCTGGAATAGACTGCAGGAACCGGAAGTTACGTCAAAATTCCAACACAGGTGGCGCTACAAGTTAACCTGTTACTTCCGTCCTCGTAAAGATATCTAGTGGAAAATTCAAAAAAACATTAAGGCAGGTAGATGGTACAGAAATGATGAACATCATAGAAATGGTGAAAACAGAGGCGACCTTTGCACCACCCACAGACCAGAAGGACAGTATTCTTACAGTTATTATGAATGCAGCGGCCATTCAGCTTCTTGAACATGAAGCTTGCGGGGTTCACATACTGTGCCCGTTCATCCGTATATCCCGACTTGAACCAGGCACGTACAATTAGGTTCTCGAATCTGGATGACTGAAACCGCTGATACAGTAAGGAATGAAGTTTCAGGATTACGTCCCTATGATGGACATGTACAGGAATATCATTAACAACCACGAAATTTGAGATCTTTTTGAAACATCCCTTGTACATCCGGAAGCAAAGAACATCTAACGGCTGGATACTACCAGTCACTTTGGGAGGTATAGTGATCATCTCGTACTGCAGCTCTTCGGGCTTGAGTTCGATAACAGCGTCCTGATCGGTGAACGTCTTCCAGGAGTCAGCCAGAATGATACAGCGGTCTTCCATATGCGGAAACAACACATTTTCGGACCGTTCCAGGTAGAGCTTCTTCGTCATTTTTCCCGATGTCGACGCAGTGATGTACAGGTTATCACCTTTGAACATCGTTTTCGACACGATTGGGCCAAAGACTCCTTTTTCTTCTTTCAGGGTGATGAACCAAATAGGATGAAACTTTCGTGTGCCGGGAGAGATTGTCATCATGACAGTATAGTAATGAGTCATGGAATTTTCGGACTGGGTTATAGCCTCGACGTGTTTCACGCCTTTCTGCTCCAAAGTTCTCCCGGGCCTCATCTCATATTCAAATCCCGACTGATCCGTGTTCCAAAGACAGTCCAATCCGTGCTCCGCTATTCTGGATCTGACCAGCGCAACACACTCTTCTGCACTTTGCTTGACTTGGGGAGCTGCTTCGAGGGACTTCTTTGTGACGAACTTCGTTATCTTTCGATCAACTATTCCGTAGTACCTGCCAAAATAGCATAAATGTCATCGGAACACTGCCAGCAAATTGGAAAAGGTCGTTTTTTTCAAGTGGCGCCGCTGTCACTTATTGAGTACGGTAACGTGCGCTACTTGAACTGACGATTCAGGTGAAATCGTTTGCCGACGTTCAAATACAGAAGATTTGCCTTCGTTAAATCGATAAGTAAAATCTTGCACGATATCAATTACCGTTTGAATTTTGACACCTAGTACGGTGAAGCGGTGAAACCAGGCAGATCCACATCATTATTCGCGGTTATCGCCCATCGTTGAAGATCCAAATCCTTGACTACTTGTCTCTTCTGCTTGGCCAAGAAGTACTGCTTTGCTGTCTCCAAGCGAATGACTTTCAATTTGTCGAATCGGGATCCGCCTTCAGCTAGCTGTTTCTTCCAGTCTCTTAGCTGTCGTTCGTCCCGAACTTTGGTGAAATGGTTCCGGACTGAAGACAAGCTCCGCCGTTTCTTTGCTGTAGCGTTACACCAGAAATCAACAGCACGTTTCTTGTAGTCGAGATTGACAGCTTGGCTTGACGGAACTCTTGGATCTGGGAGTCGCGGAACAAATATTTCGTGGGACGAAAGTTCAGTGTCACTTGTAACGGGCTCGTTCAAGCGATCATCTTCGAAGAAATAACGTTCGGCGCTACCGTTCAACAGGTTAGCACCACCCGCCGTCTTTTCAAAGTCGTCGAACGTTAGCCCGTCGAGCTGTAGGTCCCCCTGCAAGTCCTCTTCAACCTCCAGCACAGGAATTTCGCTTCGAGCAATTTTGATGTCAATAAGATCTAGAATATTCCAACAATCCGGTGAAACAAAACCTCTTACTTCTGCACTGAACCTTCGGAAAAATACCTACCTTTGATAAGGTCTTTCAGCTGCTTGTCCGCTTCACTTGGCGCATCGTCCGGTTGATACCGGAGTTTGTATTCCTCTTCTAGGAGCTTTAGCACCTTCAAGGGATTGATGGAGTACATCGCAGTGTTGTGGGAAGATTATGGAGGAGAGAATCAACAAAAGATGCGTCATGCGACAGCGACAAGCTCATATGATGGAAGGAACAATCAATTTTGGCCAATCAACTATGAGTCAATCAAGCTTATTGATTGTGCCTCGGTCAATGTACAGTACCGCCCTAATTTTGACGTAACTTCCGGTTCCTGCAGTTTATTCCAGGAACGGAAATATGACCAGGTTTCCGGATCAGACTATAGAGAAAACTCTTCTCTATCCACCTGTGATGTCGGTTTGAGGATCAGAGGCGGCGGATTGGAAAAATCCCCTCGTGAGAATACCCAGCCAAACGGAGTAGTCACTGAACGGTGCAGCCTTCATTATCACATGTTATCTGCAATTCCCCGCTGCACGGAAATGACTCCTGTACCAGGCAAAGTTTCGCTTGTGAGTGGTGCTTCCCGCGGGATTGGTAAAGGCATAAGGGTTCAACTTGTAAGTACGTCTTACTCATCGCGTAACTATTAATATATCCACAGTGTATAATTACCACCTTGAGCGAGGGGGGGGGAGGACGCACACTAATCTCCACGTAGCGATATTCCAGCTTAGATTTTGCCACCAGTTTTTAAACGTTTGCCAAAAAATCACCTTCTCTTAAAACTGCAACTAACGGCCACTACAGTGGCTATGAAATACTGCCTGGAATCTTTTCTTTTTTCGATTGAAATCTTGTCGTAGGCAGCCAATTTTCGTTTAGTAAAGCTCTGGTTTGACTCAGAGTCGCCAGACAAGTTTCAGCCTTAGTTCAAACGTTTTTGTATCTTGCTAAAAATTTAGATTTGAAAAAAGATCTCCCCAGTGGTCAACAAGAAATCATGAACGTTGAACGTTTTGAGCTGGTAGGTGGCTCACAGTGCATCATATTCAGAAATTTTGTCTAAACGAAAAGATGGTGGTTGTTCGAATTCGGCGTCGCTGACCGACCTCAACCGGTTAAAACGGAGCGAAGGTGAGTTTGCCACCTCGTCTTCTGAAAGCATGAAACTGCGTCGTGCTCAAGGTGTTAACCGTTGCTGGGACAGTGAAATTTGCTTTAAGTAATGTTTTTGTTGACCGCCTTGCATGCTGTCTGATCAAGTTGGTTACCCCTTTATCAGCAGGGAGAAGCCGGTTTCACAGTATAAATCACGGGTAAGCAAAATAAAAAGCAGCTCGACCTGCACCTACAGTATACGCGCGAAGGGAAAGTTTGGAACAGGCGATTTCGAAACAGCATAACGTGTGCGATTCACACCAATGCACTTTTGACAATTTTCTCAATTTGCCATCTTCGCCTGTTCCAAACTTTTTACTGTTCCAAGCTTTCCCATCGCGCATGTAAAGTTTAGCTGGTACTGTAATGCTTCATGGACTTCGCGAAGTGACGTCACAGGAAGCGTCTGCTGTATACGTCATCGTACCTGTTAACTGTACGCGCACTGTGATGTTACTTCGCGAAGTTCATGAAGCATTACAGTATACGTGTAAATACCTGTGAATAGCAATGTGTCGAGGTTTGCAGGTCGGACTCTGGATCCAAGTGACGTACCGCAAACACCAGGAAGTCTTCGAGCTACGGCGGCTGAGGCAAGTTAGAGCTGTTGAAAACCAGACCCAACCACTTCGAAAGTGGTTTATATGGTTTATGTGGTTCGTGGTTTGACATCCAAACCAAACCACATCAAACCATATGGTATCTCAAACCAAACCACTCAAACCGATTTCGATCTCACGCCAAACCATACGAACCACTGGTTTATGTGGTTTGATATGGTTTGCGGTAAAGTGGGATTTCATACGAAATCTGCAGATTCTATGCTAGAAGTCGGACCGAAATTGGCCGTCTGACAGTGCCAGTCTTTTTGCCTCCACTGCCACCGTGCGCAGCCACATGGTTCTGAGTGCCACGTGATGCACAGCTTTAACTGGGTGAGCACCGTGTCATAAGCTGCGCGACTTGAGAACTATGCCTTCCGTCAGGAAAATATCGCAGTTCCGGCAGTGTTGGACAACACTGCTGGTGGAAAAATGATTGCACTACCGGATAGCTTGCCATGGTGCTTTTTTAATTTCAGTACGCGCCAGTTTTGCCTGTTTGCGTCTTTTTTAGAGAAACCAGCAACGGTCGCTCAACTTTTTATGTCCTCGGTGGTTATTTTCGTTGATTAGTCAATTGAAGAAAACTGTGTCAGAATTTACTATGTACTGGTGATCAAAAACCTGTTCGCAAACCGGTGGTTTACGTTGTTTGGTTTGAATGGCTAGTTTAGACCAGACTACTTTTGGTGGTTTGCGAGAGAAACCATTTTCATTTAACCGGTTTGGCATGCAAACCACTAAAAACAAACCAAACCATATGGTTCAAACCATTAACAGCTCTAAGGCAAGTCTCTCTGTTTTCTTAAGCTCGTTCAGACGTGATGTGAAGCCATCGAAGGAAGGCTCTTATTTATCAAGATCCTGACGAAATATCAAGACTTGAATTTCTTTATAAGACAGCTCGAAAACATTAGATCTATGGAATTTGCTTTCCTTGTCTTCCTCAGCTCATTGAAAGAGGAGGCAGAAGTATTCTGGTACAGTGCGATCACAGTAAGGACGCGGATATCACTCGAGTGTTCGAGCAAATTCAGGCGGACGAAGGTAGACTGGACATATTGGTGAACAGCGCATACTCCGCTGTGCCAACCTTACTCAAGTTATTTGGAAAACCCTTCTGGGAAATCGACACCTCCATTTGGGACGACTGCAATGACGTCGGCTTATAATAATAACCTTTATTTGTCCAATGCAAAGTCAGGCTTCGCGCTTGCGGATCAAATTTGAAAAATAGTGGCAAGAGCGTCGGAGAAAAAGGGATGCAAAGGCAAACATATAAAAAAACAAGTTGATTCAAGTTAACAAGTGCCTATCGACATTCTTTTTGCACCAATTAAAATTCGAAAAATTCAGACCATCAAGATATCTTTTGAAGCTACATAGACTACTCAAATCCACAGAAGATGGAGTAAAAAGGGGATCTTTCAGAAAAGCTTCTACGATGTAAGAAAAAGAGCTAACGGTCGAGTCAAGCATCTTGCAGGAAGGGGGCGCCACCGACACAGGAGACATCATGAAGATCTTCAACTGGATTCTTGTCCGCATGTTCTGGCCGGTCCCCTCAACTTTCATCAGCCTGTCACCGTAAAAGTACATTGTATGCTCACCGAACAAAAGCAATTACAAAATTAATATGTCGATCGTTCTGCAATGCTTAGAGAAATCATTATACCTGTGCCGCCAAAGCAGCATCGATCATGCGGCAATCGATCAAACAGAGGTCGGGCTTGATCGTCAGTATCTTATCCGTGGGCGGGAAGAAGTATGAAGGAACTCCAGCCTATGGAATCGGGAAAGCTGCGGTAGATACTGCATGTACCTTCCTTCTCAGGTTTCTTTCAGAAAGATTTCATCAGAAATCTTTTCGGCCTTTCGTGACAGAGTGAAACTGAAATCACACAGTGTGGCGTTCATCATTTTGTGGCCAGGACCAGTCAAAACTGAGATAGCTAATGAAGTCAGGTACGATTGCACGTCCTACCGGGGAGACATTGAACCTTGGTGGAGGAAGTAAGCTCATCGAAACTTTTGGTCAGGGCGAGTCTACAGAGTTAGCTGGCAGGTGCATCCTGGCTCTTTTCCAAGGTAAGCGAGCAACAAAATAACACTAGACGACATACCACCGCCTTCTGGAAATTATAATGGTGGCTGACAAACTTCGCCTAAATTTAGACGAACATCTTATCGAGAAAACGGGACAGATCTTTAAAACCGCCGACTTGGGCAGAGAATATGGTTTATAAGCTATCGACGGTAAGTGAGCAGGTACTGAACGGTACCAAACCAGAAACAATGTTATTGTTTGACGTGCAGTCTGCATGATCGGAGTTGGTTTACAGGGCAAACAATCACATGGCTGCACTAAAATTTGTAGACGGAATTAAGTGTGATTGATAAAACAAACTCGACGCTGATGACGCGCAACGTTTAGCGCAAAGTATTCTAAACTGTATTATCACCGTTAATAACAGTCTAGTTGTCGCTGATATACTGGTAGTGACGTCATCGAGGTGTGGTACGCTGCATACCAAATCGCGCCGTCAAACGGTGGTCTGCACTCTGCTTTAAATGTAACCGGAGTGAAACAATACTGCCTCTGGTGTGTTTACTGGATTAAAAGTGCGCGTTGATACACATAGCCCTGTCAATCAATGATGTCCAAAATCAACGGCGGAACTGAAGTCACAAAATTATTCCCTAGTCAATCAAGGGATAACTCATGATCAACAGGAAAATTCCTTCCTGTCTTGTCTTTCTACGCTGGATTGTGGGATTGGACTTTTCCAGTGTTTGAACGAGCCCAAGGACGTACTGAGGTTGGCGGAACATCGCAAACTTTGCAGATCCGCAATTTTTTTCTAGGATACTGCTCAAAATAGCAGATCCGCAATATTTTTTTGGTGAGCTTCTTGAAATTGCTGTGGGCAATTTCGGTGCTATTCAAATGATATTTGTTCGGGCTGTTGTTCGACTGATAATTTGACGAGGAAGTCTTATGCGGACTTAGTTGCGTTACCCTGTATTTCGGGAGTTGAGAGGTGACAGTTAGGTATTTTGATGGATACAAACGTAAGAAAAATCAAATGTATGGCAAAAAGTTACGAGAAATCAAAAAAAAACCGGCATCTGTACACAGAAAATAAAAGTGGCGACGTCGCTAGCTCGCGTCCCACCTGTACAGTAGAGCGCTACAACATGCAGTACATTCTGTACTGTACTGCATTTTACTGCAATGCAGCGCGGTTGCAGTCGCCGAAATGGTGAGAAAATGCAGATGCAGTGCAGTTGCAGATTCTGGAAACCGGATGCAGTGCAGAAGCAGCACGGGTTACTGCTGCAGGGCTCTGCTGTACAGTCAGTCAGTCACTGTACTTCGCGCATGAGCGTGCTGCAAATTCAGCTCTGTTACTCCTTCAAAGTCGGCTCAGAACCACCCGCGCTACAGGTGTGATGCGAGCAAGACGACGTCGCCATGAAAAGTCGCCGCATTTAAAATAGGAGGAGTTGTGCATGCGCTGGGTATAAGTGCAGCCAATGACCTGCCCGTGCACACGTTGAGTCATTAAATTGAGCTGTGACTCATATAGCCCGTACCACTCATGCGTCTCCCCCGATCGAGTCGCGTACCCTGTTGGCTTACGGTTCCTTTTATTGCGCCACTGTACCATAACTCACTGCTCTAGTGAACTCGCGCACCGAGAAGGCTTGAGAACTCTTCAAAGTCCAAAACATTCACCCGTTAACCTGCGTAGGGCCTCCCGATTTAATCCGACGTTGCTGTAAGGGGACCGTTTTAATTACGAAAAGGGTTATATGTGTGAGAAGAAACTAACCTCGCGAATATTCCGCCATCAATAGCACTTCAAAGGTGAAACCAGCTTATTTTATAGCAAAATAACGAAAGAAATCCGACTTTCGTGATATGACAAATTCTAAGATTTTCGAACTGTACACAATATACACGGACGAACTAAAACGGAAAGGCAACAATTTTTCGGTGGTACAACAGGAAAAGCCAGTTAGGAAGAAAAACGAACTTCAGGCTTCCTGAAATTCGGCGGCAGCTTGGCCTTTCCTCCCTTCTTGCGGTCTCCACTACCAGCCGAGGCTTTCTCACCCTTGTCCTGAGCCATGGCCGAGTCTCCAGTCTTCTTGCGCAGAAGCGTAAGTGCGATGTACGGCAAGACACCACCTTGAGCGATGGTCACTCCGAACAGAAGCTTGTTCAACTGCAAGTTGAACAAGGGGAAATATTAGAACAAATCCGGTCAACCGTTAGACCGGGTATATGTTGATTGAACTGAAACGGCTTACC
Source organism: Ramazzottius varieornatus (assembly GCA_001949185.1). Classification (NCBI taxonomy): domain Eukaryota; kingdom Metazoa; phylum Tardigrada; class Eutardigrada; order Parachela; family Ramazzottiidae; genus Ramazzottius; species Ramazzottius varieornatus. Next base: position 2,819,223 of record BDGG01000002.1, on the reverse strand, counting down.
TCTTCGTCGTTCCGGATGGCGAGCTGCAAATGACGGGGAATGATGCCAGACTTCTTGTTGTCGCGAGCAGCGTTTCCAGCCAACTCCAGGACATCGGCAGCGAGGTACTCAAGGACAGCAGCCAGGTAGACGGGAGCGCCAGCAACAACCCGTTCAGCTTAGTTTCTTTTGCGGAGCTTTTCTGGATCGATCAACGGGCAACTGCAGTCCAGCGCGGCTGGATCGGGACTTGCCTCCTTCTCCGCGTCCACTCAGGATGAACAACGAAATGAGATCACATACCTGAAAAAAAAGAGCAGCAGCAACCGAGAAGAGGACAAGATTCCAAAAATGTTGAAACTAAATTTTTCATCCGCCGTTGGCAAGCTGTACGGCACAAAACTCCACGTCACCATGCTGTACATAGGTGAAAATCAGCTGAATCACATCCAAGTCGTTCTCGACACTGCGAACAAGTTGGTGATGTATTGATTGGTTGTTGTGATCGAGAATAATACATTTTTTCACAGCGTGGGGCGACTGGCATCCGCTAAGTCCAAAGACTCACCCAGTCCTCGGCGCGTGAAGCCTCCAGTCGGAGAGGACCATGGGGCCGGTGCACCCTTTACAAAATATTTCTATATTAAAGTTGAATTCACTACCTACAGCACCGGCGCCCGGGTGGGACCAGAGAACTCTTGCACTTTGATCGGATCAAAGTGCATGAGTTTTCCAGATCCACCCCAAAGGTAGGGCTTTCGCCCCTCCTTTCCTAGAGCTCAGCCTTCGCTGAACCCTTGATTGTTCTTTCTGTGGAGCAGGGCTTTCGCCCATCCCTTTTGCAATATTTAACTTTCTCTGAATTTCATTCCTTCTGTGGGGGCCAATGATTTGATAAGTCTGTTTACAGTAGTCTAAAATAGGATAAGTCAGTACACTCTTTAAAATATAAAACGCCTGATCACATCGTTAGAGGACCTGTCTCTAACGTTGAAGCAAAAGAACATTAAGCACGCTATGTTCTTCTCAGTCAGCTGACCTCGCCTCGGTCCAAGGGAACGTATTCATATAGCTGAAACCTCTTTCTACCTCAACTGAATTAACGGTTAACCAGATGTTGAGTAACGCCACCTTTGAGAGGTTCGGAAATTCCACCGTCATTTCCTTCCAGTAACCATCTAAGTCGACGATCTCTGGCGTGTTTCTGATGTTTCGGGTGCTCTTTAATCATCCTGATGTAATCTGCCTACTCATCTGATGTAACATCTTTCACACATTTCAAATGACCTTTCCAACGTTTTATATCTGTATGACTGAGGCCTGGAAGCTTGTTCCTTGAGGCGATCGGACTGAAAATCTGAACGGCTTCAAGGAAGCTGGCCCCAGGGTGGCGAAACATTGGATCGGTGCTTGTGAGATTCGAAAGTCTCTTCGAAGCCTTCATCAGCGCTGTTCTGAACTCTGCCCTCGCACAATCGAACATAGTTGGTTCATCCCTGAAGAGCTCACTCTCAGGCATGTACTTGGTGTCCTGAGCTTCAACTTTCGCTTGGCTAAAAAACTCCTGCATTTTGGTGACGTCCTGAAGAACGGAAGGGGCTGAAGAAAAGGAGTTGGACTCGCACTTGGCAAGTTCTGATTCCAAGGGTACAGCTAACATATCCAGAAGATTCAGCTGAAATTTCACGACTGAAGACTGACGATCGTCTCTTAGGAGGTCTTTCAAATCTTTCACGCATTGAGCCGTGCTGTCCACCTTGCTGATGAACTCAGTGAAACGATCGAAGTGCTGCAACCAGTATTTTGCGCTCTTGAGCCAGGTCGACCATCTGCTCGCGACGTAAAACACGGGCCTTGCTCTGAATACTCCCCTGTCTTCGAGAAAAAGGTGCCAAGCCAGTGCACGTTGATCAGAGTTCGCAAACGGCATCTTGGCCAACGAAAGGAATTTGTTGATCTGTGGCATGGAATCTACAAAGCCTTTGTGGACATTGTTCCATATATGTGCGAAACAAGTCATGTAGGTCGCGTTGCGAATGACTTTCCTCAAGTACAGATTGAAAGCCCTTCTGTTAGCTGAATGTCCATCGCAGACGAATTCAACGCAGTTGCTGGGTTCTAACTTATAGAAAGCCATGACGTACTTCATGAGACGAGCTATGTAATTCTCATCAATGGACTGCGTTGGAAAATCAAGATCGATGAGCATTCCCTTGGCTGACCCTTCTGAGATGATGACGGTGGACATGCAGTGCTTATGGGCAACCTTGGAAGCATCTACAGCCAAAGTGAACTTCTTGCCTGAAAACAAACAAAAGTAAGGGGCCGCCAAGATGCGATCATCACGGTTACCTTTGAACAAAACTTTTCGGCGTTCTATCTCATCCTGGGCAAGCTTTGGTATATAATTTTTTCGCAAAGTGTTGGCTTTCGGTATGCAGCCGCCACCTTCCATACACGTGTGTAGGGAGTCTTGAAAATGATTGCTGATCTCGAAAGCATGGCCAGTTTTCGCAAGAGAACGAACCCAGCTTTTGATGATGGTTTGATTGGCCTTCTTTGGACGCATGGACCGCTAGGGCTCAACCGAATTTTTCTGTCGCTGTGCTACCATTGTCTGATGTTTCTTGAAAGCCTGGTGTCGAAGTATGGTCGCTGGAGATCTGAGAAGCACGAGCATATTGCAATGCTCACAGAAAGCCTTTGATTTAGCTGGTGCTGATCGCTCAGGAGACTCCTCTTTCTGCGTTAAGATGTAGTTCGCGATATTCGCGTCATGTTTGGATGTTTTACAATGCCTCGTGACGGTGTAAGGCTGGAAGTATTCCGTTACTTTGATCGTCTTCCCGCATGGCTTGCAGAACAAGTTCTGCTTACGCGGCGTCGTATCCAATAAACCTCTGCTGGGATAATTTTCAAGGTACTCATGAGCTTTGCTTCTAGGCTCCTTTTGAGGCGTATTGTAAGGATCTGATGGCGAGCCCGTGATATCAGTTAATGCGCAAATCTAAAACAATATATTTGTCGGAAGAAACTGTGGGTAGTTTTCAAGACCTTACTGTTCGAGGTTCCCAGCAGAAATGAGTAACAGTTTCGTCACAGTTCACACACTGGTATGTGCAAGGAGTTTGGTGGCTGGAACCGGTTGCTGAGATCTTCTTTTTTCAGGCTGCAAAACATTCGTGACTGTATGTAACAATACAGAGTCACCAACCATCCGCACATACTGTCCGACGTACTTTATTAATTATGGTTGCGCTTAAAAGAAGCGTAAAAAACATCGCGGACCATATGAGCAAACAGGATCTTAGGCTTCTGCTCCAAAGGCCCGTTTCTCACTTGTTGAAGGTGGACACTATTCTTACCGGGCTGGAGCCCGGTAAGAATGGATTCACCCCCGAAACTCTCAATTAAGTCTCGCAGATGAACATTGTACCGAGCGACAATGTGGTCGATCCGATCCGCCTTGTAACTGCTACCGACTGACCCATACGCTGCGGTAACGGGGAAGACATCCGTGGCGAAAAGAGAGTTAAACTTGTGGCGATACTCTACAAGGAAGTCTCTTAGAGGTCTCATCATCAAGGTCGAATGGCGCTCCCACTCCTGGTTTGTGAGGTGGAAGTGAGATGGATGGTTGTAGTGTTCGATAATATCGTTTATGCCGAAAATGAAGATAACCGCCCGCTGGCCTATTCCCATGTCCAGGTATCTTGTTGTGAGGAAAATGGTTTCGTATGAGCCGCCTCCCGACCAACTGCTAGCGAACACCATGGACCCATCAATGCGGTTCATCTTGTATATTAATGGGGGCGCACGGGAGTTCCCAATTGCTGAAATCTGGTCCCCCGAAGTCCCATGCTCGGCTCTTTTTACAGTCTTGGTCTGACCTTTCACCGTGACTTCTTGAAGAATGGGGTCAGCTTCATACTGGTCTACATAGGGAAGTGTCTTGTAGACCGTATGAGCAACCACATAATGTTCCCCCATCCAATGACCTAACATTGGGATATTGTCGGCCGGAAGACCAAAGGGCGGAAGGATGGTTTGATGATTCTGCAATTTCATTAGAATTACGTTCTTCAGTAGCCCTTTCGAGCACCAGAAATACAACATACGGGCACGTATGTTGTATTTGAACTTTTGGCCATTGGGAATTTGTCGAAAATTTACGGCGGATTAAAGTTTTAAATATGTTCCGTTGGCTGACACGACGAATTCCGACCGCCGACTTGGTGTATGGCCAATAGTTTCACAGCATTAAGCGCCCCCGACAACATTACAAATACTTACTGCAGGTAGAGTAGCCATCACAAAATGATCACTGTAGAAAGACACAATAAATAGTTTTTTCCCGACTCTTCACTCGTGTCTGTTATGGTAGACCAGGTGGTGAAGGGCATGACATGATACAACTTATGCCAAGCTTGGTTCGTCAATTGCTACTTTTTTTTCTATTTGGATGTTGATACTGACGTCACGCTCTGTACCGTACGACCTACCACGACAGGAGAAACAAATAGAGTTGTATATTACCAAGGCTTCCGAGAATATTTGATCGTACTGGTCCAAGACTCCTTCGATCGTCTCTGCAAAGATAACAAGATAACGTTTCAGAAGCGCAATGACGGAAGAGGAGAATCTAAGAGGCAAACTACAGTACTGTTGTACGGGAGAAAATCTCCTCGGAAAATTTGAAATTTCCCGAAAGCGGTAAATGTTTACCGGAAACGAATCAAGGTCTCCATGTTGGGACTTTAATCAGCCGAAGACAACGTACCAACATGATTTACTCGACTCGAACGATGAGTGAAAGCGTGGCTCGGCTCTGAGTTCAGCGAGTGTGTGTCACGAGGTTTCACTGGCCAATGCGGCAAACCACGTGACTTCGTCTTGCGCAAATCCCATCTGTAACCCGCGCATCCTGTAATTATAAAAAAATTCCAGAAATATGCAGGTCAGCAATTTCTGAAAAACACCTTCTCCGGAATTGCAGATCTGCAATTTTCCCAAGGTGCGTCTTAAAAAATTGCAGATCCGCAATCTTTAAAACCGGAAAAGTTCGCAATTGCAGAGTTACTCTTCCCCCCGCCCTCAATACGGCCTCGAACGAGCATGTACAGAAGCCTATATTGCAGTGAACACACTAGAGACAGTTTTGTTTCACTCTGACTGAGGTGAACGAGCAAGGGTACACGCACGATGGGTAAATATGGGACAGTAAAATGGAACAGGCGGAAACGACGGCAAAGTCATCAATTGCCCTCTCGATTGATTCTTGGTTTCAGCAGTTCATCTCGAGCGACCGGACTGTTCGAGTATGCGCAGAGTAACACAGATGAAGAGACTCAAGAGAGGTTCACTCCAGCGATCTCGATTTTCGGCAGCACCCCCACTAATCTTCTTCACTCTTTGGCTTACTGTTTCCAGACGTGGTCGGTCCCGCGATTCGGGGTTCACCTAGCTTTCTACTCTACCAACATGGAAAAGTCCTTTCGTCAGAGCGTAACGACAGGTCTTGTTTATCACAAAGAAAAATATCTGGAAATACAAACATGCTCTAAACCGCAGCGGTAAGTTTTCAGTCGTATCTTATTACGTACGCGCAGGAATGTTTGGAACAGGCGGAAAATACGGTAAATTGAGAGTTCAACCGTAGAAAATTTTCAAAAAGTATTAGGGATAAATTTTCTCTTCCCACGGTGAGATTTCCTTGGGTGCGATCGATTTTCCAGCTTGAAATGGTCAAGAACCCATTCTACCTTGTTGAGCTCGTGGTGGCCAGAGTTAATAAGTGGACGAAAAGCGGTAATGTTTCAAAACCGCCGAACAGCTCGTAGCATCGGAGTATATGCAATGCCGAAACGTGGAGCACCGCAACATTACTAGTCGGCAAGGATACCGTCTGCACATTTATATTCCATTTATAGTCCAGAAGGTCATCTGCCAAGGGGTGGTATCGATAATTTGACAAAGCTTCCGACCACCGCTTTGTTAGGTGAGCGGATATGCAATAGTGTACGTGGTTTCAACGAGCGTTTGCAGCCCACTCTGAAGATTGTGAGACATTGATACGTTGGTCTCAGAAGAATAGGCTTGGAAAAAACCGGGGCTCCTTGGACGACAGCTTGTTCTTTCCGTATGTCTATGAGTGATGAATGCTGAAAAATCGAAATGTTCAACTTCGAGTAAGGCTCTACGTAATTTTGAACACCTGACTGGGATGAAGAGATTTGTCGACGACACAAAGGAACCATGGACTCACATTACTAGACGGTTAAAACAGGAAGCAAGCAGTATACCCAGGAAAAAGAAGCCAACAGGCTGAAAACCCAAAAAGGAAGTACAATGTTTTGAGAAGCAGATATAAGTATAATGCTGTATGCAGCGCGCAGTATAGGCGTAAGTCATCAACATGTTCCAGAAGGTCCTGACGGCACATGTACCGTGGTCTCTATGAAGTCCTGCTCTCCGCTGGTACCATTCTTCATTAGACTCGATTCATGGTTCAGCGACGGTGATCTGTGCATCTGTAGCATATGGTTGGCGAACTGATGGTATGCGTTCTCTCGATTATCCAAGTCAGCCGGATCTCCGGTTATGTCGCACACCGACTTGGAGCGTCCACGGCGTTCGCGATGGTCTTGATTCGGTGAACCACTGCCGCGGTCACTTCCGTTTGGTTCCGTGACTTCTTCCTCTGGAGATCCGTCACCGTACTCTGAGTTCATCTCTTCCAAATCTGGTAAGTAACCCTCGATCGTGTCGCAAATAGACTGGATACGCGAGTCGAGGCTGTACTGACGGTTCTTGCCGATCAGCTTCTCTATTTGTTTGCGGTGTGGACGACGGCGACCTTGCATGTGGTACAGGTTAAGGTGGCGGTTCAGCTGACGAGCGAATTCTTTTGCAATGTCCGAGTTCCCGAATATGGCGGCTGAAAAAAATCCCATGATCACTTTTGTTACAGGTCGGCATCCACTGTTTCGAACCCAATTTTCTGTTTAGATGAAGAGTGCACTTTCAGTGACGCAACAGGTGAGACAATTATTACCATTCTATTACGCTCTGGACTGCGAATAGTTGAATCTTACCGAAGCTGCCGTTAATGAATTTTGGTGAAAGCGGGCTGTTAGACAACAGCAAACTGACTCCGAACTCCTTCTTCTCTTCCTCCTCTCCCTTGTTCCCGTTCACCATTTTCACTTGTCCTCTGGCGTTGTTCGCCGTTACATTCTCGTGTTTCTTGATTTCGGCCAGAAGAATCTTGGAAGCTGTGCGGATAATGTTGAAGTCGCGGCGAATGTCCTCCAAGGTAGTATACTGTGACGTCACCGTGAAGCGAATGATATACAGGTTGTGTAGGCTGGCGGGAACCATATGGATCAAGCCCGACCGATTGAGCTGTTTCAGCAACATCTCCGTCCGCTCGTTCTCGCCGGCCAATCGGAACACCACCATGCCCAAAATTCGTTCAGCTGGAATCTCGAACATGGCGTCACCGCGAAGAAGCTCTTCAAACTCCCTCGCCATTGCGATGCCCTGTGCATTTTTAGGTGTAAAGCTTAGCCATCACATGGTTATCTGACATTAGGGTCGCCGGCAAATACTGTAATGCTTCATGAACTTGGCGAAGTGAGTCATCATACGGGTGAAGTTGCACCCAGGTCGAGAACCATACCCACACAACCAGCTAAGGGATGTTTCACGCCTATGATGACTCACTTTGCCAAGTTCGTGAAGCATTACAGTAAGTTCATCCAGATTGTTGTTTCAAGCCGCGCATGCTCTCAGCTGTCAGCAATACAAAGTTGCGCCATTTAGTCATCACAAGTGGCGCACGTTTGCATTGTTGATGGGCGAAAGCGTGCGCCACTTGGGATGACGATCTGGGTGAGTTCGCTTGCCAATGACCTAAAGATTGAAGTGCTCACGTGACGTATATGCTTTTGGAGTCCTTTCAACCCGAAACTCCGCATGACGAACCACAGCTTCAGCGAACGGAACCGGCGACTCAGGGGAATTTGCCAGTGCTAAGGAAAGATTTCAGCTTATGAAGGAAACTACCGACATGCTTCTTTTATTGACCACGGCATCATGCACGTGGGTTTCATGACTCTGATTATCGTACACGGAAGGGAGTTACACTTACCATGTAGTCAATGGCATCGCCCGACTTTTCGTGCCGAAGGTACAATGGGTCCACGTTGAATGTCCGATGTAAAGCGCGGCTATTTTTAACCCTGTAGAGTAATCCAGAAGCGACTTGATCTACTTCGTGTGGTGTACTACTTTAAAAGAGGGGTATCATACCACATGGCCGTGCAGTCGAAGTGTACCATCAGCCACTTTGAGGGATTAAACGCAAAGGACTGCGAATACTCGACACCTTGCAAGTACGGAACCCGGTATTCGGGACAGATGAAGGCGGCACCGGCATACGCTGCGTCAATGTGCATCCAGATGTTTTCTTCATGACCTGACAACCCAAGGCCTTTGTGTAATCAACTGGCTCTGGTTTCCAATGTACAGTATGGCTATTAGGCTTACGCCTGTACTCTTACAGATTGGGCCGAGTTCCACCAGGTTGTCGAATGCGCATGCTCCAGTTGTTCCCAGGGTTGCGCATAACTAAAGAAAGGTTCACGTTGATGGGAGACTAGATCCCGACAAACGTAAATTCGGCGTGGACTTACGAAGAAAGGTATGAGTCCATCAGCAACATCGGCTTCGACGGCGGCACGGAACGCTTCACCTCGAAGGCTCAAATGAGAGTCACTCTGAACCAAACGTAGTTTGACGAGGCCAATCAAGCCGGCTTTCTCCACTGAGCTATGTGCCTGAAAAAAGACCGAGCTATGTGCCTGAAATTCCATCACGACATCCCAGTTTTCTAAACCAGTCACGATTGCAAATTTTCAGCGTCGGTAGTTCAACGTAATCTATACTTGAAAAACGATGCTTGTTTTTTACAGTGTTTCTACCACAGGGTAATAAGACCAGTCTGTTGTGATTGGTACACGCATGATGAGAAATTATGGGACAGACGGAAAGGACGGTACGATGGAAATTCGATCTTAGAAAAGTGTATTACTGTGGATTGGTCGCGTTAGTACGTGCTTCCTTACTGCCGTAGCAGAAAGGCCTGTCCCATAATTTTTACTGTCCCATAACTTCCTGCCGTGCGTGTACTGTACCTGATCGGAACAGTATCCAACAAGACGACTGTTGATCTCCGAGTCGTCCAAGTCAGGGCGTATTTGACGAACTCGCCGAATAGCCTCCGTGCGAGCAGCGAGTAATGCTACAAAGGTTGCCTCACAGCAAGTTGACTACCGATCAACAGAAACAAAGCCGCATGATTAATTGTTTATCGCGGAGGAACAAGCCTTCCTTTTAGAAAGCAAGTCGTTGGGGTTGAAAGATTACCTGGATGACGCCACCACCTGACGATGTGTCACTGTGCAAGAACTCTTTAGGTAAGCCGATAGCTTTGCCCAGCCAATCCATCACGATGGTTTCCAGTTCGGTACAAGCTGGGCTCGATGCCTGAAAAAAACACAGTCGACGTCATCTCTCACTAGTCAACTGAGCAAACAACAGTATTCTCAGGTGCAAGTGATTATATTATTATATATTATATTATTATATTATATTATATATTTTCCGACGTGGTGTCAGGTAACAGATTAGGGGGGCTGTCATTTCCGGTTTGACACACATGCACACGAGGAAACGCGAGAATGAGCAAACAGTAATGATGGTCAGCTGCGTTCCTTGATGTGGGTGAGGTCAGTCAGAGTTAAGTTACGTACCCAGGTGAAGCCGAGACAGTTGACAGCATCTGACAACATGTCACCCAACAAGGATGGGAAGGAGTTGAGAGCCGGGAAGTAAGCGTGCATGTAGGGACTTTGCCAGTGCGTTACCTGGATAGAGGACAAGTGCATATGAGCACAAAGTATCGATGGGTAATTTACTAGACACAAAAACAGAAGTTGTTACCCCGGGCATGACCACCCGTTCAATGTCGCCAAAGATGGCTTCCCAAGGTTCGCCGTTCTCTGGCGCACTGTCGGGAACCAGCTCACGCATGTAACCCGGTTGAACGTTGGGAAACACGCGACGCGAGCGGATGTTCTGGAGGTAGTCGGCAATGTAGTCAACCATTTCCTTGCCTGCAAAGCATAATGAAAGCTCGCATGAGTTTTTTTGCTGTTTTCGTTCTACTAGTCAGCCTTTATCGTTCGCCACCAAATGTAATTTTCCTTCCAGGTGAAACCAATCTCATTTATACTGTGACTCGAAAACTCCAGCCTGTCACACTGCCATATTTCTGTATAGTATTCAGACTGTCAAAATGTTTAACTATACGAGGAACACTCTTCGTGCTTTGAAACTATGAACGGGAACCACAACAGTGCGTGCCACAGAACCGGGCTCATAGTTTTCAACAAGCTCAAACACTTCCGGATCTGCTGTTCACCACAGGCAGTAATCAATATTGGAAAAGGTCAGTCTGTCCCCAAACCGACCTGCATTGTTCGTTTTCTGTATTTTTGAAAGACGAGCTATAGCCGTCGATGTTCAACTGATCTTTATCAATAATTTCAACAACTTTTGATGCAGACTTGCATCGACAGTGGGAAAAACACCTTGCAAGATCGGTATTACGCCTAAGTGAAGCTATCTGCTAAATTGGATATTGCCTGTAGCTATCACGCAAGTAAACCTTTCCGCTGATCTAAGGATAATATTATGATTGCTGAACCCACAACAGTCAACGTAGGCATACGCACTCGACAAAGAAACGTACCTCTTCGACGATACTCTTCCACGTCCATTTTTCTTCTACAGACGTAGCTTCACTATCCACTATTCAGTCTGACACAGATGTGAGTCCTTCTCGTAGACGCTCCCAACTAGAGTTCAAGAACCGACCCAGAACGAAATTCGGATGTAGAAGGATCAGAGGAAGGTTTCACTATCCAGAAATGCAGATCCGCGCCTTGAATGGACAGTTGTGATGTCTTCTTTGCCGTCGACATTAATTAAGGCGAGGCTGAAATCATTCGAAAAATTACGTGTGACTCAACAACAACACCGTAAAAGAAACCGAACGCGATACCAACATAATCTTCAGGAAGGAAGACACGGTCCGCTAGACTGCCAAGTGGAAGTATGCAGTGTGCAGTGAGAAGGACAGAAGCGGAAGCCAATACGGCACTCCTGTACAATTAGAGCCACGGAGCACAATCGACGGCAACACCGACTAGTCAAGCTGAGCTGCCGGCGCTACAGCGGAACTGGAAGCTCGCTCGGTCTCACTCGCTTTATAATCCTTCCGAGCCAACGTAACCGAGGGTAGTAAGGGTACCAGCGTAAACTAATAGCACAATTTCACACCGGCTCGGTAATTGACCTGCCCATATTTCACTGTATAATTGCACCTGAAGGACTGCGCCACGTTCGCAACACGTTGAATGATCTCGAAGTACGTCAGAGTAATGAATCACGAGAATTCCTAGAACAAAAGACTTACGTCGGTCGGCTGACAACCGCAATGATCGAGTTGGACCGAAAGAGTGAACCGGAATGCACTGATGGTTGGCGTGAGGGGAACCATTGGGAAAAGGAGGAGAAACGGTAGTGTATCACTGAAAAGAAGAGTTTGATGGTGTTCTAGATGATTGGCTGTTTCCTATACAAAACGACTGAATGGCTGGTAATTATATGGTGGAGTACGCCGTTGCACGCCAGAGCCTCTTCTGTAACTTTTTCGATACGGTGAAAGAATCCATTTTTTAATGTGGCGGGAAGGACAACCGGATTGTGAACTCACCTGATAGCTGGACACAGTGACAAGCTTTGAAATTTTAGATGAGTCGACCGTTATATCGTAGCAGTAAACAACCAAGTGTCAAAAGTGTCCATCGGTTGATGAATACACCTGTCATGACCTTTTCACACTTCCCGCTTGTTGACGTAACTGACCGCTACTGTCAAAAGTTCTGCTTACATTGTACGTCAGCGAACGTTTGGGTAACGACGATCATCAAACAACATGACAGTGAAACCGGTGGTAGCACAAGACGGGCGCAACTGAATGCACCAGAAGGTGGTAGATAAACTGATCAAGCGAAGGATACTGTAAAAATTCGGCAGCCAGGACGACAAACACGGAGTCAGACCCCGATACGGGAACGTGACAGTAATTTCGTAGTCGTAAAATCCGGAGAGGAGGAACCCTATTTGAGACAATTTCTTTGTTGAATCGTATCACACGTGTAACCTCAATGATGGTAATTCTCTACTTGTCAGATTACGATCACGAGCACACCGACTCCTTCATCGTTGAGACAGTACTTGCAGCTTATCGATGGGTTCCTTCCTTCTGCAAATTCTGCAAAAGTTAGAGGAAAACCGCATTCACCAAAACGTGTTACAAGTTGGTTTCAAAGGACGATTCAGATGAATGAAACTGTCAATCACAGATGTCAGCACCACCTGGAAGTTCCTGCTAACTGTAGACAACTGCTGTTATCTTCTCCCCTGCTGCAGCTGATTTCCCACGTTCGCTCGATGACTTCCATGCATAGAATATCGTAGTCCGACAGATAAACATGCAGTATGCAGAACAATCTTCATGTGAAACAGCAAAATAACGGAAATTCTTGTTACCAGAGCTTACTGAAAGCTTTTATTTTAACCTCTAAGTAATTTCACAGAAAAATACAGCAGCTTGTTCGTAGGGAGCTTTGCCGGTAGCGTGCTCTTTTGTCTTTCCAGATTTCTTGGTTTCGTTATGCCGCTCCGCTGGTTCTGATGTCGAAGGCGCGAGATCGACGTAGTTTTGTTCGAGGACTGAGCCCCTTTTGGTAGGTCGGCTGGGTGTGTGAGGGGCTGAGTTGGTGCGGGGTTTACGATAGTCTTTATCCGACAGCACTCGGCGCACTTCCTTTATCGAGTGAGCAGCGTTGGCGAGGAGTTGATCTTTGCTGCTGGCGCCATCTGCGAAGGTCCGCACATGTACCGCACTTTCCGAATTCGCCTGGTGCACGCTAAAAGAGAGAAAATTCAACGTCAAAAATCAAAGGTTTCATTTGGTGTGAGGACGTCCTGTGGTCCCATCAGTCTACACATTTCTTCAGATCCTCACAAAGGGATAACGGCAACCGTTAAATCCCGGTGCTGAAACCGATACTGCAGGAAGATAGAAGAGAGTTTCCTACAGTTTGAGCTATCGACCTAGTCAGAAGGAAAATCCTAGAAGCTACTGCGGGATCCGGAAGTTATGGCTCCCAGACGCTGCAATGACGTAAAGATCCTTGATTGAGCTTTTTGATTGAGCATAAATTCATCAGCCCATCAGCTGTCTGACATCGTGGGACAGAGCGGTCTACCAAAATCCGTTAGCACCGCTTCATG
>BDGG01000002.1:2781306-2805766 GCA_001949185.1 Ramazzottius varieornatus | reverse complement strand
ATCTTTACGTCACTGCAGCGTCTGGGAGCCGTAACTTCCGGATCCCGCAGTAGCTTCCAGGATTTTTCTTCTGACTAGGTCTATATAGCTTAAACTGTAGGAAACTCCTATCTTCCTGCAGTATCGGTTTCAGCATCGGGATTCAACGGTTGCCGTCATCCCCTTGTCAGATCTATCCATATTCAACCATTGCCGAATTGAGACTGACAGTGGATTAGAATCCGACAAATCTCGATATTAACTTTCTACGATATTTTTCCTCTGATAACACTGAATTCTGATTTAGTTGTCGATTCAGCGATAATCTAAAAGCCTCAACTGGAATTCTCCATTGCCATAAGATCTTCAAAATGGGTGGCCAGCCCAGAGACGTGTTTTGGAGCAGCTTCTTATAAGAGTATGCGGCCAAACGCCGGGCGTAGACGCTTGCAATTGCCAATTACGAATACTCAAGACAACATGAACGTGGGACCATACGCACGAGTAGAACAGACTAAAAGCTTACCTTTCTTTCCATTCTGGAATAGTCATCGGCATGACAAAGTTCCCATCTCGGACTAGCTGGTTTGGATGCTGCAAGGAAAACTTCCGGTTCTTATTGCGGAAGACCGGACTCTCCGGCTCTGGTGAAGCGTGGTGTGTATTGAATTTTGAGTTTCTGACAAACGGGTAGAACTTTGAGCTCTTCCTCGCCGACGTAACGTACTCGAGGTGGTTCTCTTGGTTGATCAATGGCTGCTCCGACGGATTCAAGGAATGCAGTGCTTTTTCAATGACGTCAACATGCTTCAAGACTTCCACCAGCATTGCAGCTCTCTTCTCGTCGGCAAGTCTCAAAGTGGCTACTTCTTTCTCCAGGAATGCATTGCGCGCTTGTAAAACCCCGCAGTCGGTCTGGATGGCTTCGATCTTCGACCGAACATCGGACTGGTTCCTGGCCAAAAGCGCACTTCGAGCACTCAAAGGTGTTTCTTTCGAAGTCATTGCGCAAAGAAGAGGGAAAAAGTCAGTCAGTTGAAAGCCTTTTGCAGTGTCAGATTGCAGGCATTGATCCGTGAGAATAATTGGGAAGAGGAAACCGGAGAATGAATGGAGCGGCGTACGGATGGCAACACGTGAAATGAGAGCTCGAGGAAGCTACTGAGGAGCTTTCCCACCGCGGTGGAGAGCAGGAGTCAGTAAGCTAAGCTTGGAGAGCGCGGGGACCTTCGTTCTTTTCAATCCAGCAAAGTGCTTCATGTGGAAAATCGATAGTCATTAACGTTAACGCGTCGTGGAGGCTCTCGACAGCGGGCGTTAATGGCCCAGGAATGCCGACAGGAGCTGGTTCCTACTGCTCATCTTCTTTAATTATGCCTCCTCTGTTGCACTGTAGTTCGTCCCGGTCACACCGCATCCTTCAACTCGACTTGTCTTTTTCCAAAGCTTAAGCCCGTTAACGATCCGTCAGTGTGGGCTGGTGTGTAAGTATAAGAGTTATAGCAACGTTTATCGGCTAGTTGTACAAAGTTCTCGCTGGAGCTGCTGTTCTTCATGGCAACATGACGAGAGCTGCGGTTGTGTGGGTGTTAGTGCGTTGAATTGTGTATGGCAATTGTGGCTGTCTGCTCTGCTTTACATAAAGTGACGGAGTATGTAATAGATGGCGAGTTAGTAAATCACTACATTGGTAACCCGAGAAATTTGCCCTTAAACCTTAGTATACTTACACGACAACTTGAAAAAGAAGATGGAATATTGCACCGGGCGGCTCTGCTAAGGAAGATTCCTTAATTTTAGATCCGAGTTTTCTATAATTTGTACTCGAAATCATACTGGAGAATGGTGATTACTGGAAATTGACGAAGTGTCAATTTCCGGGTAAGGGAAAAGAGGAAGAAAATATTGTATGGTGAATTGTGGTTATGGAGCTTTTGTAGTGGGTTTAATGGACGGATGTAAGCAGTATTCTGGACCATAACTATGCACGTTGGAATGGGAGCGAGGATTGGGAAGGAAAGACTGAGCGATTATGGAGCTATTTAGGCGGTTTAATCAGCATAACTGACATCGTTTTGCCCGTCAATCTGACGACCCGACGGCAGACCTTGGTAATTCGCCAAAGATGTGTCTACGTGACGCGGCCTTGTCTACGTTCAGCTGTTCGTGATGAAAACTGATGGCTGTTAAGCTTTCTATATGCCATCAGTGAGGCAAAAAGTTGCTGCAGCTCAACTGCTCTTCTACTCTATTGAATTGGATAGGCTCGAGGGAGTGTTTTCCAAGTACGTGGAGGATGACGAGAGTTGTCAACTGGATTCACCAGTTAGCACAGCTTAGTACGCACTTCCTAGAAAGTATTACCTCGTACGGGACAAAGCCTAGCTTGCAATGGGCATTAGCCCTAGCAAAATGGCAGCAGTGTCGGGCTTTCACCATTTCTGTTCAAACTGAACTCATAAAAATCCAGGCTACAGTAGGTTGAACCGACATTGCTTCCGAAAGTACCGTGTTTTACTGGAAGGATGCCCGAAACGGATGAAGTTTTCTATGTGGCGAATATATTCATGTTAGTCCAAAGAGCTCTCGATGCTGTAGTCGACAAGCCGGCTATCAAACGGAAACTTATGCTTCCAGATTCATTCTGCTAACGCGAAGGACAAACAGAGCGGTAAAAACGACAAATATAAGAGTGGGAAAAGCATTCACATTTCGTCTTCCTCAAAATCCATATTTTCTAGCCGCCATCTGTCTAGTCTGTCTTCCCTTGGCCCACTCATTCTGGAGTTCAGTCTCTCTTGCTACCGCTTGTGCAGCCAAGTAGGTAATCTGGCCCTTTGCGCGAGCTAGTTTATTAACCTTGCCCTTGACTTGGACGGGTCGGGACGGAGTGGCGCTCTGGTCTGTCAGGGAACGCATCACGTTGGCTCGAGCATTTCCGATGTGCTCATCCGCCCGGAAATCCACAATATTGACTGCGTTACCCGCGTTCAGATACTGCTGAAACTCCACACCCTCATGCCGTGCTATCAGGTTGTGCACTTGATCGTTCGTCTTGAAGGTACGAGGGTTTCCGGCAGGTGGAAACTGTGGTCGCTCTGCAAGAACGAAAAATAAGCACTGTAAAATCACGATAAATCAATAAACAGTTTAATTCTGAAAAAGGAAATTTGGCGCACTGGTGACTGGACAACGTCCAGTAGCCTCATCGATCTGTCACTGACAGATCTGCACTTCAGGAAAAGACACCCGGGAACCGCCCCTGATCAGCAAACTATTACGGAATAAATCCAAACATAAGCAGCAGCGCATGACGTCAGTGCGATATGGAAATCAACCCCAGCAACGTGTCCGTTCTAACAGCGGGACTAGTGACGTCATGGTCATATCGACCGTTGGTAACGGCTGATTGGACCATTTCCACTTTCCTCACCTAGAATTTGCTGGACGTCGTCGTATTTATAGTTTGCAGTCCATACTGCTCCGGGTTGTAGACCATACGCTGGACCTGGAATCTCTGCTTGACTAGGGTCTAGTTGACCACTATCAAAGCGAGGAGGATGCGCGTATCCCATCGACGACGGTTCCGAGTCGTTGTAGGCACTCTCGTCGACTTCCCATTCGACTTCTTCATCGTCCGCCCCTGCTTGTTCACCTGGATGGCCGGAGGAATGGGCAGGGTAATGGTAGTCCGGCATGAAGCCTGCATTCAGCCCGAGGTAGTCAGCTCCCGCTGGAGGATAGTGCCGTCGGTGAAAGTAATGCGGATCTTCGGGCACTTCCGGTTGTATTTCTTCTGGCTTCTTCTTCTTGTATTTCTCCAGCATGGCTGCTTTCTTCTGCTCGGCTTGAAAACGGATGGCTGAAACTTCAGGTACGATAACGGTGGGTGATGAAGAAACTTCTGATCTCTTCTTGGACTGGAACAAACTGTCGTACTGAAAAGCATACTGTAATGCTTCATGAACTTCATAAACTTGCGACATCAACATGCACACAAACTTGTTGTTGCCGATTTTACTTACCTCGGTTGCTTTCTCCTCTTTCTTTTTCGAACCTTCCGGTTTGGGAAGGATGGCCATGAGACCCGACCCTCCGGTCGAAATCAGCTGCATTGTTTTGGGCTTCTTAAACTTGGATTTACGGTCATCTTCATCGTCGTCATCGCGATCATCTAAACGAGGTGCAGCCACACGAATACGTCCTCGATCATCACGCTCCACCAGGTCGGAATAGCTGGACGTTATTCCTGCTGGCGGTGCATTCGGCTCCCTGCTCACTCCAGGGAAAAGAGGTACGGAAGGACGATTGTAGCCTGGTGGTGGCTTGGAGGTGTCCACGCGAAGAGGTGGTTTTGGTGGGATGGTTGGCGGTGGCCGCATCGGTGGCGCTTTCTGCTGCTCATCCTCTTCATCGCTGTCATCGTACGACACTAAGCCACCTAGTCTTGCAGACATTTTATATACACGGTTTTTAGCACGGTACAGAAGAACAACAAATAAAACCAGCAAGAAGCTGAAGAAGTTTTTGGCTTGTGTTGTGTAACTTATGTTTATGGCATAAGCACTGACGAGTAGCGGTGGACGGATGATTTTTCTACTTTTTGCGAGAGCTCCGCCCAAAAGGCTGGCCTTCCAGCGGAGCTTTAGAATGAATCATAGGCCGTTTGAGTCATCGCAGAAAGCTGTTCAGGCATTTTAAAGCCCTGAAATTTGGGAGACTATGGCAAGCCTGAGCCTTTGCGCTTGGAGGTGTTCCGGTTGGGGAGCTATCACCTAAGCATTTCGCTGCATTGACGAAATTTCTGCAGACCTTCAGTCAAGCTGGACTACCTGTTATTCCAAGACGATTAACCGGGATAATGTACCGGGTTAGACAGGTGAGAAACGTAAAGTGCGTTTTGAAATTACAGCAAAATTTGTACATGCATGAACGCCTGACTCCTTGTCATATTGCTGATGAACCAGAATGATTTCTTGGGTATTTCGTTATAAATTTCAAGGAAATTGCATTCAATTTCTTAATTTCAGACTCGCGGGAAAAGTAAACCGGAAGTTATGATTCAGGCATGGAGCCGTACTTTCATGGCATTGGCGACAGTTCATCTTTCGTCCCATCTTTGTCGGTCTTTTGTTTACCGTTTTTATTCCATTTTTGTGAATTCCGTTCTTATCTATCCGGTCAAGGATTGATGTGACGCGACGTTGTGTCTTCGCGAATATAATCACGCCTAAAGTTTGGTCTGTTGTATTTCCGGTATGTACCTGTTCTGGCGCCCCAACTCGGATAGCGTTACGTCACGCCGACATATCTGTCGAAGTTCAGGTTAATCGCTATCTTTCACCTCTGCTGCGTCATAATTGCTTCCTTCGCCTCTAGCGTTGAATGTTTTCTTCGCACTGAAGCAATATGTCGACTGTAGGGTTTTCGGTTCACGAAAAATAAAATCATAAATAAGATCAAACACGGCATCGAATTTTGTTCGAAAAACAACGACACAAAACATCGTATCAGCCCGAATGATTGAGATGACCGAAGCGATCAAAGCAAATCACCTTCCGGAACCACCCGCAAGAAAAAGTTTTACTGACCCAGAAATCTAACCACCACTTTCGATTAATTTCTCGACTTTATGAGGTAACATATCACTCCTTCAGGCAGAGACATCCATCACTTCGCTGAACCACACTTTCTCGTGATGCAAAAGTAATGAAAAACATTCTCTGACAGCAAGACCACATCACCCCCCCCACACATGGAGCTCTCGCAATGACTGATGAAGCACGATGTGGACTCTCCGGAGGAATTTAAGCCTTTAAATTGGGGAAACTACGGCAAGCTAGAGCACGGAATCTGGCCGCACGCGCTGCATTGTACTGTAGCTGTGCTGCGCTGCAGCACAGCTCCAGTACGGAAATCGACGAAATGTGTGCGGCACAGCACAGCATACAGCAGAAAGGCATAGACTACCGCGCGGATGCACCTACCGAAACCTGACAAAAATTACAGTCTTTGGGCGTTCGAACGTCAGCCGTCTCAGCTTTGCCGTACTTTAGGGCAACGTTCTCCAGGTTGACTACCGATTTCGCTGACTGAATTACAAACCACATTAATACATCGGTGTTCCGCGGAGTTGCACCAGGTCAACGCGCATCTGCAGCACAGCTACTTAGCCACTGGGCATGAAAGTTGTGCAGCACAGCGCAGCGTACAGCGCCCTTGTAATGTGCGCAGCACAGTTACAGCGTACTTTGGGACCTGCGGCCCAGTGCTTTATGACAAGCCTGAGCCTATGGCGGAAAGATCAAAGGAAGGGAACCAAGGTTCGTTCACATCTGACGCAGTAAGAAGCGTCTTTCAGTCAAATAATCAACTCCGGTACACGGTGGACTCCGCCCAGACTGGTTACCACGCCCACTGACCAATAGACAGAAAGGACGGGCTAATAAACCAGCTGCGATTGGGCGGTCAACTTATCAATGCCAATGGCTAGTATCGGTGGTGAAACATAGCAAAACCAATGACCGGACCCTGGTGCTCAATCTAGAAAGACCAATGGTCAATCACTAGTGATCAACCAACCTACCAATCCACCCTGGCGATTTTACCATTTTACGATCCTCTGCTTTCCTACCTTGTTACGCAGCCGCGTGGCTGCCGATCGTGCAGCGAGCAGCACGGGTAACGTCATACCCTGTCGGTCGTACCATTGTCTGACCGGCAGGGTCCTGAGAGTAATCAATTCTTTTTTGATCGACCAGCTGTTTTCGCCAGTTGATTCGTACGAATTTGATTGATCGGACACAGAGCCATGACTCAACAAAACATAATAAAATCAGAAGAATCAGAAGAAAATCGGAGCATCATCCTGAGAAAAGGATCGTGCCGTCTAGAGCTCGAACTTCCTCTGATGAGTTTGCGATTCAGAGTCCCCTTGGGCATCTCAGCCTGATATCGAGCTCTTCTCAGCTGTCACGTATTACTTAGCTAGTGCTGGTAGTGCTGGCAAAAACACGATAAAATTCGATACGATATTTCTCGATACAATATCGGCGGATACTTTATCGCGGTCTTCGATATTCATTCGACATCGATATTTCGATACGATAAGTTTCCGTTAACGTATTTTCGATATATCGTATCATATCGCAGCGATATATAGATATTTCTGGAATTTTAGTTTTTCGGAATTTTACTGGTCCAAGCCCAAAAACTCAAAAAGCCGATTTCCACGTAAAGTATCAGTAAGATCGAAAGCGTCGGATGCAGCAAAGACATGACTATACCGAGACTTTAAACGCATGGAAATCTGGACAGAATTAGTACCAGAACCGAATGGGTGGAGTGTGCTCGGTACACCGTGGCCGAGATAAAGTTTTGGAACCAACCATAGTCTTTCGTGAACGAGATGTCACTGGCGAGTTTGCCATTCAGCAAAATACCGATATATCGAAAATATATCGATATGGCGCGATACGATATTGCCGAATATTTTGTTGCATTATTCGACACGAGTTTCATATCCATATTCTCGATACGATATCTGCCGCATATTTTATCGCAAAGATTCGATGTTTCGATCCCATATCGGTATACCGTATCGTTGCCAGCAGTAAGTGCTAGGACAAATAATATATCGTACCTTATCGAAATACACGACATCAGTGATTCGATATGACAAAAATATTATATCGAAATATCGATATGGACAGAATTTCGCTGAGCGGAGTATAAACGATAAATATCGCGGTATATCGCTATATTGATGATGTATCGATAAATCGCAAACCCGCACTTGAGAATCGGAACTTCGGAAGTCAGTACTCCGGTTCGGTACCGCGCAGGCAGCGCAGCCTCACCCGTAATGTATCGCGCACATGCATCCAAGCTGACTTCGGAGAAGTGAACAGTCAGCGTACCTAGGTGTGTAACGACAGACCTTGATAGATCGAGCAACGAACACACTCGCGTACACGGAGAAATCTCACTGTTCTGACTCGAACGTAGTGAACGACAGCTGTTTTGTTTTGTTGCCGTCGACACAGTAAGAGGCTATTACGTAATGCTTGCAGAGCTTACTAACGGTATTGATTGACTATGCAAATAAAATTTTCAAAAGTCACGTGCTAATGATAAGTCAACGTGATCGGCTGACTGCAAGTAAAATCAATTATCGCTGACGATTTCAACTACTAAAATTAAAATTCAATTTCCTACTATGGATCGATCAATCAAGCGAACACCGACCCGCACAATTAAAACGATTTCAATTCATAAAATCGATTTCCTATCAATGATTAAGATAACATTGCTTACTAGTAACCCTTGCATGCGCCTTGATACCCCATGTTATCTCATGTCAAAAAACATCAGGCGGTCTAACATTGGATTTTCGGGCACGAGCTGTCGTTGCGGAGCAGATTTCGTTCGTAAGTTTGTATTCGAACTAAGGTTGTGAATTCCAGGCCGAACGCCCTTGGAATGGAACATAGGAAAGGAAATCCTAATATTCCTATATTCCTATTTCCTTCTCCAGAAGGTCCTCGCAAAAATCTGGAATTCCTAAGTCCCATTTGTCAGTTTAGTTGTTTTTTCATACCCATCTAAAACAGTAAACATGATCTGAAGTCATCAAAAATATTGGTTTTAAGACAAAGCCAGCTGGAGATTGGCCGATCCGACCTTTCGGTCTTGTCGTATCTGAAAAATCAAGGCAAAATCAAGGACTTACCCACAATTGAATGCGCCGCATACTTTAGTGCGACGGATCGAAAATGCTATTGGTCGTTCAGCTGAACGACCAATTAGCCTCAGTGGTACGCATGTGTGAGCCAGCATCGGGTTCAGTTTTTGGACAGGATCTGCTGGATCTTCGACTGTTTCCCTCGTGGAATTCCTAAATTTTCTCCGATTTTTGCTGCTTTTCCAAATAGGAATTCCTATTCCAAACGGCTACCCCAAGGGGTAGCCGTTTGGGACGGAACGGAATTCCAAGAATGGAACGGAATTTGGAAAGGGTTGAAATTACGAATTTAGAACCTTAGTTTGAACCCCTCTGCTGAACTTTGCCCAGTGAAATGCGAAGTGCAACATTAATGGAGAAGAGCTTGTGAATGGAATGTGACTGAGCAGAAGCGAAAGTAGGTCACAAAAGGAGGAGATAAGGCTATAGCATTGCATTCGGAGTCACAGGGAGTAATTCAAGGGTTGGGAACTTGGGATACGCGCTGCCATCATCCCAGTTCCTGTTTTCTTCCCTTTTACCCTCCCTCGGCGACAACAGTACCCGTTAGGGTGCCACCACCGCGAATCTCTTTGGCTTTTTCTTGATTTCGATCGTTTTCAACATGGTACTGGTTTGACGTAGCTTGGTCGCTGTCTCCGAAAGTTCAACTGGTTTTAACCATTTTCGAAAGTCCTTCCATCTGGGCTTCAACTTCTCTTTCGGGTGGCCCCAGACTTTCTGGGCAAACTTCCTAGGGATGAATCCTCTATTTCCGGGAGTTTGCCTGGAGTGGCGAGCTCTGGGCAGGCATCGCACTAGCCAGGAGATACCACTGTTGTGATTAACCTCCAATCAACCGAACCGTTGTTGATTTGCTCGCTGTGGTAGTCTGTTGCTGCCTGGACTTCTCCTCATTTCTGGATGATGGATGTGTCGACGGGACAAGTCGGGAAGAAGCTTACCCTGCGCTATGCTAATCTCAATGGTATCAAGTCGAATACAGAAGAAGTAAAGAGCTGGATCAGCAGGAGCAAAGCCGATATCGGTGCCTTCGTTGAAACTATGGCCGATGACAGTGTGGCGGACGCGTTGATTGCTGATTTGGACCTTTTTGATGTTCACAGGAAAGCCAGGACAGGTTGCCAGAAAGAGAACGGAGGAGGCGTCACTCTCATCTGTAAGAAAGAGCTGCAAACCATCAGTGCAGCCGAGTATGAAGTGTGGAGTCTGGTGCCGAGTATGAGGAAAGTCTGGAGCTCCTTTGGGTGAAATTTATTAGTGTTAGAACGAACCTTCTCGTTGGTGTACTGTATGCCCCGGGCTACGATCTGGATGTCTTCACGAAGCTACGAACGTCGCTGCAGCTGATACCACCTCGCCTTCGACGGAATCTAGTTCTTCTTGGGGACTTCAACTGTCCCGACTACAGCATCGAAGAAACATCGGTGAAGACAAGACGCACGCGGGAGTTGGTGTCCGTCATTAAGGAGTTTGCGATATTCCAAAGAGTGAGAGGTGACACGCGACAACGCAAGACGTCCTGCTCATGCCTGGACCTGGTTTTCGTCAGTCAACTGAGCCTAGTACGCTGTGTCTCCATTGTGCCTCCACCGTCAAGTAAGAATGATCATGCTGGGATACAGTGGTTCGTGGATTTATGGACTTGCAGCTTCCCATCACCTCCGAGACCAACCTGGATTTTCGATACTGGTGACGTCACCCAGCTCAGAAAGGACATACGTGCTGTCGACTGGAAACGATTTTTTACGGTACAGTGTAACTCTGACCTGGCCACTGCCTGCTTTGAAGCCAAACTGATAGAGATCGCGCGACGACACTTCAGACTGAAGATGATCAGCTCGAAACGCCTAACAAGACCATCGCTCTCGTCACGGACTGTTGACAGTCTTAAGAGACGCGATGCGGCTTTCCGTCTGTGGAATAGGTCAAAAGAGATGAGCGCCTTCACAAGATGGGTCGAATGTGCGAGGATATCAAAGAGGGCAGCAAAGACGAGATACCTGCGTAACATAGCCACATCATCACGCCGTAATCCAGACGCCGTGTGGAAGCATGAACAAAGTCGGAAAGCCTTCCTCCAATTCCAGTAGCTGACTCAGTCGACAAGTACATAGTCCATCCGAAAGCCAAAGCTGACTTCATCGCCCGTGTCTTCCTGAAAGAATACCGAGACTGCAACGACCACTGCAGAAACCACCGAACTGACAGCAGGCAGCCGGTAGCGACCACCAGCCCCCGGTTTCAACTACCACCAGTCTCAACTGCCACCGTGTGGAGTGTGCTGAAGAATCTCCCAGTAAAGAAGGCAGCTGGCTCGTCACTCATCACGAATGCGTTAATAAGGGCTGCAGGCACGTCACTCTCCTTTTCTCTCGTACGCCTGCTCAACCTGTTCCTCCAGACAAAGCAGTTACCATCCTCCTGGAAGCGAGCCGATGTAGTCCCGATTCGAAAGAAAGGCGGCGCCACTTGGAAACCTATCTCGCTGTTACCACCTCTCTCTAAAATTTTCGAGAAGATCATTGCTATCCAAGTGTCCTCCTTTCTAGAGCGCAATAGTTTGTTTTCGGACAAACAAGTCCAGGAGATCGACGGAATCGCAGCTTTATGCACATGGTCCACCGGTGGAGTCAAGCTCTTTCGGCAAAGAAAGAAGTGGATGCAGTTTTCCTTGACTGTACCAAAGCTTTCGACAGGGTTCCTCACGAAGTGCTGATCGAAAGTCTGGAGAACCATGGCATTGTAGTGGACGTGCTGGCACTATTGTCGGACTATGGGCGGGGGAGGAAACAGCGAGTCACTGTGGGCGGCTACTACAGTGAGTACAGTAAGTGCGCTCCGGAGTACCTCAGCGTTCAGTGTTAGGTCCACTATTCTTCATCTTAGCTGTCAATGGGCTGTCACGCTCAATCAGTTGTCCAATGTACCAGTACGCTGATGTTGTTGTGATGTACCAAGTGGTGAGTAGTGCCGAAGACTGCCTCAACTTCCAAGCAAACCTCGACCAGCTGGGAGAGAACTGTTCGAAAGCCGGCCTCAGCCTTAACCCGACCAAGTCGCAGCACGTGCGGTTTACCTTCAAGCGAAGCGGAGCATCGCCGTGTCTGGCGATAGCTATTCGATCAACCAGGAAAAGATCCCTGCGGTAAGTCGAGCCACCTGCCTGGGCGTTATAGTAGATAGGAGGCTGAGTTGGACTGTTCACGTTGACGCGATAACTTCCAAGTGCGGCAAAAGACTCCATGCCATCAAGACGTTCGTCCCGGTGCAGATGGGCGCTGCAAGACAGATGCTATTCAAGAGTCTTTCTCGGAGTGTTGCTGAGTATGCAATTTCTGTCTGGAATCCCTCATCAAAGACTCTTCAAAAACAGCTCGAGCAAGTCCAAAAAGATTTCCTCAAGAGCATCAGGTTGAGTAAGGATCAAGCAACACGATAGCGATTTCAGCCAGTACCGTCAGCACCTGGCTGAAGTGCAGTGGGAATACTTGTGGCAGCGTTGATGCAAAGCAGCGATTGTTAATGCGTATAAGATCTGGGCTAATAACTTTCCTGATGGACACCTCCCAAGCAGTGCAGCGCCGCAAGAGTCAGCTTCACAAAGACCTACCACGAGGAACCAAGCACTGAGGGCCGGATGCGACCATCGATTCAGGATGAAGCCCACAACGACGCTGAAACAGAAAGATATCTGGAATGTCTCTGCCGATTCCTTTGCATACGTAGCTTCTTCTCTTGTCAATGATCGCCTTTTGTCCCCTTCTGTAGCTGACTGCCTTAGCCTATCTGCTTTTAGACGTTACATAACAAAACTGGATGTGAGAAATTTTGAATGGTGTAAGAAAAATATCGATAGTTGTTTGTTGTAGCGATCTGTGCTATTTGTTACCTGATCTACCTTTTTCTCTAAGGCTCTCTTGCCAAATTTTGCCTACAAGGCTCTGCTTTTGTTTGCTGGCGATTTAAGACGAGTAAAGCGAATAATAATAAAATAATAATGATATATCACTGTTAAAAAATTCGATATATCAACAATAAAAGATCAGAAACGTATCATATCAAAATATCGATACGTGGTTGATATCTAAATCGAAATATAAATATTGAAAGATATTTATCAGAAAATATCATATCGTATTTTTATCGTATTTATCCCAGCACTAGATCTGGTATGAAGTATTATAACAGTCAGTTTTGTCGTCAGTGCGCAGATTCTACCCTACTGAACAGGAGACTTGATGTTTCATTTTCAGCTTTTAGCTCCTCAGTTCAGCTTGTCTATTAATTTGAATTTTCAATCAACTTGATTGACCCTCCCGCAGAACGCCATCTTGTCTGCACCTTCTTGGCCCCCAATGGTAGTTGAGAGCTCCCTGCTTGCAAAAGTAGGAACTTTATGACGCTACAGGCGCATTGGGATCGGCAGGTGGCTAGCCAAGGGACCTCCGTCGAGTGAGTCGCTCCCTAAATATCTGTCTTGCCGAGGAAGATCGATCTCTTTCGAGGCGTTTTCTCTCTTACAAATCGCCATGCCTGTACCGCAGCACACAGGAGAAGTTGGGAGGAAGCTAGTAGTCCGGTACGCGAACGTCAACGGTATCCGGAGCAAGAGCGAAGAAGTTGAGAAGTGGATGGAAGAAGGGAAAGCGGATGTCGTTGCGCTTGTTGAGACCATGGATGACACGGCTACGGTTGATTGCTCTTTCTGCGACCTTGATCATTACAAGCTCGAACGACTTGATCGGCTTGGATGCAGAAGAGAGTCTGATGATGGTATCGCGCTAGCCGTCAAGAAAGACATCCGGATCATCAGGATGTATGAACTGGAGGTTGCAGGCCTCGAAGTTCATGGGTAAAAGTAATAGCATTACGCATGAACTTGTTGTTAGGAGTGATCTACGCTCCTGGCTACGACGTCGACGTCTTCAGTAAGCTACGTACCTCCATGGAGCGCATTACTCCCTATCTTCGTCGAAACATCGTCCTAGTCGGGGATTTCAACTGCCCGGAACTTGACTGGTCGAGGGATGCTGGCGGCGCATCAGAGAGAGAGACTTGCTGTCCCTGCAGAAAGAGTTCCGGCTATGGCAGAAAGTGAAAGAATGTACGAGACAGCCTGGAAGCAGCTCATCGCTCGACCTCGTTTTCTCCTCCCAAGTTAGTCTAGTTCGCGGCGTGCGGATCATTAAGCCTCCTGCAGCTACCAATGACCACCATGGCATATGATTCAACCTCGAGATCATGACGCCAAAGACGACGGTGAAGCTAAGGAAGACATGGAAATTTGATGACGACGGTGCATGAAAATTTCGCACCAGCCGTTCTTCTGTTGATTGAGGTGCTTTCTTTGATATGCACTGCAATGCTGACGTGGTAGTCATATCGTTTCATAAACTGTTCCTCGCTACTGCAAAAGACTGCTTTCGGCTCAGGTCTGTAGGATCCAGACGCCTTCTAAGTCCCTCGCTTTCGGCCACGACTGTTGAGAGTCTACGAAAGTCCAGAGGTGCCTTTCAGAAGTGGAGGAGGACAAAGGATTCGAAAGACTACGATGCTTGGAAGGAATTGGAAATCCGTAGCAAGAGACTGATTCGCGCTGATCGATATCGAAAACTCCGTACCATAGCATCGTCATCCAAAAGAAACCCACGAGCGGTCTGGCAGTATCTCAAGAAGAACACCGTCTCAAACCCCTTCCCTCCCATTCCGATTCCCGGCAGCGAAGAGAGATATCTGGTTCATCCTCCAGACAAAGCAAACCATATGAGCACTGTATTCGCCAAAGAGTACGTCGATTGTTCAGCCCACTGCAGTCAGTAATACAAGTCCCTACCATGTCGAATAACTCCACCATCCTCCGTCCATTGTCATGAACTACAGATCTCCACTTCATCGATTCTGAGCATCATCCGCAAGCAGGACGCCCTAAAAGCAGCTGGATCCTCTTTCATTACAAACCATCTTCTTAAGATTGCAGGTACAGACGACCATCATTGTACGACCATCATTTACCCTCTCTGTAGACAATTCAACCTGATCCTTCTGTCTGGAAAGTTTCCCACAGCCTGGAAGATGGCAGACGTCGTTGCCGTTCCGAAGAAAGATGGCTCCGCCTTCCGCCCAATATCGCTCCTGCCTCCCCTCTCGAAGCTCTTCGAGAAAATCCTTGCCGACCATGTCACCCACTTTCTCGATAGTAACAAGCTGTACTCTGATTCTCAGTTCGGTTTTAGGCGTCAGTGATCCACGGAGATGCACTCTTGCAGATGTGTCATCAGTTCTCGCAGGTCCTTCTGGAGAGGAAAGAAGCAGACGTCATCTTTCTCGATTGTACCAAGGCCTTCGACAGACTACCGCATGACGTCATAGTCGCCAGTCTCCGGAAGCATGGCGTGGATGAACACCTCCTGGCGCTCTTCTCTGACTACTTGAAGGGTAGAAGTCAGAGAGTGATGGTAGATGGTTTCTTTTCAGAAGAGATAGCAGTGAAGTCTGGAGTACCTCAGGGTTCCATCCTGGGGCCTACCTTCTTCACTGTTGCAGTAAATGGCCTCTCGGGAGCTGTCCAGTCAAGAGTACTACAGTACGCAGATGACATCGTCCTGTACAGGAACGTGAGTGTTGAAGAAGACTGCCATGCTTCGCAGGAAGACCTGAACAACTTGGCAAAATGGTGTTGCGAGGTTGGACTCGAGATCAACCTCCAAAAATCGCAGCATCTCCGCATCTCTAATAAGATGAGAAAGACTGCCATTCCATTTGGTAGCTACAGCTTCAATGCAGTGGGTCATCCCGACCGAA
Organism: Ramazzottius varieornatus; assembly: GCA_001949185.1. Lineage (NCBI taxonomy): Eukaryota > Metazoa > Tardigrada > Eutardigrada > Parachela > Ramazzottiidae > Ramazzottius > Ramazzottius varieornatus. The sequence continues at coordinate 2,790,240 of BDGG01000002.1, read as the reverse complement.
GCCGAAGCCGAGTGCCTAGGTGTGACGATCTCGAGCCGAATGGACTGGGCAGGTCAAGTGGACAAGGTGGTAGCCAAATGCAGAGAAAGACTTTACTCCATCAAAGCCTTTCTCCATCGTCGTTTCGGTATGGTCAAGCAGCCTCTATTCAAGAGCTTAGTTCGATCAGTAATGGACTATGCTTCATTATCATGGCACACCACGGGGAAAGGGCTAAAAAAGAAGCTTGAGAACATCCAAAAGAAATTCCTGCAGAGTATTCGCCTGGGCTGCTTGGAAGATAACGGAAGACACGATGCATACTTCTCGCAATACCGGCAACATCTCGGCGAGACTGGGTGGCATCCTTTATGGCAAAGAAGACTAGAAGGTATTCTGTTAAATACTTACGCGATCTAGAAAGGTATGTTTGCAGGTGGCGACCTCATCACGAAAAGAGTAATGCCCGGAAGGACCACCAGGAGCCAGTCCAAAGATTTTCTCCTGTCACCTGTCAGCTTCGCTCCAGCATCGTGCAAGCTGTTGGACTCCACTATCGCCTCCTTCGCCTACGTTGCTGCAGAGATTCTCAAAGATCCACTCTTTAGCCCTAGTCCTGGTCAGTTGCTCACTCTTGGCACTTTTGAGAACTACTTGTTAAACTTTAAATTTTCAAACCTGAAGTGGTGCAAGGATTTTATCGATCCTCTGTTGGTTGTATAGTTGTATTTTTGTACAGCAGCTCTCTTTTTCTCCACGGCTTTCTTGCCAATTTTTTTTCTTCAAATTTTGTCCCCTAAGCACTTAGCTTGGCAGAGCATTCGGACAATAAAGGTTATTATGTTCGAAGGACATTCGGCACGATATTTTCTATATCAAAAAGATTGATCGCAAGATCAATTGCAGCCCAGCTTTGGAACGGCAATATGTCAATCAGTATTGTTCATATGAAAAATGCCGTTCCGAATGTCGTCCGAACACCGGTTCTCCTGTTCAGTAGAGGTAGACTTTGCGCACTGATGATAAAGTTTCCCTGTTCCGCCGGTGCTTGGCAGGTGGTAAGTGACAGTTCCGTGATTGGATATTTGGCTGAGTAGATCCCCCCGTCCACCGCTGTCCATGACATTGCATTGCAGGTTGTCTTGATTTTTGAAGCTATCTTCCGGAGAGACCGGAGAGTCGTCTCACAGATTCGCCGATTTCCAGATTCGCAGAGGTGTTCGGACGACATTGTTGAGACTGTTGATGCGTCATGGGCGATCAGCTGCCTCCAGGATGGGTAAAGAACATCAGCAAGTCTACAGGTACAGTAAGCCGATAACGCCATAAGGTACTCTTGTACTGTTGATACTGAAATATTTCGTCCGATATTCGCGGATGTGGGGGCATTTAGCTACTGGGTAGAAGTTTACCGAAGCATGTGATTTTAGGAAAGGAGTATTACTTCAACACCGAAACACAGGAAAGCCGCTGGACAGTGCCAACGGAAGAAGAGGCTCGTTCGGCTAGAAGCAATCAGACCAGCCAAGTTAGGGCTTCTCACATCTTGGCCAAGCACCGAGATTCTCGTCGCCCATCTTCCTGGAGACAGGAGAATATTACACGCTCCAAAGACGAAGCACTAGCCATTATTGAAGGTAAGTTTTCTTCGAGGGAGATGTTTACGCAGAATGCGTGAATTTCCATACAATGTGGCGCACGGTTGCGCATACCGTACGTGCGCATTGTGTTCCCCGTATTTACTACTGTTGGGGCCTACTGTGCGTATCTGGGCTCATGATGCAATCTCCACTTTATAACTGCATGCAACATGCACCTGGGTACAGATTTCATTTTCAGCCGCCCCTCGTCTGAAGTTTCCGGTTCGTCAGTGTTTTCGTTTTAGGCTACCGAAAACAGATTGAGAACGGCGATGCCACGTTCGAGCAGATTGCGAGCAAGTACAGCGACTGCAGCTCAGCGCACAAGGGAGGAGATCTGGGTTTCTTCGGTCGGGGACAAATGCAGAAAGCATTTGAGGACGTAGCCTTCGGAATGACCACTGGAGAAATCAGCGAACCGTTCTTCACCGAGTCCGGCTGTCATATCGTTCTTCGTACAGGATAGAGATATCTTCTGTGATTCATCATACTCTCTGTTGTCCCTCTTCTGACCATTACCACTGATCTATGCAGCATAGCCTCTTTATGATCAAACAACGAGAAAACTGTCGTGGTTACTTTGGAAATAACGTCGTCAAGTTGGTTTTTATTTGTACCGCCTGTTGTCACGTTGATTCTCGCACCGCTGGTAATAAGTTAGCCTGGAAGCTAAACGTTGCTTGATACGAGTAAAGAGGTGCGATGGACAGACGAAAGTCAAAGAAGCTTGGCGATCCAAGTGCCACAGCGCCAAGGTCTCGCCCGACTTCGGGCATGATGCTGAAGAAACGTCAGAACGAAGCTGAGCAAAAGACGGTAGTAGAAGCCGCGAATCCTGTACCAGCTGCTGAAAGCCAAAACCCGGTGTTGCCTCTTCCTGGTGAGAACAAAAATGTAAACGAGAGCCATGTTGGTCTGACATTAGATTCTGATCGTACGTTTCTGGGACTGTTGTTGTTCTGTTCCTCACTGTTTTAGATAACGTGTCCAGTCGGGAATTCTTCTGTGATAGTTCTCTGTCCCTTGCTTGGAAAGCTTGCCGTGAAGCTGATAATTTCAGGTGCCGGAAGTTACAAAGATAACTAGGGAAGATTTTGTTTTGGGCATGATGGAGAACGGAACGAAGGACGGAATACAAAGTTTCATCAAAAAGATATCCCAAATGTTCCTCAAAGGTCTACCTGCATCGAGAGTGCTGGACGAGCTGGCTAAGTCGATCAGCGAAGAACAGGAAACTCAGGTGGAAGTAGAGAGTAAGATGGCCACCATGGAATGTGAAGCTGAATGCCTGGAGAAGACACTTGCCCAACTGCAACACGAACACGAAGAGCTAAAGCACATGGAGGATGCTCGCACCAGAGGGCATGGCGAGCGCAGTAATGGCCCCTACGACTCGAAGCATTTGCAAGAGGACAGGTCGCGGAAAACCAAGGCACCATCAACTGTCCAGAAAAAGAAAAGGTGATGGGATAAGTTTCCCATTTGCTGTCGATGTAACTCGATCTTTGTAAATTATCTATCTGATACTACAGTACAACACCGGTACCTGTTGTGAAAGGTTGTTTCCTCAAACGTCGGCAGCTGCGCATGTTGTTTCATTCCCGGGCAATCTATCATGTTGTAGTATCAATACCAAACTATTCACAACTATGCAGTATCAAATTTCACTGGCGCGCGGAGCAGAAACGAAAACGTTTCACGCATTGGCCAAATTTATTGGGCTTATTTCACCGTGCAATTTTATTGTTATGGGTATAATGAAAATGTCTTCAGTTGGATATTTTGTTCAGATCTTGGGCTGGCAACTGAAATGTCTTAGTCTGTTTGGCGTGGGACTTAATGATGTATTTATTGGACATAAGCCAGCTCGATGGTCGATCCTTGCTTTCCCATTTCTCACAAAGTTGTTTGGTGTTTGTATTCTGCTTGGTTCCCTGGCGCTCATGTGCCTTCTGGCCGCTGCCTCACTGTACGAACTAGCGTCAGTTTTCTCTGTGGTACCTTCGACGAGCAACAGTAGTGAATCGTCCCAGCCATTTAATTTGCTGGTGACCTTATCCAACTTTCCTTCTGCTTGGTTGAATATCCGTGGCTCAGTGGTCTTCCTGATTGTATTTTGTAAGCAAAACAAGTGGAAATCCCTACAGACGAAATTCGATTCCTTGATCGCGCAGACTACGCCTAACGATCGACAAACGCTAGTCATAAAATGGCGACGACGATCAGTAAAGCTCCTTGTGACTTTCCTTCTCATCCATCTAGCTTTCGAAATTGTGGAGTGGACGTACTATCTGAGTGCCCGATCTAATTCATTTGTAGATGCAATGCTGAGTTTCACAACCGCGTACTCACTGCTCCCGTTGCGAGTTCAAACGTACCACCAGGTTATCGTCTATTTCATCTTCTCCGTAGTACCTTTTCTGATCTCACAGCTTCCGCTGTCTGTCTTGATCATCATTTCCGGTGTAATGGCGGAGATGATATGGTGCATTAGAATTCAGATGGAAAATGAAATGCTTATGTTAGATACAAGGACTGAAATGACTACAACAGATGAACGGAAAACCAGAACAGACTCTCTGAACAAGAGCATTGCAGAATGGCAAACTCAGCATATAGCTGTTCTACAGGTTGTGGACGCCCTGCATGATGTTTTTAGCTGGATTTTTTTCGTTACTTATTCCTGCGATTTTCTTTGCCTCCTTGGACTGACCGCTGGCATCGCAGGACTTGCGGGCTCGTCGGAACCAATGACGGCTTTGTTTGCGTTTTTGTTTTCCAGCGCGTTGGTGTTCGGGTCCTACGGAACGATATTTCTCGCGCCTCTCATAAGACTTCACGAGCAGGTATGAAGCTTACGAAACATCTATACTATGGTACAAAGTGTGCGCCTGTAGGTTAAAGCAGTGCAAAACAATGTTTTAGAAAAAAATGTTTGTCCAGTGTCTGGTAGCTAACGTGACTAACAGGGGAACGGTTTCAGAGCTCACCCGAAACGTCTGAGTTCTGCTGTTTGTATGATCGAGGAGACTCTTAGACAACTTTCATGAAGCAGACGACTCGGCAGATACCACTCTTCGAATTCGAAGAAATTTCGAACTGAACGCCGCTCACTCTGACACTTACAATTGCTTGCTTCCCATCAAGGGCGTGCATCTTCCAGACCACCAGATTTGACCGCAGATCGAACTGTCGATAACAAAACTGTTCTTAGAAGGTTTCTGCTGTATCGAGGGTCTGTTCAATGCATAAAAAGGGCAACACTGAAACATTTCGCGTGAGCTCAGAAACCGTTCCCCTGTCAGTCAGAAAGTCGGATTCAACTGTCAATGATCAACCGAGCGCTAAACCCTAGTAGAATAGACTTGTTTTTGCAGAGTCAGGCGTTATGTTTTTCCTTGTCCCAGCTGACAACCCGCATAAACTCATGTAAGATATCATGGGTTCGAGGTCTTCTCAGATACCCTTGCATTGTCGATGGGGGTGGCGTCTATCATTGTACGAGGAGGTTTCTAATCGAGGTACGTACGCGTTCGATGATAAATTATAAGACAGCAAAAATTATGGGCCGGACCTTTTCGCTACGGCGGCACGAACTGGTGATTCTTGATACAAGTAAGAACCAGCACTGGAGGATGGCATTGCGGTAGTACGTGCTGGATACTCAGTCAAGGAAGCACGTCATATTCATTACAGTAACTAGACAGTCTGAAGATCGCTTACAGAGACGATAAGAATTTTAGAAGTTTTCTGGATGAAGGTAAACGAACCATCCGCATCGTCAGAGCGCAAAAGTCGGGGAGAACTGATCGGCCAATACATTTAGGCACTGTAGGCAGTACATGAGGGCACTGTTCATGACAGTTTTCTACGGTTAAATTTCACTGCGTTACGTTGTATGTTCGACGTTTATTTCTGGATGGCACTCAGAATGTCAATTTGCCGTTCTTCCTCCTGGCCCATAATTTTCGCTATCCTATGGTTTCCCATCGTGCGTGTACAACTAATTTATTCTTCTGCCACTACTCGCGACCGGGAACAGCATATAAGAGACTTCTTTTCTCAGACCGTCACGGTGGCAGTTTCACTTGTCGTGGTAGTTAAACAGTTGGCGGACAAGAGCATGGAACGGCACCTCAGTTTACCGCAGACCTGATCGCCGAACCAAATTCACCATCACCCCTCAGCCATGCGCAGTGTGTGCAAAACATGGTAAAGTTTCTGACAGGGTGACGTGCGGAGTACATTAAAGTAGCAGAATTGACAGGGGACTTTTCAAGGTCGTAAAAACAACGGATAACCTGTAGGATGAGCTTCTCACGAGCCAGCTGGTTCCATTCACAAGAAACATGTTTACGAATCCTGCATCTTGTACATTCCAATAAGTTCACTCTTTAACGATAACCGAAATGTTTGTTCTCCAAGAAGTTTTGCTTAAACTTTTCGGCTTACTTCCATTGAGTACTTCCGGCCGGAAACCGAGTTCATTTCCGCATAAAATAGTAAAATGTGTTACTGTCAACTTCGCTCCGGTCCTGGGAATGTTATACCTGCTGGGCTGCTGTTACAGTACCGTACTCCACTATTTGACCGCTGTCTGGGAGATTACGTTAGCCGCTCTTGACGCATTCGACCCGAAACCGGACAACCCGAACTACATATTCTCTTGGTCCTCCCATTCTCCGCCATGCATGTCCGTGGGTTCGTCGCTTCGGTGGCGCTGTTCTTTCACCGGCACGACTGGCAAGCTCTGAAGGGTAATCTTTACGACGCGATAGTTATCTGCTTCCCTGATGCCTCGGACCGGTACTTTGTCATACGAAAGTAGATGAAGCGTTCTGTCGCACTGTCGTTTTTGACTTTGATCCTTCAGATCGGGTGAGAGATTGGCGACTGGATCTTTTACTCCAGCATGTTCACTACAATCAACGAAGGCTTATACTGGGAGGACATGTACACTCCGGTACCTCTCAAGTTCGCTACTTGGAAGTACTTCACGCTTTACATATTTTTCGGCATACTCCCGTTCTTACTGTCGCAGCAGATTCTGACTTGCTTGTTGGTCTTCTGCGGTGTGGTCCACGACGCCTTACAGAATATTCACGCTTCCATGCAGTCGGACGTAGATCACTTGACTATCGCGAAAGTTCACCCTTGTAAAGATCACTCACCTTCCAAACCTAGAGTGGTCTCGGGCAAGATATCAGCGTGGGAAACCAAGTACACCCCGATCCTGCAGTTACTGAAAGAGGCTAATGAATTCTTCAGCACCATCCGTTTCATCATTTTCGCTATGGATTCTTGTTCCATGTTGGGATTTGGAGCAAGAGTGGCCAACACGGGCAGCGTGCAGGTGACAACGATGGTCTATTACTCACCAGCGCGCTGGTTTTCCTGGTTTACTGCACGGTATTGCTAAGTCCCTTGGTCTCACTGCACGAACTGGCAGGTGAAATATGTACACGCAGGACGAGAAATTATCGTACAATAGAAATTATGGGCCAGGCGGAAAGGACGGCGAAATGGAAATTCGACCGTAGAAAAGTATCGAAAAATGTATTATTGTGAATCGGTCGCGTACGTACGTGCTTCCTTACCGCCGTAGCGAAAAGGCCTGTACCATAATATTTACTGTACCATAATTTCTCGTCCTGCGTGTACAGTACCTCTGTCTTACGAATATACCGGGACAGGCAAGCTGAGAGAATGAGCCAAGCCACACGGTGTGACCTGGGTGGTTTTTAGCGAACCGTTGCCACAAGCGCTACAAAAGTATACTGTGGGTTTCTTTACTCGAAATCTTCTCGTGACCGTAAGTCTATGTAAGCTCCGGTTGGTGTTTTCACCTGTTTTAATCCGTTAGTATCCTCTTAGTCTGTTGCGTCTGCGCTGTCTATTGTAATACTCATCAAAGAGCTCGTTGACGGAACTAGTCCACCGCAAACCCGGAACATGGAGTTACCCGAGCACTGCACCTGCGCGGCACGTCACGAGCTTGACGCGTTTGAATTCGACGAACCAGAAAACGCCGTTTCATCAGTGCCTAGTATCACACTGTCTCTCACAAGTATTTCGCCACCTCCTAACTTCATTCAAAGAGTCACGTGATCGCACAGACAAAACCACCAGTCTTTAAAAGAATCTTCAAAATACCTTTCGAACGAAGATATTAGGTCTGTCAGTATGACTTTGCGGTTTTTCAGAGGGAAGTTTTGAAAATTCATATCTGTGGCCTATGGCAAAATTTCTCGTTTCTCCTTTTCGAAAATAACAGTAGATACAATAGTCTTTTGCCCAAGGTATTGGAAACTCTGATCCGCGCATTTGTGTGGTTTTGTACGAGAAAGCTTCGCGAACGCAAATTTTCGAAAATTACCTCCACCTAGAGTTTTATTTCTTGTAGCCACACCAAAGCAGTTCAAAATTCAGACACTACGGTAAACAAGACCTCAACGAATACGCTAGCGGGTGCCCGTTTCAGTTTTGGCGAGAATAGTCTACTCCATCAGTTAGCCAGGTGGGAGAAAACGCTTGGAAGAACTGACATCGGACGATTCAAAACCACTTGCTTCGATAGCCGGTCGAAAGCAAAACTTTTCAAACTTCGAAAGTGGATAATGTCTGTACAGTTTTGAATGTCTGTACACGAGCTCTGAAAATACTTTTGAAAGTATTCCGCCGAAAACCGCAAAGTCATATTAACATACCTAACAGGAGCTCGGGGTAGCCAAATTCGTATGAAAGCTAGCGTATTCCACAGATCGTTTTCTTCTATAATTTTGAGTTTACAGAAGTTTTGAGCACCTCACATATTTGAAGCGGGTCCAGATATTCCTTTGTCATTATTGTGCTAATTCAATGTGCTAAAAGAGTGTTATTTCCATGCGCTACCGGTCAAAATTTGGATTCATCCGATAGGTACACTATAGTTCAGAACTATGTCAGCTTACTGCCCGTATCCCCTATAGCTAGTCTTTAGCAGTCTTGAGCCCGCGTAACAGCTAAGCTCTGTTTCATCTACCGATGGGTGGTACTTTTAGCCTCCTGGCCAACTCATCCAACATTTTTTATGGATTCTTTTACGGGCATGGTTCTTAGTTCGCGAGGTGGGACAACTTAGCTGTATCAGAAAGTTAAGATCAGTTCTTGATCATCCCACTACAGGGGAAGATCAACTGATAGGATCTGATCCTCAGTATGTACGATCCTCCACACAGTCGTAGGCGTGAATCCGTCCCGGGTAGTGAGCACGCGGCAGACCGGCCAATCAACGGTCAGCTGTCAGTTAGTCGAGCATGAATGTGCAGTATCACAC
>BDGG01000002.1:2756627-2781256 GCA_001949185.1 Ramazzottius varieornatus | reverse complement strand
ACAGCTGACCGTTGATTGGCCGGTCTGCCGCGTGCTCACTACCCGGGACGGATTCACGCCTACGACTGTGTGGAGGATCGTACATACTGAGGATCAGATCCTATCAGTTGATCTTCCCCCGTAGCGGGATGATCAAGAACTGATCTTAACTTTCTAAAACGGCCAAGTTGACCCGCTTCGCGAACTAAGAACTATGGCCTTAAAAGATTCCATAAAAAATGTTGGATGGGTTGGCCAGGAGGCTGAAAGTACCACCCATCGGTAGATGAAACAGAGCTTAGACACTGCACGTGAGGGAACTTCGACAACATCACTATGCGAAATCGCGCCGGTGGGTATGCCTTTCGTAGACTGCTGGGCACCAAGTAAGCCCGGCTGACAGCATGGAACTTATGATTCTGGTCCCCAGTGTCTCGTTTACTACAGTGTATTATTTCTTCGCAGTATACTTACAGTATACTTCCAGTCTTTTCTCCGGAAAAACTGCGGCTCCATATCGGACACACATCAGGTGCCTGTCAGAAATAATCAGGAACCTGCCATATCTTTGATCTTAGAACCATTTCTGTGGTAAACGTGGGTGTCCGGACTTTCAACGTAACCAATTTCATTCAACGTCGCGAAACCCAAGGTAAGTAGCTGTAATGAGAAGTTCTTCCCTTCGATACCGATCTTGGTACACTTGCCACCGTCACCATCGGCCTTATTCAGACACCCGATTACATAGCGGCTCATCTTGACGGCATCATAACATCCGCGCGACGGTTCCGCAAAACAAAGGGCAATCAGAGAAGGTGACAGCCCGAGTAGGAAGAGGATGAAGGGGGAAGGAGGTTCAGTGGTCAGAAGAGCCTGACCCGTCATCCCCTCATTTGTATCCTCGCTTGGTTTTTATCGCATCCGCTCGGCCTTCCCAGTGTTCAGGACCACTAGCTAGTAGGTATTCATGTTCATGATCATGATCTGGAAGAGACGTTATTTACAAGTTTTGATGTCTCGACTGTCAGAATCCGTGGTGCGGTTGATTCCGGCGAAGGATCTCATCAGGGCTAGAAACCGCTATGCTTGGTCTGTTGCTATCTGGGTACTTTCGTTCCACATAGTAATCTAGGCTGGCTTACTTGCCGGAATTCGGTCGCCGCTGAACAAATTGACGTCTCTTGCGGGAGCCGGAAACTTCCTCCAGTCCTACGGTGTGCCAAATATCGAACGGAGTTATTCGAAGTCTGGAGTATTTTTTGAACATGAACGTTATAGTGGTGGCGCAGTTGTTTCATCTGGTGCTGGTCCCGATGCTGGGTCAAGGCTATAGCCAGGTGGAGAAATCGTAAGTTCATGCTTGACGACATTGGATGCAACTGCGATGGCCAAGTTTAAAGTTGATCCCAAAGGGTGGTCTCGGAAGCTTGCACATAGCAAAAGATTTCAACGACACCTTTGGACATTTGATTTTGTTACACCGTGTGGAAGACATGATGGCCATTGCGGCGACTTCAGCGACTTGGTTAATCAGAGAATCGTTTAAATCAGCTCAAGAATACCGGCGCAAATTACAGGGTCGTGGTGTAAATGTTAATATGTATAAAAGGTCCTGTTACGGTAAGTTCGTGACAAATCGCTCTGACGTCTTTCGCGTACAGTAATTTGTAACTTGATTTCAGGGGACAAGAATCAAAAGACTTCTCGTGCAAATCGTTACAAAGGCAAGTCTAAGCCACTGTGAACAGCAAGAACATCAAGATACACTTAGGCTGATACATTGTTGTTCGCTGGAAAGGTTTCTCCCGATGGAATGTTCTGCATTACCACGGATACGTTACAATCCTAAGTGTAAAAGCTGGCGAAGTGGGTCGAGTTAAAGTTCGAATTCCGCTTCGGAACAAAGTCGTTTAAGAGAATTTGGAGCGGGAATAAGCGTAGAAAAACGGAACACCAACGTGGAATTTGATGGAAACACGTACATACCACGTCGCCATCCCATTTTTATACAGTTATTCCGCTCGGAATTCGCTCAATAAACGTCATTCCGCGGCGGAATTTGTACAGTGTGGGCAATTAAGTTACTCTAGAAGGGGGAGGGCCAAAATCGAGTTTTCGCCAAGTGACGTAGAAACTCCGGCTCGAAGTAATCAGCAGATCAAGCGGCAGTTCACGTCTCTGGATTGCAGCTTGATCAGCTGTTTGCTTTCTGCGTCACGTCGATTTTGGCCTTGCCCCCTCTTAGAGTACCTTATTTGCCTACACTGTACTTTTAGGTCAAGTGGATCTTTCGGAGGACGGGGCTGCCACCTGTGAAGAATCGGTTGCTTGAATACAGTAATAGGGCTCTTTCTCATGCCTCTGCCTGGCTTGAAGTTGAAAGTTCTTGAATTGGCTCCGATATCGATGTACGTACACGCATGACGAGATATTATGGTACAGTAAAAATTATGGGACAGGAGGAAAAGACGGCAAGATGGAAATTTGGCCGTAGAAAAGTATCGAAAAATGTATTACTGTGAATCGGTCGCGTACATACGTGCTTCCATACCGCCGCAGCGAAAAGGCCTGTCCCATAATATTTACTGTACCATAATTTTTCGTCCTGCGTGTACAGTACCTCTGTCTTACGAATATACCGGGACAGGCAAGCTGAGAGAATGAGCCAAGCCACACGGTGTGACCTGGGTGGTTTTTAGCGAACCGTTGCCACAAGCGTTACAAAAGTATAGTTCCTACTCCCGCTTCCAAGGTTGCGAAAGATGGTTCACTCATTGACCGTCTCAAGATCCGGAAAACTTGCGGACTGATGGCCTCTTGTCTTCCCTTTGAGTATCGGGTATAGTTTCACCGCATTTCAGGTTCTTAGTATCCGTTCTGTCACAAGAATGGATCCGAAATCAAGGAACACCAACGACGAAGCAAAGTTCTGTCTGGCTTCTGCCGCAAGTATTACTGTACGCGAAGTGACAGTTCCGACTCCGCGACAACTCACAGTCAAACAGACGCGCATACAATGGAAAAGCAACAGCAGGCTATCAAGCATCGTACTGCACCTCAGACGCTCAGGGTCGAGGTCCTGACCACGTCGTGCTTGTCATCTTTGTCCATAATAAGTTGCTTGATCAGTACCACCAGTGACACATTTAGGGTGACCGTCTGCAAAGGCCAAATTCAACTCGAATACGTTTCCAAACCGCAGTAGATCCAACACCATTGACCAAGAGATTGTTGGTCTTGACTCACCCTGACGAGTACTTCCCGTGTAATGTAAAAGACCTCAGCGGCATCCACAGCACAAGGGTGACGGTGCGTTGTGGCTTGTAAAAAGTCCAGCTTTGAGAGAAGTTCCTCCCGCTCAGCGAAACGTTCATCGCGATCCAAAAAACCTTCACTCGCAAGCATTTTGACATTTGCGCGCAGCTGGCGCAAAGCAAACGGTAACTCCAGACTCTGTCAAAAGGAAACACACGTTGACAGAAACATCACATGTTAACAAGCATAGCCATCCATATGTGCAAAAACGAAGACAGCACTTTTTCGTGTAACTTGACCATCGGTATCAAGTAAGCCGTTCCGTAAGATGCAAAGATCGTCGCACATGTAAGAAGGAAGAAAAAGCCTTTCAGTTCCTTCGCACCACTGGCCATGCCTGCGGCGAACCCCAGAACCGTGATGAAGTCCAGTCCGTATGCCGCAAACAGTATCCAGCTAAAGGACTCGTTAAGTCTTTCCACAAACTCAACGATAGCTCTATACCGATCAGCCCATTCATCTACGGTGTCCGACAATTCCAGAGTCCGTTGCCATCTTCCGGATACCGTTGTAATTTCAGCATGTCCATACTGGGCGTTCCGAATGTCGTTCAGTAGTAAATCAATGGACTCATACAAAACTCCTGAAGGAACAATTAGTAGCGTGTAAATCTGTTGCGAAAGAATGTAAGGTATCGTACAGAACAGTTGGTAGATAGTAAGGTATTCGTCGGTCCGGATCTTGAACGGTAAAGGATCGAAGACCTTCGTGTAAGTACCGTAGTTTTCTGGTTCCTTCGCCAAGTAGTAAACCACTTCGACGATTTCCCATATGGTATGCAAGGAAAAAGTAAAAACAGACAGGAAGAACGATATCTTTGTCCATTTCTTGACGGCGTCTTTGGGGTCTGATTGGACTGGGAGGCATTTAGCAATAACCCGATCCAGTTCGAATTTCAATATAGACCAGTTGTAGCGCTGTCGGAAGAACAAATAGAGGACGAGAAGGCCGCGAAGATGGATGGCGCAGAACGGTAAGTTGGACAGAACTCCCAGCAAGTCAGGTTTGTAGCTCTTAGATGGACGTGCCGTTGGGTCCTCAAGGGTGGTTTGAAGAAAGACGTAGAGGACAGCTACAGTATGAACAACGGTGTCGTAAAAAGACCCCAGGAGAAGGCACACTGCAACGAAGGTCAACGATGTCTGTAGGACGTATTGTAGAGTTCGTGTTCTGGGACTGTTCAGGGTATAACGATCCGGCGATAACGGTAGAAATCCGCATACTTTTAGTATAAGCTCTTGAACGGCGAACAACTGCATCGTGGAGCTGGTTGAAGGCTCGTTAGGAATACTATTACGTAAAGGTAGCGCTGATCGACGTGGTTTCGGCTCTGGCTAGCCATTTCCCTTCATCAGCCATAGCAGTGAACTGTCCAGAAAAACTTTGTAGAACCGCGAACTGTACTAGGATGCACGGATGGCCAGATACGCATTCGCAGGAGAAATACTGTCTGGTTTGGCCTCCCCTACATTCCCGCCACCTGTGGTAGCTTGTAGAAAACTACGCATGATGGCAGACATCTGTGTCAGGCATCCGGTTCAACGACGCACCTAGGCTGAGAAGTCTCGGGGAGCATGAAGAATAGGATCCCGAGACAGTACGCGTGGCTGTCGAAGGCAAGGTAATGATACAAGATGGGCAAGTGAACGAATGAAAGATGGATTCTGCACGCTACCAATGCATCGGCCCAGGGACGGCGCCCAACGGATCTAACACTGCGAGTCCTTAAACCGTCGCCCCTACTCTGACGGTTATCATGTTGATTAACGTTCACGAAGCTTCCCTTATGGGCGACCATCGCCTCCATAAGTCTTTTTCCTGTTTGACAGGTATTTCTGTCAGGTTCCAACATTTGCTTGATATGGTGTTACGCATTGTATAATATGTGGGCTCGCAGAGTCAAGTTCGGTGGCAGCTAAATCTTCCCCGTTCCCCACATTTGTTTGATATGGTGACACGACATCAAACAAATCTTCAAACTTGGCGAATTTACGTGTCATGCTATGTATACACTTTGGGCAAAGTTTCTCTTGTAACCAATTTGGTAATGTGTTACCTTCCCCAAATTACATGCCGTGCAATTTGGGGAGGTTAGGTATGCAGGTGCACGTCGTCTGTAAGTAAGTAGGAGTGAATCACAACCTTCAGCACACTGTCGTTCTCTTTCGATTCCGGTCTTCCGTTGGGGTATTTTTTGAATGAAAAAACTTCGGAACGAAACCGATCGACGGGATCATCAATGCAATCACCCACGGTAAGGCCGTTAGGCGTCTTATTGTCAGATACGGATCTGATTTTGTCGGCGAAGTGAGAAGCTTCCGTGCTATGATGGAATTCAAACACCTAGATTCTGGAAAATTCAAGTATGCTTGATTCAGGCATAATGATCTCTGCTGTACCCGGAAAAACGATGGGGAGCAGAACTATGAATATTTCAGGGTTTTTTTAAGTCATACTTCCGCACCTTATATAAACTGCTATCTGAGTGAAATCTGTTTTGCGCCAAATCTCGGGTGCCAGTCAAGCACTGTAAACTGGAAAGGATGCTGGAAATGGATATTACTAAGCAGAAACGAATCGTCAAGAAAGGTCGTGTTTTAAGATAGAGGTCTCGAACAAGCGCACTTCACGGCGTGCTCGGATCCACGGTCGATACCCCCCTGTTTTCGCATCTGTATTTATCGGCGTTCTATTTGCTCGAGTGAAACAAGCCGCAAATTGATTAATCTTTCTGCGAGTACTTGCTCCTCGTTGTTACCCGCGCAAGGCTAATCTTGATATCGAACAAGAGGGTTTGCCAGAAAACAACTCAGGAAAACTACTCCGCATATAAAATTCGTTTGATAGCAACAAGTGACCCAATCCGCACCATATTAAGTCAGCTTGCGATAGACATTCGAGAACTCGCCATTCAATTTTGGCGATTGAATTTGGTCCATATATGATATATCTGTGGCTGTGCTATGTGCTTCGATCTGTGGCCTGGTCAGGCGTGCTAAGTGCTTCGATAGGGACGTAGTACACATGGTCGGGTTGCTGGTCCATCTGTTTCGATAATAATTTAGCTCGACGGACGTCTGTTTTTACGGAAACAAAGTAAGGGCACACAGTAGGCGTCGCTTTCAGCTCCAATCTTACAGTATAAGGTTAATCCATTATTCGTCTAGCATTAACCAACCGTAGGCTTGTCGCCGATAAGATACAGTATGATGAAGAGCTTTAGCCATTCTTATCCGCAGAAAAGGAATTTTTGTCCGCGGATAGAGAACCGGGAAAAACCCCTTTATTGTATCATATCCGAGCGGCAAGCCTTCGAACCGCGTGGGTAGCTCAGTAAGCCTGATCTAATGTGTTCTGAGGGATGCAAGGACGAGCTTCAACAATTCTAATACTACCGTCCCCATTGTGTATACGCTGCCTCACCCTTACTCGCTTCCTATTTTGACTTATCTGGAGGCCGAACTGAGACCCAGAGTGAGACCGATGACCAGCGGTCAGCGAAACTCTACAATTCATGAGAAAAGATCCACAGTTCTAGTCGCTTGGGTGATATCTTGGGATTTATGGCTGTTATCGAGACTTACGCAGTACATTCATTCCGAAAGAATTTTTGATACTCAAGACATTGTCCCCTATCGAACTGGGCCTGAGGAACTTTTAGATTCATTATTGCGGCCAGAATGGCCGGGCTTACTTTCCAAAGTTGGCCCACATAGCCTGCTAACCTTCCGAATTTCGACATTTTGATGACTAGTCATTGGCCGGACCCGCCCCACCCCCACCGCACCAGGATAGTCTTGATACATGATAAGGACGGCAGTATTCAGCGAGCACGAAAACCTTAGTACACGCACGATGGCTAATTATGGGACAGGCCTTTCCGCTAAAGCGGTACGGAAGCACGGACGTACACGGCTGATTCACTCTAACACACGTTTCGACGTTTGTCTGCGGTTGATGTCCTGTTTTTCTGTATCCGCCTGTCCCATAATTACCTATCGTGGGTGTACTCAAAGGATAAAATCCCGCCGCCGTAATTCCATGTCCAGATCTCGATCGTACTGTGGTTACTGCAGTTAGGTGGCACCACACCGCATACTGTGTGGCGATTTGCAGAGGCACTAGTGGGATTATTTGTGTGAAAACTTATCAGATATACTCGCTAATTGCGTGGCCTGCGGGCTGCGGCTTCATACTTTGGCCGCAGCTTCGAAAGAAATTCTGACGATGTGGAGACCAGTGGCCATCTTCCTCGTTTGTACTGCGTACGTGAAAGTCCAGGGTGTACAAATTATGTTTGTGGCGATGGCAGCTGGTGGACGAAACGTCCAGGTTGGCTATGAAGTTATTGGTTCGGCCTACGATGTGGCGATGGACAGAGCACGACGCTTGTATCCTCGCGTCTATCAAGACGTGTTTTTGACCAGGTACTTTATACCAGGCCGATACTCTTGCGAAGAAGCTGTGGGAATAACTACCGCCGGTCTTGGACTTCTGTTTCGCCGCGAGAATGGGGATCAAGTATCTGAAAGAAGAAAACAGGAAGCGTCTTACTTTCGAATAATCCTGACGCCAGGTAAAAAGCATTATCAGCAATCTAACGCATTCAGTCATGTCAGACTTACGGGTAAATTGTTATTCTACTGTAGGTTGCACCTTTGAGATGTTCACTTTGGCGGACTTCGCTCGAGGTATGTTCAAAACATAGGTACACACCGACTTATGTTTCTACTGTTGTCAAAGTATGCGTGATTCGTTTCCGCCCGTATGTTTCAGAGGAAGGAGTAACTGTATTCGGAAGGTAAAATTCAGAGAGTGCAATTACAGTATATTGCCCACCTTACTGCTGAATGTTGCAGCACTGCTTCTATAAACATGCGAAATCTACAGTGGCGATTTCCCACATTTTTTCCGTGGTCTGCCATCCCTTACGGCAACGCTGCGTCCGCCATTTTGACTCTAATGCGGCTGTACAAGTGGAAGAGGTTCAACCTTGTCTGTGATACCAGCAGCAGCACGCCCTTCACCTATGTCTTCGAAGTCAGCTGCAATCTGTTCCAGCAAATATCACTAAACTTTCGCGACCTCAACATGAGAACCTTGAAATTCGACTCGTCCAACAACACTACTATCTTACCAATGTTGAAGCAATGCCGGGCAAGCAGTACTGGTAGGCCAGGAACCCCAATTCATGCAGAGAACGAGAACTAACGAAAGTTAAAGGTCTTGAATTCTGTAGTGACGGTCGTCGCTTCGGTGCCAGACGTCTATAAAAACGTTTTGGTAAGACAAAATTCAGAAAAGGTTTTTCCACATCAGTAATCGCACTGGTTTTTATCACAGTGGATTGCCGCATCTCAGGGGATGTCCACCGGAGACTATGCAAGTATTTCGGGACAATCAGCAGCTTTTTCTTCCCATTCAAGCACTAACCGATTAACTAGCTGTCTTTCAGGTTTTTGTGTTGTTCCCGGTATCAACGTTTACCCGGCTCGAAGATTACTCCTGGGAGACAAATCACGACGTAGGTGGCTATTGTAGTTGGCTTTTCTAATTTAAATCGCGAGAGGATAAGTATGGGTGCGTTCGAGATAACCGTAAAGGACAAAGATAAATCCTGAGTGATTTTACAGGTGGATGGAAAACTTTCCTCCATCCTACCTTTCACCTCTGCGCTGTCTTTTGATTCGATCAACTGGAGCGCAATCTCCGGTGAGGTGGACGAGATGGCGAAGAGATCATCGGAATACTATAACTGGACTATTGCACCGGAGTATCAGGTATGCATATTAGGCACCTTACGTGCCAGCCAGAATTTCACTACGAACGTTCAAATTTCACGTCGCCCGGTGAGTCATCTGTGAGCGCGACGTAAATCACGTTGGGCGCGCTTCGTGACGGTGGCAAAATCACGACGAAGACCCTGCTCCACCGTCACGTTGAAATTTCACGACAACGACTGTTTTGCCAATAATCACATGTCGTAAGTTTTACCGTTCGTCGTGTATTACTCGCAAGACGAAATCCGCTCTTCACGTCGACGAGGGAAACTGAAATTCCCCACCGTGAAATTTCGACGTTCGTAGTAATTTTCCCTGTTCGGACGAGCCTCCGATCCATTATACTGACCATATAACGTTTGGGATCAGTCCAGGTTTGCTGCAGAGCATTTTGGGTTCAATAAAGGTTCATATATGCGACATATATGTCTGTGCAACATAAATATTACCTAAATGAACCATACATGAACCCGTTCGGCGATATTCATGTTGCGTAGACACATATGTCGCATATATGAACCTTTACTGAACCCAAAATGCACCCAAAATGTTCTGTAGCAAACCTGGACTGATCCCAAATGTTATATGGTCACTATAATGGATCGGAGGCCCTTCCGAACAGGGTTTCTCGGTGGCGCGCAAGGTGCCTAGTAATGTTGTGATCCATTCCACAAGATTCGATACAACTATAAGCGGTACGTACACCAGTTGATACTGTAGAATCGTGTCTTTGGTTAGAGAAATTTCCTACCACTGGCGGCGTACGAGACGATAATGATCATGTCCCAAGTGTTAAACGAAACCTACGACCAGCTCGTCAACATTTCGGCTAGGCAGTTTACCCAAAAGTTCCTCAATCGATCATTCATTCTTCCCACGCGCACAGTACGAATATCCCAATTTGGACATCGGATAGCCGACTTATGGGTTCACCAGTTCCATACAAACATGTCCCGCTTCCAGGTATCCCGTTTTTAGGTCGGTCTTGCTCTGCTGTTTAAACTCGAAAGACAGTACTCTAGTTGTTGAAGGTGGTGCTCAGATATGATTCCGAGGCGGCAAAGATCGTCTCCTGTAACGAGTGCAAAGAGATCACATGGCGCAAGGGGGTATTTCCTCCATCAACTGTGCTTCCGTGTGGGCTGGATGGGGAGCTCTGTGAGAGCACGGGTATACACCTGGGAGCTCAAACTCGAGCATGTTCGTCAAGCTCTTAAACATTCTTTTGTAGGGGTGTCTGTCACGATGAAAACAGCGACTGCAGTATTCATCGCGGGCTTTTCCGGATTCCTTGCGTTCGCTGTACAAATGTATGTAAGATGTGTGGCGCCCTCTGCCTTCTACTTCAAGAAACGACATCTGTTTTATACACGCACGACGGGAAATTATGGGACCAGGCCATTTCGCTACGGCGGTACGGAAGCACGTACGTACGTGACCGATTCGGAGTAATGCACTCTTGGACACTTTTCTACGTTTGAATCTCCATTTTGCCGTCTTTTCCGCCTGGTCCCATAATTTTTAGTGGCCCCATAATTTCCCGTCGTGCGTGTAGTTATCGGACGTCCCGAAAACGGATGGATCTTTGGTGGAAGCTCGGTTCAGCTCTACAACCAACAAAGCCAGCTCGTCGATTGACGAAAATGAGCGACAACTGAAGTGGGTTTGAAACTAGAACTCTTTGACGTCATAGCAATTGTAAAATTTTGTAATTAACGCTTCTCTGAATAATCCCAGTGCGAAACTTTTCACAGGCAACTGAAGGATGACCAAGGGATGGCGATGACCTGTGAGCGGGACTGTATATTGGAAACCACAAAAGCTCATTATGTTAGGTGTTGATTAAACATTAAATCTGGTACCCGCACGACGGGAAACTATGGGGCCAGAAAAAACTATGGGACCAGGCCATTTCGCTACGGCGGTACGGAATCACGTACGTACGTGACCGATTAACAGTAATACACTTGTGGACATTTTTCTACCGTCGAATTCTATCCGGTTATTTTTCTACCGGAAAAGACGGTAAAATGGAAATTTTGCCGTCTTTTCCGCCTGTCCCCATAATTTTTGCTGCCCATAATTTCTCGTCGTGCGTGAAGAACAAATTTTACCTTTTTTGGGTACTCTGCTATTGGGTGCGAAAGTACGACTTGGCCTCCTAAAACACCTTGATTCCAAAAATTCATAGTTCTGCTACCCCTCGTATTTCCGTTCTAAACAATTTTTCCCTGTCAGTTCGCCAACTCCCATCCCTTGTCTGTCACTTCATTGGTCCAAGTTTTTCTGCTCTGGGGTACGACAGGATTTATTTTAGCTGAACCATGGATAACTAGAATTTCGGGGATTTTTCTGGTTTCTATCGAAGCACGAACGCATCCCGTACCGCCGAAAAAAGTAGATCCGTGTTTGACTATGAAACACCTAACACTTTTACCGTGGACGATTAAGCCGCTCGGTTTGGTTCTGGTGATTTTTCATTCAAAATTCACCCTACGGAAGACTGAAATCGAAAGAGAACGACAATGTGCTGACCGATCATGTCAAACTCGACCCTTGCCAAACTTTTGTGTAATTCTTACAGGACCAAGGTGGACCTCCCCAAAGTCTTACTGTCCACTTTTCCAGACGGGGAAGGCGAAACAGTGAGAGAAGTGAATACCCCACTTACTTCGCGCACCCCGGAAAGAACGCAGAGGTTTTGTCTTTTTTCCCTCACCAGATTGCAAACGAAACCGAACCGACAGCAGGCCTCATTGTACCAACGATAACACGGCCACTCTAAAAGAGATTTCTAAATGAGAAATGGTATGTTCTGACAGAGGCAAACCATTACAGAAAAATCCGAACCGTGAGCGGCGCTAAATGAGAAGCATGATCACATTTTGGTGGCCATCTCACACGCCTGACCGCTATAGATCTTATTCACCCAGCAAATCGATAACGCTATCCCAGACCTTTTTGGAATAGTTATGTCTATGGAAAACCGCCCCGTTCAACAGGCGAGACTAATTCAGGACGGGCTCACAACTGTTGCAGGGCTGCTCCAGAGTGCACACTGAACTAAACACTTCAGCAGAATTGCAGGAATAGGAACTGGAAGTTCTCGTCCACGCTTCTTTTAGTAGGATTACAGCACTAACAGATTATCACTTGCTCAAGAACTTGGACCTTCTCCGGCGAGATAGAATAACTTTCCCGGAAGTGGGTTTCAAAAGTGCCGTTACAGAGTTTACGATCCCTCTTCCCTCTTACTTTTGCAGCAAAAGAACGGCATGTCTTCCAAGAACTCTCGGGAGTGCCGTGCTAGTATGGTTGTATAAGCTGATCAAAAGTTAATATGGCGTCAGAAAAAATTTTTTAACTTCAGCAGAGAAAAACAAGGGTGCAAGTCATACTTCCGCACGTAATAATTACTGACACACAACCTAAACTTCCTGTTCCATAGCGAAAGTATGCGTAGGGTAAGTGGAGCACAGCTGAACTCTGTTGAAGCGGTTTCGACCTCGTGAAGAAAGCCTCGAAGAGGGGGCTTTCGAGTGCGTCACAGATACACTGCCATCGTCTTAGTTAAAAGGCTGTCACAAGGTGGTATTGTGAGCGGGGGTTCCGCCACCGAGACTTTTTGTTTTGTGGTCGCTCTTGTCCATGAGTTCTTTGGCAAGCACCACCAATGACAACGTCAGAGTCAGTGACTGAAACAGGAGACTTTTTACGTCAAGCATTTCAGGTGTTATACTTGCAACATGCAGGCTGCAGCTGAGTTAGCGGTAAACGTACCCGTACAACCAGACCTCTGGTACAATCTAGAAGACCTGCTCCACTGATCACACAGGGGAAATTGTAGACCAAGTCTTCAAAAATTTGGAGCAGATGTACCAGGCGGTTTTTCCGGAGGTCCACCCTACGATGTTTAATGTCATATGTATCGTGCTTGTCATCCACCACGCTTCCTCTTCCTGTCTCCACCTGCACGGTCAGTTGGTAAATGGAGAAAGGTAGGCGAGTACTCTGAAACCAATACCTGCTTTCACGAAACGTAAAAGCGAATGTGAAAGAACAGGCGCTGCAAATTAAGACCTACCTCCTCGTGTAAATGTATCGGCCAAACGACGAAGCAGGTCTCATAGGTGAGATAAACAGCCGCACTACACAAGAGAAACAGGATTTTCGTGAGCCGTCTGCTGACGTTGTTGATTACCCTTGCTCCGAAGCCCAAAACAGCCACAAAGTCTGATCCATAGATCGCGAAAAAAATCCAGTTGAATAGTTCATTGAGCAACTTCACGAACTCCAATATGGCCATGTATCGCTCCTCCCACAAAGCTACCTTAACGGGGATGGGAACGAGCTCTTCGATGTTTTCAAATCCATTCTGGTGGCTCTTCAGGACAAGTTTAACTTCTTTGTTAAGATTTTTGATAGCATCTGCACCAACTCCCGATAGAATCAGAAGGACCGTGAATACTTGCTGAGCTAGCACGAAGGGGACAAAGCAAAAGAGGAAGTACAAGATCGTATACTGCCAGGTTCTGATTTTGACAGGCAGAGGTTCCAATACAGACGTATCGTTCAGCATGGCGGCCACTGAAGGAAACCGACTGTTGTACTCAGTCCAGTCACCAACCTCCCAACAAACGTGGATGACAAGAGTCAGTGCACTAACACCTAAAGAGCGGCGTCTCCACTTGTCAACCACCTTCTCTCGGGTACGTTCGTCCTGGAAGACTTTGAGAAAGAACATCCAGCAGTTTGTTTTCAAGGCCAGCCATTTTTCCCGGTTTAAAAAAACTACCAGCAGAACGACGAAGCCACGAAAGTGAATACCGAAAAACGGTAAGTTGGACAGAATTCCGACCAGATCGTAATCATCGACATCGATATCGGAGGGTCCGAATGATGATGGAAACACGGAGACGGCGAGGAGGATCTGGTACAGGACGAGTGCTCCGTGGATGAAAGTAAGAGCAAAACATCCTACCAGGAACAGCACAGCAAAACAGAAAGGCAGAAGACCCTTGCTTTGCTCCTCCTTCAGAACAACTGATCGAGCATCTCCAACCTTTCCGTACGTGGTCAACAGGCCAAAGCACTTCAGGGAAAACATTTGCACGGGAAAAAGGTATAAATTTTGCGTGGTGGCGACCATCCTCTCTATCCGGTATTAATTACGCGAATAAAAAAGCTGACATCGGCTCCGAAAGACCAAAGTGGAATGTACTTTTGCCAGCGCCGGTTAGAGTAACGTTCGGGATGGGAAAATTCAAATCATACGGGACTCCTACTGAGCGTCTGGCGAACTTTTCTTCAACCGGGTCGTGTACCCACCTGTTCTTTTTTGTCCACCGTGTTTTTCACACCTGTACAAATGAAACATAAGTCGAAGGCTTTATTTGTCAAGATGAGTGTTAGAACTACGGAGGGTCGTCCATCAAAGGTATGGTCACGTCTCAGGTTTGTCCAGTACACGCGCGACGAGATATTATGGGCCAGTAAAAATTACGCGCTATGCAGGCCCCTTCGCTACGGCGGCACAGGCAGGTGGTTCTTGCCACAAGTAAAAACCAACATCGAAGGCTGGACTGCTGTACGTATGTGCTCGATATTAAACCGAGGAGCTAAAACTTGCCATATTTATTTTGAAATCCCGATTTCTACTGAGTCTGTTCTACCGCAACAAGCACACCTTCAACAGTCAGAGGAACATATCACTGCCATTCCGTTCTCGACAGCAGATAGAGCATCCTTCAGTGCTTCTTCGGTGTATCGTCGATGCCGCTTGGTCTTGAGGGGCTGGGACATTTTCAAAAACGCTTACGGAAAGGATATCGGACAAGGAGTCCAGAGCTTCTCTGAGAGGAAGTCGAATAGCGGTGCACAGCAGCGTTGAAGTGTGAAAGCAAAACAGCTGATCAGCTGATGGCCACTGTCCGAGACGATTATCTACGGTTAAATTTTGCTACGTTACGTCATTTGTCCGATTTCTGTTTCTGACTTCCATACAAATTGAAAATTTGCAGTCTTTTCTGTTTGGCCCGTAATTTTTACTGGCCCATAATATTTCGTCGTTCGTGTACCGTGTACAATTGTCTGCCGCCGGGTACTTCATTGAACAACACAGGATAGTGTAAGAACTAACTGAGCAGGCTGCGTAACGCGTTTTCATCGCACCACACTGCACGCTTGTATTGACACAGCACATGCGTATTTTTGCCCGTCGACGACGTCGGCTGCAGCCAACCAAGACGAAGTTCTACTCCATCTTTCAGCGATCTGATTAGCTAAAAGCACCCACCATGGGATGACATTTGTCTAGGTACAAGGAACTCTCCCAATGACCTACTAGTGGATTTCGGTTTTGATACATTTCTTATAAATTAGAGTGCCGACGTCTCATCTTGATCCCTCTCGTGGAGGAGTCTGTCTTCAGTATAAATGCATAGGGCTCGAAGAGATTCATACGGTCTTTTCGCGCAGCACCGAATTTTGTCCTTTTGTATTTGAAAATTTGGTCGCAGTTTTTCGACATGGGTAACGGAACAGCCCAGCTGGACCTTCTGCTGGTGATCGTGCTGGTGGCCACCGATATGTATTATTACCCCGCAATCGAGCTGGCCATAATGCAGTCGGACTTTAGAAGTTCCTTTGAACATGATGGGAGACGACTCAGCATGCAAGTGGTGCCAATCAACCGAGCACTCACGGAACAGCCGGTGGCCGACAATCTTGCACGTGATTATTACCGAAAGGTCCCTGCCAGTACAACCGTCATCTTCCTTTCAAACAGTAAGATTGCAAATATCGTCTAAGCGCAAAAATATGGTTTCTTCCAATCGTTTAAGCGCAGTTTACCTGAACACTTTCTTCGACTGAAATAATGCCGACGTCCAGGAACAAGACGTCGCCGAGCCGGGGAGAGCGAATTGAGGACTTCCGCTGGTTAAAATTTAAGGGAATCTATGTGAGATGCATAGACCACTTAGGAAGAGATAGCCATAAAGCATGGGCGCTCGCCATAATCCATATTTCCGCAAAATACAGTATGAAAGTATGGAAGATGCCGAAACCGACCAACCTTTGAACTAACCATAAGATTGGTTCCAAATTTTGATACTAGGGCGCGCGCCAAAACTTTATGGCTTTCGCTGGCTAAGTACCTAAGCACCTCACACTACCATCACCTAGCGGATCTTGGTATCCCTGACGGAAAAATCTGTGTTTTCCACAACTGGAAGGGAAGATCATAGATTCCCTTAAACCCAATGTAATATTGCAGCATACCAGCCTGGCCTAATTATCGGCCGGGATGTAGATAAAGGCCACCGGCCGAAAGCGACAGCGCTGCAATTGGTAGGTCTGTTTATTGTTTGGCTGACATCTGCCGCTTTCGGCCGTTGGGCGATAATGTTTGTCCCGACTGATAATTAGACCAGGCGTGTCTACACTACCTGACTGCAGATGTTGGACCGGACATATTGGTCATGGCCTCAATGGCTGCCAGTGAGTATAGCTGCTACAAAATTTTCGAGTACGGCGTGCTAGCTAGATCGTTCGTTCAACCATCTCTCCTTTTACTGTAGTGTGGAATGTTCCGATAGTCAATGTGTAAGTCTATGAGTTCTGGACACTCTGGAACCTTGCCACTTTGAACATTCGGGTCCACAATTTTCAGTGGCGGAAGCAATCCTGCGTTGGCTGACAAGTCCAAATACCCCACGTCCCTCTCCCTGTGTCCCCTAGAAAACTCCGTCATGGCCGACTTCCTCCAGCTGTTTCTGCAACACTACAACTGGACAACGGTCACATTGCTGTTTGATGATAACAGCGCTCGTGTCATCGCATTCTACCGGCTTGCTTACGAGTTTCTCCGAAAGACTCTCATATCGCCCACGTTTTCCGTTTACGAGGTCGCCTTTGATAGCAGCAAAAGTAATGGCAGTGATATCGATATCGTTCTGAGTCTAGCTCAGAAAAATTCCCGAAGTAAGCACGAACTTATCCGATTCGGTGTTTTGCGGAGAGAAGACCACTTTATCCATCTTGGCTTGCAGTCATTGTCGTACTTGCTGATCCTGCCGTCACACGATCAGTTTTGGTGAGTGTTTGTCGAGTTTTCCCAATAACTTCTTAAACATCTTCTGGATCTCTTTTGTTCAGATTCACGCCGTTGCGATGGGCATGACAAAGAGAGACTACGTAAGCACTTGCCGCACCAAGTCTCTTTGGGAAAACAGTAAGCGAGGATTCACATGAATTTCTTTTCGACCTTTGCCAGGTGTTTTTCTTCTTACAACCTATTTTGAAGCCTCCGAACTTTTTACCTTTCCGATGGGCGCTGAACGACGGGTTCGATGACGCTGCCCGACGAGGATTTGGGCTGGTTTTTTACATAACGGCCGATATGACCGCCCTGCGAAAGGCCATCTCCTTCGAACGGAAAACGCAATTACTTTATGCACTACGCGATCATACAAATGCGATCTTGGAAGGGGAGGTGCGCCCATCTGAGATGTAGATTTGATAAAGAAATATTGAATTTTGCACTGTGCAGGTTCCCGTCGACATATTGAGCTTCTACGAGGCCGCTAGTATCATCCTGAAGGTATGCAACCATTGCAATTTCATATGATCCATTAATTTCGATTCACGTTGCACTTTTCTCGCAGAAGATCAGCGACACGACCAGTCTGCTTCCAGTTAATAATCCTGCGGATGGAGCAGCTTTCGTCCGAAGCTTTATGAACCAGACTTTTAATTCTTCATCGGGAAAGATCTACGTCAACAATAAAGGCCATAAAGTACCCAACTATGTGCTCAAGCAGTTCAACAACGACACCGGCGAGTTTCAAGTGAGAAAACAGACCTTTCGTATGCCACCAGAAAAGCGACCTAACCGCTGGCTTATCCACCTGTTACAGAATGTTGTCTTACACAATGGCGCACAGCGAAGTTGGACGTTTCTTTTTGGGAAAGAAATCGATTGGCCTGATGGGATTGTTCCGGTCAATGAGCCCCGATGTGGATTTTCAGGCGATAAGGAGGAGTGTACATCTCGTGGTACGACCCTGATAACATAGTAATAGTGCACGGATATCGTGGCATCCAGGTTAGTTAGTTGCTATCTTTATAGACCGGAGACCGGTGATCATCGTGGGAAGTGTTCTTGCGTTGTATGCTGTATGCAGCTTCGTTGTTTCCACCGCAATGTAGGTTTGTGATATTTCCGTTTCGACCATCGTGGGTAGTACCGTATGCTGAATTGTCCGTTGGTTGTTGTAGATCTATTGTACGATACAATCGTCGATTTACCTTCGACTGGGTAATTTTGTCGGCAACTCAGCTAGATTCCGGGGACCGTCGAAGATATTCGTTTTGAGTTTAAGTGGTGCTCACAATGGAGCCAAATTCAGTTCAAGAACACAAAATCGCAGCAGACTACGGGATTAACTAAAGTCAGTATGCGAGCGAACGTGGAAATCCGCAGACAGCCGATTCAACCAGGGTTCCACGAACATGTTGCCCTCACTTATCTTACTGCAGACCGTCTAGATCTTGGAGCAGTTGCACGTCGAGGCGGACGCGTAGGTGATACATTGAATCGCTGATCCTCAAAGAGCCAAATGTCGCACAGTACAAATATCGCTGCGCCAGAGTTATTTATCAGATATTGTCGCGATATCATGTACAAGTCTATCCAAACGATTAACTTATAAGAAGGCAACAAGTAAGAAGGAAGAGCAAAATTCAAATCAACAAAATTGATAGCAGCTATGGTGGGATTATAGCTTTGTGTCTTCTTCGTCCCTCCGAATCGATGGCAGTGGGCGTGTGGAAGGATCCATGGGTACTACCCAGCTTTCTGTCTGACGCATCTCTTTCGTTACTGAACCATTCGGAGCTGACGCGGTAGCTCTCGACGATGATGAAGGCCTTAACGTTGATGTCTTCTCACATTCCATCATCGTATGGTCGGCGATAGGGTTCTCCACTCCACCAATTTCCTGCAGGATTGAAAAAAAAATGATAATTTGTGATCCGAATGAGTAATAGGGAAATATGGAAAATTCGATTGTAATTACCCATGGTCGAAGGAACTTTTCTTTCTGTTGAAATTCAAGCTGTTCTCTTGAAAACGTGTGAGAGCGTTTCACCAAACAGACCACAGTAATAATGGCAACGAAAGCACAGACGGCGGCCAACACGATCAGTGGGATAAAAAGATTAGAGAAACGCTCGAATAAAGGGTGATAGTCGGGTGGCATACCGCCCATTCGCCACCCATCGCCCCCAGTTAGGTTTAACGGCATTGTGGGCAGACCACCGAACAGACTGACCACTTGCAAATCCATCTGCAAATAACACAGTTCGTCACGTCATATTGTCATGTTCGAAGACCGCTTTTGTACCTTTGTCATTAGTTTCAGTTGTGCTTCGCGGAAGAGAGCCAACAACGTCGTGCCATTTATAATGTCTAAAAGAAATCCCATCTTCAGTATATAGTCTGTCCTGAACAAGGGACGTCAAGTCACCACTTACTGTTTTCAGTTCGATTATAAGTGGAGTACGCCGTAATGATCCAAAGACCGTCGATCAGTTTTGGCGTCTTAGCAAGGAAATGTAGCATAGGGAGAGCTGGTGCGGAAGAGGTCGCTGCAGTCGGCGACGGCGTGGTTCTCGCAAAGTAGTACGCGAACGGATCTATGGCAGTGGGCCCTACTGCGTGTGATACGGTGGTAGGAGACGCTGCGGTGGTTCCCGGAGGAGCTGAAACGTTGTGGATCAAGGGCCAGAAGACCAGCTGGGCCAGAAGCTTCTTGTTGGCATCATCGAATCGATAGTCCTAGAATTCA
Source organism: Ramazzottius varieornatus (assembly GCA_001949185.1). Lineage (NCBI taxonomy): Eukaryota > Metazoa > Tardigrada > Eutardigrada > Parachela > Ramazzottiidae > Ramazzottius > Ramazzottius varieornatus. The sequence continues at coordinate 2,761,332 of BDGG01000002.1, read as the reverse complement.
CACCAAACTAGTACGGCCATTATTTTTTTCCCGCATTAGATAAAACGCTCCGCCGAACCTGCTGGGAAGTGGCCGAAGTCTTCATGATGACTGTGACGATATTGTCCAACACCTCGCGGGATATGTTTCTGGTAGACTCGCGAAGAAGTTCCTGTAATTCAAAGATCAAGTGAGTAACCTTGTCATGAAGCTGACAGCCTGACAAAAGAACAAGTTTCACCTGTTGAGTTTCCGAAGGTTGGTCGGCCATGTCGTCAGTGTACAAGACAGGTCCTTCTGACACGGCCTTCTCACTCCAATACAACAAAGGCGACGGTGCTCGACTTGGCTTCGTTGTCCAGTCTGTCGACACTTCCGCCATCGTCGTTGTCACAGTCTTCTCGGTAGTGCTCATCCGCGTCGTCGTGCCCAGTGTGACATCTACTTCAACCAACGAAGGCTCTTCTGTCTTTGCCGTCGACATCGTCGAGCTCGCTGTTTCCATCAATGCCACGGTAAACTCGTCCACGACAGGAGGAAGGGTAGTGGCTGCTAGACTGACATGACGGAAGGTCGGTCTGGCCTTCGCGTGAGTCGTGTGATGTCTTTCAGTGGAGGTGCTCCGTTGGGTCGTGTCACTGACGGGAGGCAGCAGTGTTGCGGAGTTGATGAGTGATGGTATCGTGGACAGTAGGAACTGTGGAAGTTGGCTATGAGATACGGTAAATGCAGTCCATTTATGTGCTGTATCGTATTCTGAGCCGTTGTTTAAAGCGAGACCGATGGCGTCGCTATCGAGGTTCCGACCTTCAGGAAGCATGGGGAAGGACCATGGGATGTTTTCGACGAAAGGATCCGTTGTCTGCCTGATACTAGGTGGCGTGGTCGGGCTGAATCTTGATGGCGTTGTGGAGCCAAATCTATGTGATGTTGAGGGGAAGTTTCTGTGGGTTGAGAATCGCGAGAGTGGAGACCGCGTTGTAGAGTTGTGCGACGATAATGTGAAGTTGGTTTTCCGGGTGATAAAATCCACGTTACTTTCGGCTGGGATAGGGTCGTCTTCTGCTCTGACAAGCTTGGGTTCGCGATAATGGTAGAAACCAATGGACGACCGCGTGGTTGTGTTTGCCGTTTCCACAGTGAAGTTATCTGGAAAGGAAATTGTCATCAATTTCGTCCTCCGCGCTCAGTCACGATTTGGGTACACGCACGACGATATATTATGTGCCAGTTAGAGTTATTGACCAGGCTTTCTCGCTACGGCGGTACCGAAGTACGTACGTACGCAACTGATTCGCACTAACTTACTTTTCGGCACTTTTCTACAATTCAATTTAAATTTTGCCGTTTTTCCGCCTGAGCCATAGTTTCTCATCGTGCGTGTACTATTGGAGACGGCAGTTCTACAGCAAAACCAAACGGTGATAACGCCAACTCTCTACGATCTCTCCAGTTTTTTGGGCACTGTATAAATAGCACATGTGTGGTTAACAAGACTACCATCCTTCCGGCAGGTAAATCCTTGTTACTGTTCCGAGCAGCCTATTATCTTCCATAGACTTGGTTTACGTTACACAACTAGCGGAAACGTACCTTGATGGTACTTGGGAGAGGATGTGGTGGAGTGGACGGTATACACGGAAACGGTAGTTCCCCGAGTCTTGTTTACATTACCGGTATGGTAATAAGTGGTAGCAGAGGTCGTGCTTGTGGTCGGCATGCTTGTGCGGACCTCCGCCACTTTGGCTTCACGATCAGGCGACAAAGTGGTGAAGTGATGAAGCAGGCCAGGACTACCGGTCGACAGGAGTAATGGCCGGAGTCCGTGCAGATCACCGGCTATGGTCGTTGTGGAACCTGTCATATCGAGAATCTCACCGTCCCCACTGCCGACAGTCAGGTCATCCTCCAATCCACCGGTGCGCGTAATGACCAAGGCATCACGGGTACGGTTATCCAATGGGAGGAATTCAGGGAACAGATCAGTGCTGTCTAAACCGGTGGAGGAGGTGGTAAGCTGGTCAGTGTCAGTGGGTAAAGCCAGATCAGGCTCAGCAGTGGTCTCCTTGGAACCGGTCGGAAGCTCGACTCTATCCGTCACGGTCAGAGGATGCTGTTGTGATACTATGTCTGGTAATAAGGTGGTGCTTCCCAGCTCGAACATCATTGGTATCTTTGTCGTATTTTGTGGATGGGGCTTCATATGAAAAGCTATGGAGTTTCTGTCGTCTGCGGGCGAAGCTATCCGAAGATGCGCCGGAAGTCCATCTACGAAAGAATGACGTTTCACATCTATTCTATGATTCAGGTCGACTGAAGTGCTTACAAATGAATATAAAAAATTACTTCAAACTACGAAACGGAATTAGTGTTGATGGAGAATTCTTAGTGGATGTACAGTTAGGCCAACAAAAATAGACGCCGCTCGAATCAACACAGGCAAGTTACTACAGTTCGCCAGCGTTGTTTCATGACACAACGATGTTGCTTTTTGATATGCAAATCAATCTTTCTAAGCAGCTTTAGTGGCGTTTAGCGGCGCTGTATTTATTATCTCACCTTGTCCGTTCGCGTTTGATTGCTGGTGAGACGGCTGGTCAGGTAGCGGAGTTGGAATTTGACCATTAACAAAGGCAAACAAGAAGAGGGAAACGAAGAGCCATAAAGGTATAAATGTCCAGCTACGTCTTATGCAAAACCATAACCATGGCGGCGTTACTCCAACATTCCCACACCACCGTCCAGCCATCGTCGTACACTCAAGAAATCTGCGAAAAAGGTAATATCCCAGAGTATTAATCAGCGGAAAATTCCATCGCGCACAAGTTTTGGCCTTCAAGCGAGTTCTTGGCACGTTCGCTTTGGAACCTGGTCCAGCTGACGTCAGTGCAGAATGATCATCACCAGTGATACATAAATCAGGATAATTGATGTGGGTCAATGCAGAGCTGGTAATAAGACGTTGAACGTGTCAGGCTAATTAGATCAAAATTATGGTGTGGATAAAGCGGAAGATCACAGCTCAAAGCTTCAACACTGAAGGACGTACGCTGGTTCCGAGAAGAGAAAGTCTAACTTGCTGGACAAGTATAAAGTGAAACTGGCTACCGGCGTTCCGGCCAAGTGATATCTGGAGCGACAAGTGCAGCCAGTAGAACGTTTGGTATACAATGCGGATGGCAGGATATCAAGGAGGTAATCGTGTAGCACAGTAGCTAGACCATTGTTTGCTCAATACAAGAATACAGAACTGAGAATGGAACAACGAAAGAGAAGAGAACGAGACTTTTGCTGTGCACTCTTCGGGCCTTATGCAAATGAGCCGGAGCTACAGGTATACACGAGAGAGCGGATTGATGGTCATGTGAACTGCCTGCCATACCTGTCCATCTCGCTCGACTTTCGCTTGATCATCAGCATCATATTATTCTGGATTCGATAGGCTGTCGTGCAGAAAGTATGCAGCCCATATTACAGCCTTGCTTGCAGTATCTCGTGAGCTAGAGATGCTGGGCAGCTACCGGTATACTTGAGCTGTACCTGATCAAGTTAACTTCCACTAAATTAGCTTCCGTACAATTGTGTACAGTGAAAGGAACACTTCATACCGTCATACGGTACTTGTTTGTTGACTGGTCAAGATTGAGACTGCGTCAGACTGCCACTTTCAGCATTCCTTTGCTTCAAGACACGCCGTCATTTACTTTGGTCTTGAGGCTGGAACTGGAGAAGGGTAGACAAGGTTGAAACTGACAATGTGTGAAAGGTGCTTGCTCAGAAAATTAAAAAACTTCAAGATTCGTTACTGCAGCCAGACATGACTGACCACTGTCCGAGACTTTACATCAGTCGAAGCATCAGCTGTCAGTTTGGGGCCTTCGCCCACAAAAACCGTTAGCATTTATTATCAGGGCATCGCGCTTGTCAAAACGCAAAAGGATACATGATTGATCGGACAACGATCACGGACGAATGGAAAGTAGAAAGTAGGAAAGGAAGAAATCGTTTAAGAAGTTCTGTCACAGTTTTTGCAAGCGCTGATCGTTCTACATTTTGATGATCCATTGCCAGTTAGCAGAAGACCGGTCACGGCTCATTTAGCAGCTTAGCTTAGTCTAATCTGATTCATTAGTCGATACGCCAGCCATATAAATCTTTCACTTTCATGTCTCATATGATTAATCCAAATTTCGATATGTTTCAATATGTTCCAATTTCGACATGTTCCAATAAGCAGCAAAGCTCCTTTCAGCTTTCCCACTTGGACACACGAAAAACGGCGCCGTTTCAAGAGAAAGGATTTGAACTGATGAGGAAAATGGAATCGCTAGGTTTCTGCATGAAGAATATTCCACCGCCAGGGTTTCTAGTACAGTACCACTTATGATCACCAGGTACTAGACAAACACAACAGCTCCGTTCGTAAACAATATCGCTTCAGTGTAGCTGAGGGAAATGCGCATCGCCGTCCCCATCGGTATAATCTTCTTCTGGAGCTGGTGACCACTCGCACATGACAACTTCGTGCCCGGAATGCAAGTTTTTGGGAATGGCGACGGTGGTACGGTGGGCGACACTTGTTACCAGTGGTACGGTGAGCGACACTTGTTTTTGCACTGCCACATTCAGATGATGCATCTTCGCTTCGGTTAATGGAGTCAAATCTTTTCGCCCTTGGCCTTCGTGATATCGTATTGTCATGCATCTGGTTACCACTGGGGGGGGG
>BDGG01000002.1:2638765-2756577 GCA_001949185.1 Ramazzottius varieornatus | reverse complement strand
ACGGGGGGGGGGGGGGGGTTACAGCTGCTTCCCGAAGTTCGTTGGTCTCCACTGCTGTACCCGTGCTGGAAGAAGGACCAGACGACCGAACGGAAGCGTTTATTCATTAAAGCGTAGACTACCGGATTGTAGACGGCGCTGGTTTTACAGAAGAGGACAGGAAGAGCATTACTGTAGGGCGTAACCAGGCTTTGGTCACCCCAAATCCCGATGAGTGCCACCACCGTGTAGGGACCCCATGCTAGCACGAAGAGGACTACAATGATAGCACAGGTCGTAGCAGCCTTTACATCGTTGTCTTGGATGACTTGCCGTTGCTCCAAACTCTTTTCAGAATAAACTAAAGGGATAATTCGCAAATTTAACGAAAACACTCGAGAAAACTTGAATGCCTACTAAGGGCTTTGAGGTATTGAGAGGGATTGCACTCACTGCCGGTTAGAGTGGCACTGTTTCTGGTATCGTCTCTTACTCCGCAAACGTTGATCGACTGGTTTGAATTTAACACAATTTCGCCCAATCTCGGTGAACTGTGAACCCGTACAAAGCCCGCGGTGTTCATGACTTGACGATGGCGGACCACATAGCGGATGATGCGAACGTAGCAGACGAAGATGACGATGAGTGGCAAGAAGAAGCCAAGTACTGTCAGGTATAGGACATAGGCCTTTTCGACCGGCTCTTGAGTCAGCCAGTCGAAGGAACAGCTAGTTTGAATACCTTCGATGACGTACCGGGACCACCCGAATAGCGGCGGGATAATCAGGGTGAATGCAATCACCCACAAAGCGGCGATCCAGCGGAAGACTTGGGCGTAAGAAAGATGCCAAGTGGCCCATCTCGTGATGGAACAGTAGCGGTCGATCGAGATGCTGGTCATGGTTAGGATGCTTAGGAGGCCGAAGAAGCCGCCTGACACCACATAATAGTCGCAACCTGGAGAAAGACCAGTTTCATTAGTGGACTAGCTTCAGCTGAATGCACTGTAGGACAAAAAGGTCTACCAAGTTGCCCAAAAACCCATTTGGTTTTGAAGGAACTAATGGCGAAAAGAGGGAATGCGAAGAAGTTGAGTCCAAAGTCCGCAAAGGCCAGATTGGCAACGAGCATGTGGGAAGGCGATCGCAGCGATGGGCTTCTGTGAACAGGGAGGGATAAGAGGTGAACATAGCGGACTTGTCAATGCAAAATCGCATGGCGAAATTGTCAGGGTCGGATCTGATAACGTACTGGGCCGTTTTGCTTGCTTCTCGGTTCTTCAGACACAAGAAACCTTGTGGAATCTAGCAGTACGAGTTACTGATCCAGAGCTAAGGAGGATACACGGAGTCTCTTGTCAGGTCTAACAGGAAGAGAAGTTTGTCCGATGCTAAAGGCCATGGGAAAACTTTCTAACGAGCCCCTAGGGGCGTGTGTGTCGCATTTCATGAAGTTGTGGTGGGGAAGGCGATAGAAAGTGTCGCCACCGCGGCCCGAAAGCTGACAACTTCGCCATGCGATTTTGCATTGACAAGTCAGCTATTTTTTCCTCGTAATGAAAGATTTACTTTTTCAAGACGCAGTTTGCGCACGAGGCTAAATTGCTCACGTGAAAGAAGAATCTATGGTAAGCGGGCGGGCAGCGAGCAGGAGTGGGCTAAGTGCCTGACTTGGCCTGGGAACGTAATTCCGTAATTCCAGGATCTATTAATAATTTGAATTTTTTTTTCAAACAGTTTTTTTGAGTTTTCGGACACGAGCACTACGGTAAATACAGGCTAAAAGTCCTGATAATCGTTCCGCAGTCACGTTCAGCCGAAACAAGATTTTGTATGAGCGTAAGTGTGTGGATCTCACTTCCAAATCTGGCGACATCTAAATCAAAAGAGGGCCCAAATCTAGAATTAGAACTCAAACGACGAACCGACAGAGTATTTTTCCAAAATTTTCCAAAATTTGCTCCAAAAGACATTCACATGGAAAAGCAGGAAAAAATAAAGCAAATCACCTGACTCATCACACAAACGATGAAACGACAAATGACGCGTGATGCAAACGTGATTTTGAGAAAATCGACCGCGAAAATCAGAAAAAGAAGGAAATTTTACCGGAAAAGCATCTGAGGTCCGTTCACTTCATGTAATAATGAATAATGGAATTTTTCATTCTTTAGCACCGCGAACGGTTCAGCACTGTTCGACCCTAGGACCGTGTATGAACATGACTGTCTGTGACGGCACTGACGACCCACCCCGCAGCTTTTTTCATGTAGCAGCATAACACATGGGTTGTCCGGCAACTGCCGTTACCCCATGTCATATTAGCGCAACGATGTGATGTGTTTGTGGATTAACTGAGCTGTAGTCACTGTAAAGTAGAACGGTGTCTCGCGCACGCTTAGAATGTGTAGTTAGAATCAACAATCAAGGCAGACGTACGGCCTTATACATCGATGTAGGAGAACGCCACGTGACCCCATATGAATCAGTGCGAAGAAGCAAAAATATCAGTCACGCCAGTAAACGCTACCGCATTCTCGAGACCTGGATGTCGGTGAAACGACTCGTGATCCGCGTTACATTTTTTTGATACTTATTACTAGTATTAAGGGAAATTCCCGCCCCAATTAGCGTTCCCGGTCATCCCAGGCAGACTTTCCCGGTCCTGATTTTTGGGTGGGAATATTCCCGGCGTTAGTCCAGGTGTGGCAGCGAGAGAATGTGAGATGAATGCCGTTATGATGTCGCTTGTTTTACCGTACACGCAGGACGAGAAATTATGGGCAGTAGAAAAGCACCAGGTCTTTCGCTACTGCGGTACGAAAGCAGGTACGTGCGCGAAACATTCACAGTGGTACAGTTTTCGACAATTTTCTGCAGTCGAGTTTCCATTTTGCCGTCTTTTCCGCCCGGGCCATAATTTCTCGTCGTACGTGTATACATTTCGAGCGCGGGGACTGCACAAGCGGCTGTAACTAGAGATGGGATAAGTGCGATTAAGTTCGGTTTGGTATATTTCGATTTGGTAAATTCTCGCACCGAATCGAAAATTTCGGTACAAAGCCCACACCGGTATTTCCGATTTGGTAAGTTGCGGCATCAAAAGTTCGAGTTACCAAACCAAGTCACACCGAAAAATCAGTAAATCAATAACATTAACGGAAAAACCCAGATGCCACTGGAGCAAAACGGACAACCATATCATTCGATGTTGAGACGCTCTCCTCCACTGGATGGCCGGCTGTCTGACTAGCTGACAGAAATACAGTTTGTACTTCGAAAACTTTATTGAGATCGCTGAAAAATTAGTGAAACTGTCATCTTTCTGGGCGCTTTCGGTATGTTTCGATTTACCGAGAAATTTCGATTTGGTATCGGTTTGGTGCGAACGCATACCAAAATGAAATCGATTTTTCGGTGCGAAGCTCACATGGATAGTTTCGGTTTTGGTAACTTGTCATACCAAATCGAACGAAAAGTTCGATTTGGTTTCGGTAAATTTCGGTAAATCACACTTATCCCCTCTCTAGCTGCAGCCCTAGACCATTGCCTTTGTGTCTGCGCCGTGACGAATTCATGAATTACTAGTTATGAACTCAACACATTCAAAAAGATCAATCAATGTTGGACTGATGTTGCTTTTGAACTGATGAGGTTTAGCGTAAGAACAGTGGCCGCCTTCAAGTTGACCGGTCGTACAGTCTATGTGGGAGAACTCCTTACCCTATGAAAGCGAGAAGAAGCACCGAATTGCCGATGGTTCCCGAGAGAGTGACGATTATTACGTAGACTCCCGTTGCCATATGCATCTGCAAAGAAAGCGAGTAATTCAACAGTAGAGTTGATCATGATTCGGGAGTACACCGCACCAAAGACAGCAAGTCCCACACGTGTCCGCCACGTTGTTTTCGGATGTTCGGGCAAAAATCACTTTCGAACTCCTTGTCTTACCCAGGGAGGAGCCGGTAAATCGCCATTCTCATAAAACTGGTTCCAGTGAGGATGGTCGTACGATGACAAAGTTCTCGAATGATTAGCCATCGGTATTCTTTGGTTCGCGAGCGACCGGCTATCGTTGGCAGCCATATCACAGCAAAGCGGGAGATGACGAGCAGGAGATCCCGCAATAAAGTTCGATGAGTCTACATCGTCCTTTTGAATCTGATAAGAAATGCTGAACTGGTGCCCGGAAATGATGCATCGATCCTTTCCACCACTGAAATCTCGCAATATGCACATACACAGACGTCCTTATTGTATTTAAGTCGCTCAACTGATAACACGAACCAGACCGCTCTGTTGAGCTTAAGGTAAGCGGAACCTTCTGGTACTGCCTTTATAACGTGAAGCGGAAGAAGCATTGATCAACCCAAGCACAATCCTGATTTGCTCCACGTAACCTAAGTGGAAATTTCGTGTACTTCTATTCAGCGCATTACTGGTAAAGTATGTACATTACCACAGAGCAGAAGGCTAGTGAGGCAAGAGGGCAACCAGACGGTTTGATTTTTGATTCTGACCAGTGGCGGTCATACAAAATGATTTGCCGGCAAAGGCTGACAGTGCCTGTTTGGTGCACGACCACTGACTAGAGAGCTGCTCCAGCTGGACTGTCGTCAACTGTACAAACAAGGCGCATACGCATGAAGGACAGGATTACTACCTTATTTATATGTGGTCCAACTTGCGAGCGACCCGATATTATACCTGGTCAAAGAAAGCAGGCCAACAAGTAAGTAAATTTTGACGCCTGGAGGGGCTTATGGCCTACCTGACAATCGAACAAACGGTAATAGTACAGAAGACATGCACTAAACGTACTCGTGCTGAAATGAACGTTTCACCTTTACTGTGAAAAGAACAGAACGATCGCGAACTTTGTGCTTTTAAATGCAAATGGCAGGCGTACCGTTCACCAAAGCTCCATAACAGAGAAGTTGCACTTTGCGCAGATGGTTTGAACAAATGAGAACTAACTAATTTTGAAAATCGAAATTCATGAAAGCATTCGCTGGAAGCTTTGAGAAGTTGCACAACGCGAGCGAGTTTGAGGAAAACGATGGGACAAACGACCGCTACTGGCCAAGGTGGTCTGTTCGGCAGTAATTAGCCCACCAAGTTAAAAAGGAGCCGGCTCAAATGCAATTCTGATTGACTGATTGTCCGGAGTGGAAGTCCTGTGTTGTCCGGGCACCGATCACACTTCCCAGTGCTTCGGCCAGCCAGGGCACTACTGACGGCAATTCGTCCATGTTTAAAATCTACGGGTGACTTCTTCGTGATTCACGAACGAAGCCCCCCTTCGTTTCGTGAATCGCGAGGCGAATTACAAATCTTGAATGTTTAAACTTTTCTAAATGCAATCGTTTTGTCCAAACTGTCGTTTGTTCAAACCATCCGCGCAAAGTGCAACTTCTCTAGCAGAGTTGGATTTTGTTAATGGAGTTTGTCTGAGTTACAGCACGAGACAGCTAAATTTCCTTGTCGTCTGGTCATCCCTCCTCAAGAGATTAGATCGCACGATTTTATGCTGTCTCACTCCGTCTGTGGTTTTTCAGCTTTCTTTTATTTACTGAAATCAACTTTAAGATACTGGAGTGTAGGGTTGTTAATGGGTGGTTAAATGGTTAAGCGGATGGATGGGCTGATAGATGGAACCGCCAACCGGGTTGTTTCTGATGGATGGGATCTCTAGTCGGATGGCTGATGGATGAATTGACCGCCTATCCAGATGATCCCGTTCCCAACCGGACAGCCTACTGCCGGACACCCTATAGCCTACCTTTACACAAAAAAAGTTTCTGTGAGAAGGGGGCTTATATAGTTTTTGAGATGACGACCCCAGCGACCTGCTTGTATTGGATCTGACCTCGGGTTTTCGAGCGGAACAAAGTCCGAATTGCTCCCGGCTTTGATCGATTTCAAATTGGTGAACTGGTCCAGGTCCATGTCCAAGCCATGGTTCTATCCGGATAGAAAGTTGGATGGATGGATGGTCGGACTGCGTTCGGATGGATGGGAATTCCATCCGGTTGGCCGCTGGATGGATGGGAAGCCCATCCTATCCGAATTCTATCCGGATCGATCCGTAGCTGAATTGGTTTTTGACAACCCTACTGGATTGAAAGCTTCATTGTGTCCGATTTGGATTTTTTCCATGGAAGAAAGATTTTCGCCCGGTCAACTTGCGCGCATGTCTGCGCGACTTTTCAGAAGCACATGCAGTGTGATGTAAGGAATAGTTGATTACTCTTTTGACACAAAGACTACTGTGCTGTAAGCTTGCAGTGCATTCCGAGTCGTCAGGAGGAAGCTCAGCTGTAGGGAGTATCTGAGCGTGAGTGTGCGTTAGACAGACCAGGGCGGCGCTGCTGTGTGCAATGACATGCATCGCTCTTCCTCGACCTACCTGCCTTTTTGCGAAATCGTATGCACGTTATACATATAGGTTTTAAAATAAATTTGATACCATTCGATGGCAAATTCATTAAGCTACCTTGAATCTTTAGGCTACGCTATGGTATTTCGAGTTTGACGTCCGCTGCGCGTGTGTAACAAGTTCGACTTTCGTTTGCCTATAGGACGTAATGGTGAAGGCGGCTGGCTTGCACCGAACCTGCACTAAATCACAACTACTTGTGAGAATCATACATCAAACTGAGCTTAACATTGCAGCTCCTCTGAGACCTCTCTCTTGACGCACATCATAACGAAGTTAAGTATACTGCACTGTGACATTAGCCACGTTCTGTCTTGTGACAAATTAAGGAATCCACACAGGCGCACTGGCGCAGTAACAGCAGAGAGCCGGATGTCCGGATCGCTGGTAGCGAGGTCGAGCTCTACGTGCGTGAGACTGTCAAGATTCCCTCTTCGATTGGCATCATTGTACGACGAGGGACATGCGGGATTCAAAGCGGAATGCGACCCAGCCTTCGGTGTTTTTTCCGTTAAGATGAGTATTAATATCAAGCTCGATCATTTGTCCGGGATATCAGCACTATAGTACCGTCCGTAGACAAGATAACCATCCATAATCTAGAACAGAAGCAAAAGAGGAGCAGTCCGTGTCAGCTTCAGTTGCTTCCAGAATCGGTGGACAGGTCGCATTCGGGCCTCCAGCGAGTCGCGCTCGCTCGGGCGGTACTCGGTGAAGCAAGAAAATGTTTGTCTGGACGTACCACCTTTCATTTAAACACCGTTAGCAGGGATGCCCAATTGCCCACTACGGTTAAACTTCTCTTCTGCTACCTTAAATTTACAGTCAGTTATGAAGCGGTGAGCAGTTCTGTATTCCTCACATGACTCATGCACGCAGTCAGTCAATACACCGTTGTGCGTGCTGATGAGTCATGTGAAAACACTGAACTGCCCGCCGCTACAGAATACGATTATTAAAATTCTACCAGGTTTCATAACTCTAATTGCAGGAAACGGTTCTTGTAGACTTGTCTATTATCTATTAATTCTACACATGTTGGCAGCAGCAATAATTTTAATTACAGTATTTTAATTGCGGGGCGATGGAAACCGGGATGTTTCACGCCATGCTGACGCACTGCTAGCTCTTCGGTCGTTGAATCAATGCACCGCAGAATAACAAAACACACAATTCACGGTGCGCGAAACGAAACTATATGTGGCGCAACTCGTTTTGCATAACCCGGTGCGCAAACTGACCTTACACGCAGTACCTAGGGTACGTTTCGCGGATGTTTTCTAATGTCAAACAATAGAAACCATGCAAAAAATGCCATCGATCGCGCAGTTTTCTTTTTCCGCATTTGAGGCCCGCATTAATTGCAGTTTGGCCTAATTCAAATTGTCTATTTTACTATCTCACCATCCAGCCAGTTTCACTATAATAGTCCTCCTCACGACAGGCCGTAAAACTCCGTTGATTGTGTTGATCTTGAAAGTGGATTACGAAGTTTCGCTTTCACGGTAAGCATCCCCCAAGTCGCTTATATTGAAAGCGAAAACGGATTATTCTCTGCACACTTGACTCAAAATTTAAAATTTTCATGTCTCGGTTGATTTCTGTCTGCACAGTGCTTCACGTTGCGAGATATCGTTTCGCGTATGGGCTTCTTGACACCTATTAGGGTCGGGGATATCGGAGACAGAGACCAGCCAGAGAAAAACCATGAATTCAAACTTATTCAGGAGGAAAAGTTTGCCTAAAAACCTACCCCGCGCATTTCCGGTCCCGTTTCCGAGACTTGCGAAAAATCCACTTTCGCCTCACTCACGACTAAATTCCGTTGATCGAGCAAACTCAAATTTCAGATCATCCGTTTGCGACATAAGCAGCTCGTTGTGAGGAGGACTAATTTTACTACAGAATAGAATCCGTCGGCTAAGTTTGGCAATTCTAATTATGACAGTAAAATTCAAAAGAGCCGATTTTCGGCCATTTTCAATTATCTATAACAATTATTAAAATAATAGTGGCGGGCATCCTTGACCGTAAGTGAATCTGAATTTAAACTCTCTGCGCATCACTTTTGTTTGTAAGAGATGCGTGCAGACAGACATGTACACCTTTATCAAGCCGATTCGGGGCTTCTATGACGAGCCATCATGTACAGAGCAATTGTTCGGAAGTCTTTCTACAAATTTTTCTTACGATCGCCGAATATACTGCCAGTTTTTGACGGTGACCGCCCGAACGAGCTACGGTAGCAGTAGTCCTGCGGCTGATAGCCTGACCAGAGAGTATAGATTACGTAGAGGAACGCGTATGTACCTCACGTTAGTCTTTCAGCGACGAATTCATTGCTGGACTAGTACGCATTCCAGTCTCGGCTCAAATGTACGATTTCGGTAGATTTCTCTCTTTCGGCGTCACCCGGTAGGCCGAACCGTGCAAGCCAGACCGGCCAAACTAGTCGCAACTGCAGCAGGGCGTGGCCTCTGAGGTATCAAACCAATGCAGTGTTCGTCAATAGGGGCAAGTATCTCTACCGCTTTCATGTTTTGCGGCTCTACGCTGTACACAGCGGTTTTGCGAGAGCTCCGCCCAAAAGGCTGGCATTCTAGCGAAGTTTAGAATGAATCATAGACCGCTGGAGTCATCGTAGAAAGCTGTTCAGGCATTCTAAACCCTTGGATTGGGACAAATTATGGCAGACTTGAGTCTATGGCGGAAAGATCAAAGAAGGGATACTTGGGGTTCATTCACTTCTGATTTCATTGGGTTGTTGCTTGTGTTACTGTGTTCCTTTTGTAGCATTGGGACAAACTATGGCAAGCCTGAGCTTATGGCGGAAGGGCGAAGGGAAATTTCTTGGCACTGAAAGGGGTCTCCACACATTAATCGTCTGTTGTACGTACGCGGTTCGACCTCACATAAGCTGTAGCTTATACGCCGCATGAGCAGCGCCAGCGACTGCCAGCACCTCGTACACTATAAAAATCGCCTATATCGTACAGCAGCGAGCCTGGTACACTAGCGGTCAGCTAACACTGGTTCTTTTCACAGCTGCCGACCTACTAAAACCAATGGTCATTCGAGCACCACGAATGGTCAGCCACCAGTGGTCAGTCTAGAAAGAACAATGGTCAACTTTTGGTAGTTGATCTAGTGACAGACCCGTGGCTGGCGGGTCTCCGTATACCCTGTTGATCGTGCAGTGCCGTCAAGTGGTACTATCAACAGGGTTATCAAATTTCTATCAATCAATACGCTAATATCTTCAAATGATTAGTACAGAATTGAATGATCACATCCGAAATCACGACTCATGACTCATCAGAAACTTGAAATAATTCGTCAAAAAATTAGAAAAATCAGGAAAAATCGGGGAATCATCCTGAGTGAAGGATTGGGCTGTCTGGAGCTCGAGCTTTCTGTGATACGTTTGCGATTCAGAGTCCCCTTGGGTATCTCTACCAGTCTACCTAATCTGTACCAATGCCAATCTACAGGGGAGTGGCAGTGTTGTTCCGATACGACAGCGGAACTAATTCGAATCCGGTCGCCCATGCTAAGTCTATGGCTACAGCGGGCGATATCAGAATTGAATTCTGCATTATGCATTAAAATACATTGTATCGCCAACACTGGGGAGTGGCATAAGTGAATTCGTACTCTCCGGCCTGAGCACTGGAGTGCTGCTAAACCTCGCCTCCGTCTGAGACCAGCTTGCCATAAAATCTGGTGGGTCATGACGCAAGCTGTCCCATACGATAAGGCGATGGGCAGAGAAGGCACCGAGTTCGATTCGCACTGTTTACGTTTTCTTTGTCGTGTTTAAGATCGTTAGATTCATTACTTCTCGATAATGCCGCAACTTAAGCCCAAGTTTCAAGTTACGAAAATCGTACTTAAATTAATACGGACGAATGGAATAGACTATGGGCTGCTTTGTTTGTTTCCAGATCTGGACGTAGCATCTTACATTTGTGTGCTGGCGCGGTCGCGCCAGAGTTTCCGATGCGTTCTTCCCCTGATTGGTCTTTCGTCTACATTGTACAGATCCAACCTGTAATTTTTCATCAGATGCATAGCCCTTCCTACTTCCGCTTGGGACGATTTCAGTCAAGAGCTTGATCATGCGCTTTAGTCTCCGGTGGTGATGTTATGCATATATGAATGTTAAACTAATCAGAACTTATTAGAAGCTTCTTGCGTCTATGTCATATTAATATTTATTAGATACCTCGACTGAGGTGGGGTATTTATTAGTGTTAAATTAGATGGGAGCCATAGTTGAAGATATCCAACTCGCAGGTCGCTCCATACTAAATTTATCAACTAGTGCTGGCAACCATACGGCATGTCGATATCGTATCGAAACATATCGAATCTTTGCGATAAAATATGCGGCAGATATCGTATCAAAAATATCGATATGATACTCATATCGAGCAAAGCAATAAAATATTCGGCGCTATCGTATCGCGCCATATCGATATATTTTCGAAATATCGGTATTTCGCTGAATGGCAAACTCGCCAGCGATATATCGTTTACAGAAGACCACGGTTGATTTCAAAGACTTGAGTTTGTCCATGGTGTACCGAGCATACTCCGCCCATTCGGTTCTGGTACTAATTCCGCCCAGGTTTCCATGTGTTTGAAGTCTTGGTATAGTCATGTCTTTGCTGTATCCGACGCTTTCGATCTTACTAATACTTGATGTGGGAATCGGCTTCTTGGAATCTTGGTCTTCAACCCAGTGAAGTTCTGAACAAACTCTAATTGCAGAAATATCGATATATCGCTGCGATATGATACGATATATCGAAAATACGGTATGGGAAAAACATCGTATTGAAATATCGATACCAAACGAATATCGAAGACCGTGATAAAATACCTGCGGATATTTTATCGAAAAATACCGTATCGAATTTTATCGTATTTTTGACAGCACTATCTGGGAGTACTAGGGGGGTAGATGACCTTCCACAACTTTTAACTGGCTGACATTATGGGGTCGGGTTAGATCGGACCAATCACCACATGTACGCTTCGCATTTTTCGAGTGAAATCCGCCACTAAGTGAACCAAAGTGCCAGATTTTCTCATTACCACTGGTCACGCAGCACAGAACATACTGAAGCTTCTAAGATGGTACCAATGCACTAGCTCTCTGTCCAACCTTTAAGGAGGCTTTTCGTCAACCAGGTCTTAAGTAAAAATTCGGTCTGTCAACTCAAGACGAAATTTACAAAAACGAGACGCTGGTCAAAAACAAAATATTCTCTCGAAATTTTCAGAAAGCTACTAGCCAGATCACATTTTTTTCAACTGGAAGCGACGAAGTTTCTGAAAGCAAACGCGAAAATTCGAGACGAAAAGGTTGAGCAGATGCCATTCCGCAAGGCTTTTGGTTTGCGCCCAGCAACCGGGGTGCCCCCTTGGCCTTTTAAGTGTTAAATTGCGGTCCGTACGCTAGAGCCCGGGCTCGGGCCGCATGCACTGCAGCTGCGCTATGCGGCAACGCAGTTACAGCATTCACTTGGACCTTTGTATGCAGCGCAGCACAGTGTGCAGCGCCTGGCCAGCTACGGTAGCGCAGCTGCAAATGACCCAAAAAGAGAGTTTCTGATATTCGTACTAAGGACCTCCCGGTTAGTGGCAGTTATCCAACCCTTATTTGCTAGATCTATTCTGCTTCGTCATAGAACAACGACTGGTCGCGCAAGCTTTCCCTGAAAAAGCGTTTTTTCTACCCGTAACGTGCTTAGGAGTTACTGTAAAGTAGAGCACTGGGCCGCAGGTCCAAAAGTACACTGTGACTGTGCTGCGCACATTACCAGGGTGCTGTACGTTGCGCTGTGCTGCACAACTTCCAAGCCCAGTGGCTAAGCAGCTGTGCTGCAGACGCACGTTGACCTGGGGCAACTGCGCGGAACGCCGATGTATTGACGTGGTTTGTAATTCAGTCAGCGAAATCGGTAGTCAACCTGGAGAACGTTGTCCTAAAGTGCGGCAAAGCTGAGACGGCTGACGTTCGAATGCCCAAAAACTGTAATTTTTGTCAGGTTTCGGTAGGTGCATCTGCGCGGTAGTCTATAGCTTTCTGCTGTATGCTGTGCTGTGCTGCACAAATTTCGTCAGTTCATGCGCTGCGGTTGTACTGCAGCACAGCACAGCTGCAGTGCAGTGCAGCGCATGCGGCCAGATTCCATGCTCTACTGTAAAGTGCTGATCAGCTGGGTCACTTTTCGGACCCACTTAGCGTGATGAGCCCCCCGGGTGTGGCCTTTTCACATAGTTGTTTGCAGTCGATAAATACCTGGTTTAATTTACATTTAATTTCAGTTTTCGTTTCCCGCTTGTTCTTCCTTCAAATCCAGGAGTACGTTTACACCAGGAATACCCCAAAGAGCCGCATCCGTAACTCAGACGAAACCATGATCCGCCTGGTTATTCCAGGAGACGATACTTTGTCTCCGAAAGGAGTGAAACAGGTAGGAGTAAGCCCGAAACATCAGTCCTGAAATTGTTGGGAGAAGCTGAAGCTTCTCTTTCGCTGAGCGGAACTGTCACCGGTACCTGTGAAGCGTCCACAAGGTGACAAAGAAGGCATGACCATCAACCTGACGATTAAGGCCGACGGCACGAAATTTCCAGCCGACATAATTTTCAAGACGGCGGCCAAATCAGTCGCTGGATGCTTAAGGCCTCCATACGCTCCGCATGTTGGTACTCAGCGATCTTCTCCATAGTCATTATCTTTCGTCGGGCAATATTGATCTTCTAGGATTCGAGTTCTAGTTTGCGTTTCTCATACCCTTTGGACGCTTCGTCGTAGCTTGGGAACTTTCGTGGCGGAGAAGGCTTCATACTTCCGCTGAGGGTTAGAGGGACTTTCGACTCTGTCTTCTGTGGCTTCAAGTTTATACCATCGGATTTTGATTCGCCATCGGAAGAAGCCGATGAATCCGAGAGTAAGCGAACTGGTTTCTTTCTCGACGTGAAAGCTTTTGAAGCCACTGCCGTTGCTTGCCCATTGTGTTGACATGGAAGCAGTTGCATCATCATCTACTTCACCTACCGGGAGCTGACTGCCTGGCTCTGCAAGGGCTTCCTCCACATTCGTTCCAATCCCATCAGAAAACGTTGGACGTCATCCGTCGCGTCCGTGTTATCCGCTGCATATAGCGTGACCATCTTCGGACTGTCGCAGAAGAACAGGATGTAGACGGTCCCAGAAGGGACATGCTTAATCCACTTCACCTAGAAAGCAAAATACAGTATTTGAGACATGTAAATGAAAAGGCCATATCACCCTGCCTACTTGTCAGGGGAACGCAATCAGTCAACCACTTCAACTCGTGTTTCACGCTCCAGCAGGGCCATATTCAGCAGCTAGTGGTTTTGGGATAAGGGTATCTCGACCTAATATAATTTTGATTCAATAAAGCCGAGCTGCCAGAGTTCGGATGTAATCTTAATATAACACAAGCTGTTCGATTTGCCTTCGGCTCGCTCGCAGCTTGTCGATGATGTAGAAAAAACTGGAAGGATCGAGGTGTAATGACCGGATTTAACTTATGATAAACGGGTTGTAAAGTTGGGATGGAAAAGTGCAGGAAAAATGCAGAGGTCTTGACGGAGGTGAAGTTGTGTTTGCTTACGGGTTGTTGCTGCATTTTCAATTGCTCAGTGTGGCTGCTTTCTGGTTTGCACAACCAGAAAGATGACTAGATGGAAAATTGCTAGATGAAAAACTACATGTTCAATTGCTCATCCATCTACTCCTTGAGTTCATGCTTGGAAATATCGTTGTTCGTGTACCAGAGGAATTTTCCTGGTGTGGTCTCCAAAGAGTCCTTCACGAGTTGTAATCCTTTCAACACCAGGATTTCATGCGCAAATGTTTCCTTCGCAAAAATGACGGCCTGAAATAGATAAAATAAACTTGCATGCTGTTGCTCCGAGTATTTCGGTGAGGTGGTTTTACCGGTGGTCCTCGTAGAATGAGGGTTCGTCCCTCCTCAATAGTCTTAACTCTGATGATCACTTCACGCCATTCTTTGGTCTTGACTTTCTTGTCGGCCTTCTTCACTTCTTCGATGGAGACCAGGAATCCTTTGGAAAGTATTTGTAGGATGGGTGGAGCACAGTATTAAAGTACTAATGTAATGGGTATTTTACGGGCTTCTGGGTTGAGTGGCGCCTTAGGGTCGATGTCAGCCAACTTCGGGATATATCCACATTGATATGGCAGTCCAGTGCATAAGTCAATTCTGGGTTGAACGACACTACTGACCGGTTCTCTTGCGTTTGACGTTTGTGCCGAACATACCCAGCTTCATCGATGTAACTTTTGTTCGTTAGGACAAAAGGGTATCCCTGGTCGCAGCGCGGTTCTTTGTAATTACTCGTTATCTTCTGCTTTTTGTGACACCGTTCTGGTCGGCAGGAATGGATGTACAGTGATTCTATAATTCCTTTTAACGGCGGGTTATCACGAGGGAGGCAGGCGCTAATGACAGCGTCGATTTCTTCTGCCGTTTTAGGCTCATTCTGCGCTTTGATAGCAATGTGAGCATGTGGAAAACCACGTTTCTGAAATTCAATTACGTGCATTCGACAGATACTTTTTCCACACTTGAGGGCCTTTGGAATAAACTCAAAAAGCTGAGCAAGTTTTTCATGGGAAGCGGCCATTTGGGATTGCAGGACATTGTTATAAAAAAGGTGGGATTCCCAAAACTCTTTACAATAGCTAATGAATCAACAACTAACTTTGATGGCGTGGAGATCCAAGAAACTCAGAGGTGAGGTAAACTCGCCCAATCTTATTCTCACCGTCCGCGTTAATCGTTTCATCGCTCCTCAGCTGTTAATCAGTGATCCGAACATATGCATCGGTTTGTGCCGCATCAACAGTTGTCTGTAATACGCTACTTGGCTAATCGTACTTGATTTCTTCGCTCCATCCAGGTATCCCATCAGGCGCTATCAGTACGTACTGAAGTGGAAAATACAATTCATATTTGGAACTGATGAAAACAGGTCCGACGCCAATAAACTATGGTCTTCGCCTTGATGGGTTTGCTGGGATCAATTACAATCAGCGCAGCAATCTCACGAGCTCCTCCAAGCCTCGCAGTCTCTTCCGATAAAGATTTCAGCTTATTCCAAAATAGTTTCAACCCAGTGAACTTCCAGATGAACCTTACCATTACTATTACTCAGTCTATCATACAGGAAGAACCTCAAGGGTCCCGACTCGCATTAGCCCGGTAGGATACGGTGGTACGTCTTGCCATGCAAAATGAGATTGGATGGACCGCCAGGAACTCGATTCATTCCATGTGTTGAAGCAATAGCACTAAATGCAAAGTGGTTATTATACTGTCGACAATGGGTCGCGGAAGCAGTGATCGAAAGTATTGCAATCCATGCAGCAGGTACATCAGGAAGTTGGATCAATGGCTCCTGCTTTCTCAGAGTTCGCCCACAGCACAAAGAGTCAGCGTCCGTGCAAAACAAAGTAACGTCGCATCGAGAACAAATTTTTGTATTTAACGGTGCCGCTCTTTTGAGCTTTCTCGCCTTGCGGACAGTGGCAGGAGGCACAAAGTTTTCTTCCCGTTTCGCTTGGCATTCGCACGATAAGCTACAACACGAGCAGATAAGTTTTGCCTTTCTGCGGACGCTGTAACTAGACATAGAAGTGCGTTTGGTTTTTTTGTTCATTTTGTTGCCTTATCAAGGTCGCACACAGTTAACTCAAAACCCAGACGTAACTACCATAGAGGTCAGCAAAACGGAACTGCGCAAATTATTTGCTAGTTTGCTAGGTAATGAGTCGCATTATGAAACATACAGGCGACATATAGGTTCGGAAACAAATTCTGAACTGCAAAATAAAAAACTGAAAAAACGGCCACGTTCGCAACACCTAGACAACATTTATGAATTTTGGGACAAGTTTCAACCAATTTTGGGTCGAAACCCGGCGATTACCAGAGCATACAGTGAAAATAAATGGATAACAGTATATGTAAATTAGGATGCCGCGACCTCGGAGCCTCTAATATGATGTTAATATATCAACTTGTTTCGTCGACTGCTTAATATAATATATTTTAATATTTCTGGTGCGTGTGTCAACAGAGCAAGGGAACTTTGCTCCTCAGTCCCAACATCGCTTTGGCGTACTTTCCTCCTTACATACTTTCATCGTTTGACCAAATCTCCAGATATAGCAACAAATAGATAAAAATTCGACATCAAAATTCGACGAATTCGACACACCGAGCGTTCGAAAGCGCAAAACAGAACCTGGAAAAGTAGACAGCATCGCCTTCAGCAATGAGCATTGCGAGTATGCAGGTGGATCGCCGGACTCATGAACCTGCAAATCGTATTGTAATCTTAATAATTGAAATTCGTCAGCAGTAATTGATTTTTCTTGCCGTCAGCTGATCACGTAGAATTAACGTTAGTACGTGACTTTTTATTATTTTTATTGCAATGTAAAATAACACCGCTTAGAATGCGTCGACGGTAGTATCAGACTCTCACGCCCACTGATGTGCTGCTAAACCCCGCCTTGCCGGAGAGTAGTGATGTTGGCATGAGGGTATTAAGAAATAACATAATTTTGATTTAATAAGCTCGGGCTGCCGGATCTCTAATCTAATCTTAATATAATATGCCACGACCTGGGACCATCTAATAGACCTGTTTCGCAAGTCACGTTTCGGCTCTGAATAGATAATCTCATGATTTTATACTGTGTCAGTTTCTGTGCAGAAACCGTTTCGCGGTTTGCTCACTTCCGGCATAGAATATTAGCATAAAACGAATATTACGCCGCGCGAGTTCAGCAGGGCAGCGGAATTCGCGGAGCCTGTTATTTAGCCGTCTACTGGATAAAGCCCGGACTTCTTTCGCTTTTTCTGGCGATAGTTTGGGGAAGACAATTATCTCTTCCTAACTTCAATGCTAGTTTCGGTCGAGAACATGATGGATTTCGAGAAGGAACGAGAGCGGAAGTCAAGTGGCGCAATGTGGGAGAGGCGGGTAGCTCGGATCGCTTGACGCGCCAAGTCCAATTCGCTGACTGGACTGATCACGCTTCACTCCACCAAGATTTCAAATCGGGTCCTTATTGATATGTATTGTAATATCTCTGATGCGTGTATGAACAGAGCAAGGGAACTTTCCTTCTCTGTCCAAACTCTGTTTTAATGTTACCGAAGCCACGGAACTTTCGTGCACACATAATTTTGTGAACGAAAAGACGACAGAAAGAGAGTTCGGAAAATTAAAACTCGGAAAATTAAAACTTGGACTTGGAGAAGCGGGCAGCGTCACACTGAGAAATGGGCATTGTTAGTACACGCGGCTGCCCTAATTTTGGGGATGGACAAAATTATGGGGAAGTCATTTCCGAAACAGCGGCTTCGCCAGCTGTGTTCGCTTACGATTGAAACAGAACTGGCTTTCACCATACAACTGGCATCCCGTTTGCCACTGCGCGAATTGCATCTTTCAGACTTTCCACGGTATACTTTCGGCGCCTCTTGCTCTTGAGATATTCCGCCATTTTACAAGGTAAAGTTTCTCGAGATTGGAAAAACAACTCATGAAAGAACACAGAACTTGGAATGATACCGTACGAAAGGAGCGCACTGTGAAATATTCACTTCCTGACGTCACATGGCCAGTTTCTGTTCCGATATAACATTCTTTGCGTTAAATTGCCGCAAGCTTGCACTCCCCATAATTTTGTCCATCGCAACAATTATGCCAGCCGCGTGTATGTAAGAAGATCGTAAAACTCATATTCCTATACTGTTTAATCGAACGAAGTGTGACTAGCACTGGCAAAAATACGAGAAAATTCGATACGATATTTTTCGATATAATATGGACGGATATTTTATTGCGGACTTCGATATTCATCCGATGTCGATATTTCGATACGTTATTTTTTCGATACCGTATTTTCGATATATTGTGTCATCGCAGCGATATATGGACATTTCTGGAATTTTAAGTTTTTCGGAATTCCACTAGTTCAAGCCCCAAAACTCAAGAAGCCGATTTCCACATAAAGTATTATTAAGATCAAAAGCGTCGGATACAGCAAAGACATGACTATACCAAGACTTCAAACACATGCAAACCTGGACAGAATTAGTACCAGAACCGAATGGGCGGAGTGTGCTCGGTACACCATGGCCAAAATCAAGTCTTTGAAATCAACCGTGGTCTTCTGTAAACGATATATCGCTGGCGAGTTTGCCATTCAGCGAAATACCGATATTTCGAAAATATCGATATGACGCGATACGATAGCGCCGAATATTTTATTGCTTTGCTCGATATGAGTATCATATCGATATTTTTGATACGATATCTGCCGCATATTTTATCGCAAAGATTCGATATGTTTCGATACGATATCGGTATACCTTATCGTTGCCAGCACTAGTCTCAAGTGTTGAAAACTGGATTTTATTGAATTTCCTTTAGTTTTTGTTTGGCGCTAATTTTAAGATCTTTGCCTGTTTTGCCGTTCTGATCCTTTTAGGTGGAAAAGACGTGAGAGATGACACGGACGGTAATTCGGGGGATCGAGGTGAACTTTCCGTTTGAGCCGTACGAAATTCAGATCAACTACATGGAAAAAGTTATCGAAGCGCTGCAGACGAAGTCCAATGCTCTTTTGGAAAGTCCCACCGGAACGGGTAAAACGCTCTGTCTGCTCTGCGCATCTCTCGCGTGGCTACAAGCTCACATGAAGTCCAATCCTCCTACCTTAATGACTAATGCGAGCACACAGGCTGGTCCTGAAGCCAGACGGAGGCAACAGCGTATAGAGGACGTCCGCAGCTCGGAACACCCTCGCATCATCTACGCTTCGCGGACACATTCCCAACTCGTTCAAGTCATGCAGGAACTCAAAAGAACAGGCTACAACAAGTAGGTCTTTCGTGGATGTTTGTCAGGGTTTCTGGAAGTGAGGGGCTGGCGAGAAACAGATGGTACGAAGTTTCAACGCGAGCAACGATTTCCAGTGCAGTGTTGATTTCGACGCATGACGTCAGTATGAACTTTGCGCTCCAGTGCTGGTTTGTCGGCTTATGCGATTACGTCATGCGCTTGTTAGGCAGAGCCGTGCAGCTCGCCATATGGAAAACCGTGCAGCTCGCCATATGGAAAACCGTGCAGCTCGCCATATGGAAAACCGTGCAGCTCGCCATATGGAAAACCGTGCAGCTTGCCATATGGAAAACCGTGCAGCTCGCCATATGGTCTCGCTCATGGCATGCTGACTGGTGATAGGATGGCAGTCCTTATAGAAAACATAGCAGTCTGTAATGTAGCTCCATGCTGGCATCGTGGATTCTATTCCTGTGTGTCTACCTGTCGAATTCACTGTCAGTGGGCTTTTGGTAGATCCTTGATTTGATTGCTCACGTTTTGCAGGTCTAAAGTATCCGTACTAGGATCGAGAGAGCAGATGTGCATCCACGAGGACGTCCAGAGACTTCCCAACAACCCCGCCAAGAACCGAGCATGTCGGGACAAAGTCAAAGCTCGTCGCTGCAAGTACTACATGAACCTGGAAGAGAAGATGGACAGTCTCGCGCTGAATCCAGTGTCCGACATCGAAGAACTGATCTCCTACGGCAAGCGTCACACCGTTTGTCCGTACTTTCTCTCGAAAAGCACAGAGAAAACAGCCGACATCGTATTCATGCCATACAACTACATATTCGACCCGTCCATCCGAAGGACCATGAAGCTCGAACTCCAGAACGCCGTCGTCATTCTCGACGAAGGCCACAACGTTGGCAAAGTCTGTGAGGAAAGCTACTCGTATGAGATCTCTTCCATAGATCTCGCAGTAGCCATCAAAGAGATAAACAGAATACTCGTTCATTTAGTTCGATCAGGCGATAAAACAAGCCAAGCGGAAGCGCAAGAACAGACGCAGACAATCAACGGACAAGGCAATCAATTGAGCATCACATTGCATGAAATTGCCGAGTTGAAACGTGCTCTTCTAGACTTCGAGAAATCTTTCGAAGCTGTCTCCCTCTCGGCAGACTCCAACTCAGGCATCGTTAAACCTTTACCGTACCTTACTGAGCTCTTCCAGAAGGCGAATGTCGGGGAGAAAGAGGGGCAGAATCAGTGGGGGATGTTGTGGGCGACGCTGGAGAATTTGACAAGGGAAAGTGAGAAAGACGAAAGCGCGGCGCTGCAGCCGCATTCGGCCTTAGCCGTCCAGAAGTTCTTTGATCTTCTCGGAGTGGCGTTTCAAGACGCCAAGAAAGACTCGCATACCTTCTTTCGTGTGTACATGCGGGTGGAAGATGTGAGGAAGAAGATACGGGGCGAGGGATGGAATGCGGAAACGAGCCTTACGACCAAGCAGTCGAGGGTCCTTTCGGTATGGTGTCTCTCGCCTGGATTCACCATGAAGACGGTTGTGGCGTCCGGAGTGCATTCCTTGCTGATTACGTCGGGGACGCTTTCGCCGGTTGAACCGCTGTTGAAAGAGCTGATGGTGCCGTTCAATGTCCAGTTGTTCAACCCTCATATCATCAAAAGTACGCCTACTTTCTAGAAAATCTTCATTGTCATAATTAGACTGCCCTAGAGTTTTGGAAAATTAGATTCTTGGAAATTCTTTCTTTGGTGCGGTGAGGAAAACAGAACGAAAAATTAATAGGAAGTTTGACAATTTTTTAATTTGAAGTGAGATACTAGTATGCAAGCTTTACAAACAGAGTCGACCAGATAGTTTTCTCAAGCGGCGCACACTTTCGGTGACATTGGCTGGAAGCGTGTGCCACTTGGGGAAGCGATGTTGTCGAGTTTGTTTACAGTGCTCCTGTAAGCCTTCATGACAATGTTTACACCTCTGAATTGGCATTGTCGAACGTTTCACGGAGTTTTTTTTATGTTGTAGGTAGCCAAGTTTGGGTCGGTGTGGTCGGAAAAGGACCCGACAATGTCGAGTGGACGTCGTCATTCAAGAATAGAGAGTCAGTGGCTTACCGGAGATCATTGGGACGGGGTATCGTGAACTTTCTTGACGTTATACCCGATGGTGTGCTGATCTTCTTCTCGTCCTACCGGGCCATGACAGACTGTGTAGACACGTGGAAAGCCCAGGAAGTCTGGGACGACATGGAAAAGAGAAAAGAGTGCTTCGTGGAATCTACAGATAGAACCGAGTTCACTGGGCAACTGAAGCAGTACTTCGAGCTGAATAAAGCGGGAGGGAAGGGAGCGGCGTTCTTCGGCGTCTGCCGCGGAAAAATTAGCGAGGGTAAGCTGTACAAGATGCCACAGTAGATGTTTTCTTGCGGGTATAGTACGGCTCACATTCAGTCATTGGAGCCGTTGTAATGGACGATTGTCTACGTTTCTTTCTCTATAGAAAGTATAGAATCGGAAAAGTCATTTTTTCTGTCCAGCTTAACTTATGTGCTGCCAGTTTTTTCGCTATTTAGTAGAGTGATCGACATTTGGACTTCGGAAGCACTGCGAATATTTATATTTCGAAAGTTATTCTTATGACGACTTTTTGTAGGTGTGGATTTTCCTGATGTTTGTGCTCGTGGTGTTATCATTACCGGACTGCCCTACCCGAACAAGTTCGAGCCGCGAATCCGAGTCAAGATGGAGTACTTGGACCAGTCCTTCCGCAATCCAGCCACCAAGACTCTCTCCTCCAACGAATGGTACAATCGTGAAGCATGGTCAGCCGTCAACCAGTCCCTGGGTCGAGCCATCCGCCACGCTGACGACTTCGGTGCCTGCATCCTCAGCGATTGTCGCTTCGAACAGGACAGCAGCAAGAAGCAGCTGAGTGGCTGGCTGCGGAACGCCGTCCGGAACTACTCCTTTCCCGTGTCCAAGAGGGCGCTGTCGGCCTTTTTCCTTGACCGATCGGACAGACAACCGATGGTGACGGTGTTTCGAGACACCGCGCAAAATGAACCGAATACTCAGAGTACGAAGAATTCAGTACAGTGGGGTCTGAACCAGAAGCCGCTTTCTTTTGACATCCTTGACAGCTCTTGATATTTAAAACGTCGTCTGATGAACTCACTTAGATCAATTTCTCCAGTGGCGCACGCTTCAGCTAGTGCCGGTGCGCCACTTGCAATGACGATCTGGGGAGTCATAATTTTTCCGACGTTCCGTTTTCATACGATTGGTGTCTTTCTCCGCGGTAGCTGTTTAATAGAGAGTTAGTGGTTCTTGTGTTGCAGGCAAGAAGCGACAATGCTCGCCGGATAACAACTTCTGTTCCAGTGCCGTGGGATGTTTTAGTGAAGCCTCGTCTGCGCAGTTGACGGGAGATGACGACGTCTTGGACATGTACTCCTCGCAAAAGCCTGAACGATTGGCGAGGACGTTAGGTCCTGGCTCAGTTTTTGACGCTATGGGAAAGACGCAACCTGCCCAGAAGGAAGTTGCGTTTGGCGGAAAAGCTACCGCAACAACCATAACGGTAACCAATTTCATTTTCGTAGCGTTGACCAGTACGACTGTATGGAAATATCCTACAAAATGTTGGGAGTTAATCGTTTTGTTCATATGCTTCTAGTACACGCATCTGACCCAACTGTTGGCATGAACAACAGTTGGCAGCCAGGCGAAAGCGACAACGCACGTTGGATATTGCTGGTCATTGCCGCTTTCGACCGGCTGTCCACAGTCTTGTCCATGCCAACAGTAAGGTCAGGCGCGTGTGCTGAACAGCCAAACGAAATTTCGACAAAGATTGACAAAATTTGAACGCGAAACGGCATCAGAAAGTTGTTCAGTTCGTCTATTAGGGAAGATAAGCTTGCTTCGTTAAAGGGCATGTTGAACTGATGTCGAAAACGCCGCAGAATTCTCGATCATTACTTTGCTTGGATGGCGAATAGTTGTTTGTGATTTTGTAGGCCTCTCAGCTATCGTCCATACCAAAGGCATGGTCGTTCTCTCCCACTTCCACGTCCACACCGATAGCTCCTCGTGCGCAAAGGAAGCTGACCGTGAAGCCTATCCTCTTCGCCCTCGACACTTCCGAAATTACCGATAAACCTAGTCAAGTTCCGGGAGTGCCAACCGGCTTCGTTAACGTAGTCAGTGCCCCACGGGTAACGGATAGAACTCCCAAAGATGAAGAAATTTCGGATATCGTCACTTCGATGAAGTCTGTCCTGGACCAGCAAGAATTCAAGAGGCTGATTGGAGTACTTCGGCCACTGAAGAGCGGGACGTCGACAAGCCTTAAAGATACGATCAAGGTCATAAAGAGCTTTTCGACTAGCATGAAAATAAATAAGGTCTCCGTAATGTTGAGTTCCTTTGTCCCTGAAAGATTCCGCAATGAATATGATGAATTTCTGACGGATACCGGTATTCTCATCACGTTCGAGTGATTTCTTCCTTGCTCTTTTTCTGCTGTGATAAACGAGTTACAGTATGTATCCACTCATGGCGGTTGTTTTTGGTACATATCGGTGGTTTTTTAGTTTTACGTTCCTTATTGTTTGAAGCCGATAAAACCAGCCTGGACAGGAAGTCACTTCCGGTTCTCCAGTCTCCAGAAAGTGTACTCGTACTGCTTGGAAGCTGGAAGCTCGATTCTGCTTCGTCACGTACGTAACTGTACGTTTGGACTCGTACGAGTAAATAACGCCTGGGGTGAGTCAGGCGTACCAACACCAAGCTTCGGGCATACATTACGGACGGATGCTGTTTCATGGCAGCTGCAAACTTCGTTTTATTTTCGATGGATTATCCTACTTTTGTCTCGACTTATCCGACATTTGCTCGTCTCCACGGCCATCTGAGATCTCGATTGTGCTTACGGATCAGCTGAACCATGGGGGACGAGCCGAGAGTGAAAGCACTGCAGGATTTCCGGAAGATGATTTTGGAGCATCGGAAGTTGGACAATCGGTTGAAAGAGCGTAAGTGGAGGATTATTCGAGCTAGGCGGAGTAGTCGATGTGTCCTGCTTTCTGTTTATGCTTGTTGGTGTGCCTTTTAGTGAGAGAAGAATCGAAGAAGCTGACGAAACAATTCGACAAGAGCGAGAACGATATCAAAGCTCTACAGAGTGTTGGGCAGATCATTGGTGAAGTTCTACGTCAACTGGACGAAGAACGTTTTATTGTCAAGGCAGCCAATGGACCTCGCTACCTGGTGGGATGTAGAAGACAACTGGACAAAGCTCTTCTGAAACCGGGCACCCGTATCGCTTTGGACATGACCACCCTGACCGTCATGCGTCAGCTGCCTCGAGAAGTCGATCCACTAGTCTACAATATGTCTCACGAAGATCCTGGCGACGTTACCTTCTCGTCTGTCGGTGGTCTGAACGAACAGATCCGCGAGATTCGTGAGGTAAGAGTCGCGCTGGGAGGTGGCTTTGCCTGAATGAGACAGTAGTGTCCTTTGCTCGAGGAAGACGGAAAGATCTGACTGAAGAAAACATGTCAAAACGTAGCTGTCAATCAACCTAGTCAATCAAGTCAGTATAGTGGGTAGGCTTATTCGAACAGAAACAGCGTAACTATCTGGTTCAATCAAGACAATGGCTGGATCGAATCGGGTTCAATGACATCATGTAGCTGGTTTTCTCAGTTTCCGTCGCATGGCTGATGGACGATGCTTTTTCAGGTTATTGAGCTTCCTTTGACAAATCCAGAGCTGTTCCTTCGCGTTGGTGTCAAACCACCGAAAGGTTGCTTGCTTTATGGACCTCCTGGAACGGGAAAGACGTTGCTAGCGCGAGCTGTTGCAAGTCAGCTAGACTGTAATTTCTTGAAAGTATGCTGGAAAGTCTTGATCGGAAATTGAGGGTAGAGTTTTTGGTCGACCGTCAGTTGCTGTATAGGTCGTCTCCAGCGCAATCGTGGACAAGTATATCGGAGAAAGTGCCAGAATGATTCGAGAGATGTTCCAATACGCCAGAGATCACCAGCCATGTATCATTTTCATGGACGAAATTGACGCTATCGGTGGTCGACGCTTCTCGGAAGGCACTTCCGCCGACCGTGAAATTCAGCGAACGCTTATGGAGGTAGATTCGCTCGTTATATTTTCTTGTCCACGTACTTTGTGGATGCTTTGGTCTTAGAACGATCTTTCTCTGTAGCTGCTGAACCAGATGGATGGTTTCGACGTGTTGGGACAAGTCAAGATGATCATGGCCACTAACCGACCTGACACACTGGACCCTGCCCTTCTTCGCCCTGGACGTTTGGACAAGAAGATCGGTAGGCCCATTCCAAGCGGTAACCGTCTAGAACAACATGTCTGGAATTTATTGTTCCTGCAGAAATTCCTCTTCCGAACGAACTGGCCAGGTTGGAAATTCTGAAGATTCACTCGAATAAGATTACAAAGCATGGTGAAATAGGTGAGAGTGCAAATTTGTGTCTTGAAGCACACAGAACTCGGAGGAGCATTCTTGGTTGTGAATCTCTGATCAACTCTGGTTCGCAGATTTGGAAGCGGTGGTGAAGTTGTCAGAAGCGTTCAACGGTGCCGATCTGCGTAACGTTTGTACCGAAGCTGGTATGTTCGCCATCCGAGCTGAACGTGACTTCGTCATCAATGAAGACTTCATGAAGGCCGTACGTAAAGTGGCGGAATCGAAGAAGCTCGAAACTAAATTGGACTACAAGCCTGTGTAATGTAACTCAAGTATGTCGGTTTATTCTTTGTAGCGAAAATACGTTTTTTGATATCAGTTTTTTTCGGGGCACCTCTTATCACATGAAGATACGGCAAAATATTCTCCATTAATATTAAAGCCACGAAATAGACATTTTGTCAACCGCGAAAATTATTAATGGAATGACGTGAATTATGGCGTTACTTAGTAGGTGTAAAATGGTGTGCCATAGGGGAAGGAAATGTGGTAGTTCCCGATGTTAGCAGCGATCTGAGTGGCCTGGGTATGAGTTGGGACCATCGGTAAGAAGGGCCAAGCTTGTGTCGGAAGACCTGATGTTGCTTGAGGTGCCAGCATGGCATTATTGGGTAGCCTAGCCAGCGACCTCGTCATCTACATGAAGAGAAATCCAACCTGAATCAATCTATGACCGGAAGTGACGAGTTAGCTCGGAGAAAATTCCCTTGTAGGTCGACAACGAAACATACAAGAAAATCGCATCAAGTGAGGCACATTTCAACGGTACTGAGTGGAGGCGCGCGCCACTTGAGATGAGGATCTTGCAAGTTTCGGTTTTCTGCCCTCATTTGTTCTAGAAATTAAATGGTCGAAAGATTTGCTTGAAAATGACTTACTTTGTTGATGAACGGATCCCTGGGCTCCTTTCCCCATGAACACCGTACTAAATGGCCGTTGATTTCGCTGTTATGGATGCCCAAGATGGCAGCCGCAGCGCTGTCACGGTTATCGTAGCGAACGAACGCATAACCTTTCTCTTGAAAGAGACGAATTTCTAGAAGGCCGCCGTACATTGCGCACATTCCTCTGACAAAGTCCGCTGAAAGTAAATCCCCGTTCTTGACATGGGGAAGTGAAGAGAGGCTTTCGGAGGAGTCCTAACGTTAATGGGGTACGTACCACTGAAATTCTGGCCGAGTCCTCCGATATAAATCGTTGTGTTGTAGCCAGAAGCTTGAGCAAGGATCTGCTCATGGGACAGAGGATGGGTGGGTCCGCGTTTGAAAGCCCAGTTCGTTCGGATTTTCTTGCCGTCGATACTGGCATCGTTGGTCTGTGCAATGGCTTCTTCCGCGTCTTCGTTCTTGGCGAAGCGGACAAATCCAAAGCACTTGGATCTTTGGGACACCGGATCTCGAATAACCCGACAGTCTCTGCCGGGCAAGTGAGAATTACTACTACTACTCTGTCTCTGAGAAGAACATTTCAGAACATTTCAGTGCTTTTGCACGTCGACTTACAGAATGGATCCATATGGGGAGAAGTAGTCCCGAAGATTGTCCTCCGTTAAATGGGGCGGTAAGTCTCCCACGAAGAGTTGATGAGGCGCAGTTGTTCCGCTGATTTCTAGGGCAAGAACGAATTTTTCCGTTTTTGAACGAAGAACTTGCAGAGATACTCGTTAGTGCAACGTAGACAAAGCTAAGTGACTTGTCTGTACGATCGTTGAGCTCCAACCAGCGAAGCGTCGCGACCTTACCGATGTCAGGTTTGCGCGGGAAAATACCAACCGCATCACTCATTCCGAAACTTGAAAGGATTAAAGTTTTTCTTCCGAACAAAAAGGGTGTAAGTTGGCCGAGCTTTTGCACATGATAAGGTCAGCAGACTGAATGGCGTTTTCCCGTATTCTGTCGCACCATGACAGGTCTACACTTGAAAAGCCAGCCGGGAACACCACAAGTGAGTTTGAATTTTATGTTCCTGTAGTACAACCATATGGGAATGGCCTATGTAGACTCTTCGATCCCGAACCAAGTTATCGCGGCGGGGGTGTTTGGTTTTAGTGGGGAACTAGAGTGTGTTGGAATTGATGAGGAGTAATTTAACAGAATGCACTTGGGCAAATTACCGACATAGTGCTATGTTGATGTTGTCATTGACGAGCATACCTAATGCATTCCATCGCATTACGGGATGGCGGGATGATCAGTTAGTTTATTGCCTTTGATCTGGCGCGACACGGCCAGTCTCTCAATAAGCAATAAAAGATGCAAAGTTTCGTGTTATGGGACACTAACAGCCTTCGTGCCGCCTTCTGACATATCCCAGCGACCGAAGCACAGGCAACTGCATTAGGTCACCGTTTTCATCAATTATTCGAACCTTAATCACCCTTGTACTAGATCGTTTTCCTTGCAGGACGTATGGGCCATGGGCAAAAGAGCTGGCTAGCTCGCTTACCCAAGTGACGCACACTCTCAGCTAACACCAACGCAAAAGTGCGCCGCTTCGAACAACGATCTGGTTCAATTCATCTGCCCACGTTCCATACTGGCTCTCTTCATAGCAGATGGATTATTTTTAGTTTTGAAGAACAAACAGCCGAAGCCACCAAAGTTCTTTATCAGAATTGGTGAAGTGTGGTCGAGTCCACGTCTTTCACGCTCGGTACGTCGTCTGTGGCAGTTTTCTACGAGTTGACTCATCTCTGCGAGTAGAGCTTATCGGCAAATGTGTCAGTCTTGACCGACACAGAAGTTCCGGCAACTTTTTGTTGATCGTAACGATATGGTCAACAGTTTAGTTCAAAGTACACGGAAAAAACAACACGGTTCTATGTACAGAGTAGTCAGTGGAAGGTGTGTGAACCGCGTGAAACAGTCGGACAACACACTCGGTGAAACATAGGCTTGGCTTGAAATGCCATATAACCAGAACAAGGACCCATTGCTAACTATAAACTGCCCATAAACAATCCATAATTTCCCGTATCGTTGACCCATATTTTCTGATCTTTCTCGACCTCTGTAGTGAATATCCGGTTGGTATCAGAATGCTCTGGACTTTCGCAGTGTTGATTGTTGGGGTGAGCGTGGTCAGCGGAAAGCGGAACATCCAGCCGGTACGTCGCAGCAACGAAGCAAACACTTCCGGTTGTGTTAATACCATGTTTGAAACTGATCAACAAGTCTATTCCATGTGTGGCAGGAATGTAAACCGGAAATGAAAATCGGTTGTCCGAAAATCTTCATTCCGCTGTGCGGAAGCAACGACAAGACTTACGCAAACCTGTGCGAGCTATGCGTCAAAAAGTACGACAACGCGGAGAACAACCGGGAAGATATCACTATCCAATATGAAGGTGAGTTTGCTCTAGTAACATTTCTTTATCGTGGCATTTTACAGCTCGGCACTGGGTAGAAAGGGATCCGACATTTGTTAACGGTGTTTTCTCTCTCAGGTGAATGTAATAACGGCGATCAACCACTGGAAATCCAGAACGACCAGCCGCCGGCCGGCGTGGACGACTCCAACAAGGTAAAGTTTGCGAATCCGTTCCATTTTTCTAAGATCGTGTTTACGCGAGCATTGCTTCGTAGGTTGATTGCTCGCAGTATCAGCCAAGAATTGGCTGCAATCGGATGTACTTCCCCATTTGCGGCAGCGATGGCGTCTCTTACAACAACGAATGTCTCTTGTGCCTTGCACGAGAAGAAACGGGCCGACAAATCCACATCTCCAGGTTGGGAAGATGCGATGACAACACGCAACAACAAGGCCACGATGTCAAAAACTGAGAAACCCGATTTGGACTTTTTTCATGCCAAGTATCCGTAGAAAGACTTCAGTGCGTTTCCTTCAATTTCTCCATTCGAAATCGCATTGCGTTACAGAAACTGTATTATCGATGCTAATGAAATAAACGCTGGGGAAGTTTCGTCCCATGCTCAAAATATTCGGTTGCAATTCTGAAAAACCACGCTCTGAATCGCGGAAGAGAGGACAAAGAATCAACGATGGCCAACGGCCATGGTGACTGAGTACAGCGAGTAATCATAACCCAGCCAGTCTTTCCAGTAAATCCCATCGTAGAACGAGGAAGTTGGTGCGTAACGTCCACCGCGGTAATAGCGACCGTTGAAAAAGGCGTAAGAGCAATAATTGAACCACCAGCCTCCGCGTTGGTGGACCGCACATTGGTTGGGGTCCGGAACGTCGGACGTGTAGAAGACTCGACCGTTGCTGTAGCTCATGTCGTCCGCCACCGGTCCGCTGTAGCTTCCGACCGACAGGGGCCAACCTTGATCCTGAGTCCCGATACCGAAGGAACCGTACGTCGCGATGACGGTCTGACTTGGAGGCCAGGACTGCATGACGATCTGCAGCTGATTGTTACCTGCGAAAAACCAAACCTCACTGCCTGCAGTCTGACAGCATTGGAGAAGTGAAACTAATGCCACATCGAGCTTTTAGCCTGATTTGCCTCGCATGTTGATGAGGTGTACTTGTTCAGCCTTTTCCATGTGCCGTCCAGACACGGCAATTTTCTATATTATTTTTGCGTTTGCACACACAGGATGGATATCAACGTACCCAGTTCCACGAGATGCCGAATGGTGTTGAGTCCGAGCCAGTGGTCGCCACTAACGTTACCAAATCCATTGGCGTACTCCACCAGACGACGGTTGAAATCGGTGTCGCCTTTGTAGCGGGCTTGGAAGATGGTCCAGGCGGGTGCGCCACTCAGAAAGCATCCTACTTCCTGGGAAAGAAACAAAGCACAGATCCACTGAGGCCAAAAAGGAGACGGTTTCCTATGATAAAACACTGGATAGGATGAAATAATTGACGTGCCTTGACGGTTCCGTTAATGTGCAGCTTGTACACGCCGTTAATCCGGTGACCGGCATCCTGAATCTCTTGGCAGTCTGCAGAAAAAAGAAACGAACAAATGTTCATGTGTTCCTGAAACTGACCTGGAAAATACCTCTTTAGTTGTTAAGAAAACGGACAAATTTTGAAACTTCACCTGCAAACTTTCCGGGCAGGTTGATTCGCTTGAACAAGGCGATGTCTAGCGTGATATTAGTCTGCTCCAGATTTTTAGTGGACGCTTTCCCGGAGACCAAGATGCTTTCGGCGCCGGTCAAGCATAATGCCAAGAGTATAGCGAAGATGACCGGACTCATGACCATTCCTCGATCGATGGATTTTCGGTGTAGATCAATCTTCATAAAATTAGAGAGCAGAAGCGTTTCTCAATCTGTCCAATAAACATGCTAAAATGACATCATTTGTGGAACTGCTGCACCTAAGGGCACAGCTGAGCGCTCGGAGCAAATGTTCGTCATCAAGTACTGTACATCGTTGTTTACTCATCGCAGGGTACGGAATGTTATCCGTAATGCCATCTGTTCGTCGAAGGCTAAACATCGACAGCTGGTTTCACCCGATAGACTGGACAATGGTCCGTTAACGATCAGATAGGCAACATTCCAGCATTAAACAAAGGAAAATATGACGGTTCTCCAGACGAACTAGAAAGAAGATTCCACTCAAGCGAGGCCGTTGAACTCGGTTTACCGAAGCGCATGAAGGCTTGGGTTCGACAGAGGGCGCCAAATCCTCGCTACGGGTTCGTGAGGATGAACTCATAAAGTTGTAAAGCTCTTTGTTGGTGGAAACATGTCTAAGCGTCGATTGTTCGCAGTGTTTATCGATAACATGGAGCTAGCAAAAGTTTCGTCGAAAAAGAACGATATGCGACATCCTCTCTAAAAAAGTGGATCAGTCGTAAAAATTGGCACGTTTCTGCTTGGCTAGACACTTCTGGTACTCGTGATCGCCATCACGACTTAGCTGTGGAAGGTCCACAAGGCCGGACTTGGGTATTTCGAACGAAGTCGCATCCGCAACAGGTACATCCATCCGAGCTGCGATTGAAATTCCCTATTATTGAGCAATCATTCTTGGCATTCGTAGGGTTGTCATTGAGGAACAGTCGGAAGATGGAGAAACTCCGAATGCTATTCTTATTTACGCTGACGTGTGTTCTCACCTTCGGTGAATCAATTCATACGGATAATTTCGGCTGGATCAATGTCTAATTTTTATTTATTATTCCAGTCAACGTGAACGGTGTCATGATGCAGCCTGAACGACATACTCGACTGATCAACATGAACCAGAATTTCGTACCATGGACAAACAACGAAGTTCCGTTCTACATCGACCCTAGCTACAGTTAGTCGAAAACTTCCTGGTCCCACTTTTCGAATGTCTCTGAAAGGTGTCAACCATTTCAGGTCCCACGGAACAGGCGCTAATCAGACAGGCTATGCTCGCGGTTATGATGCAACTGAAGCGATGCATCAAATTCAAGGAAGTGTCGAAAGACTCGCCGGAGTACAAAGTCAGCATCACACCCACGCAATCTCCCGGGTACATTATGGCCTAAGATCTACGCTGGACATCATAGATGTGAGCAATGTTATTTTCAGAGCTCCAGAAGGGAAATGCTACACGTTTCCTGGCAAGCTAGCGAAAGGTCCCGAGATGGGAACGAACGAGCAGAACCTGGTTCTTGCAAGAGGAAAAAGCGGCTGCTTTGACGGAAGCCTGCATTCGCTCATGAAATACTTTGCTCTGGGTAAAACGGGATATTTCTCGGTCATGAATACTCCTTTGTCATGAAATCCTAAAACGATTGTCTTACAGTTCTGGGAAAAAGGAATGAACATCAGCGGCCGAATCGAGATAGTTATATTCAAATGAACGACGCAGCTCTTCAGGACGGTAAGACAGACGGTGAACCTGGAACACGAGACTTCACATTACGGTTTTCTTCTGTGACGGGGATTCTGAAAATGGTTGGTTTCCTACAGACATGAAGATGGCGTACAAGCTGTACGATGGTTCCGAAGCATTCGCGGCCTGTCCTTACGACTATTGCAGCATTACCCACAACCAGCCCACCGACTACGCCAAGGAAGGCATGCAAGCTTTCACGGTGATGGGACCACCCGGTTTCATCCCCAAACTGGATAAGCTCAGCACGTGTGACTGCCAGGAATTGAGTACCATGTACGGTTGTGCCAGCAGCCAGTGCGAAAAAGGTAAGCCGGTTCTTTGTTCGTTACAGTATATCCTTGGCGCGTTGCCAGAGGTGGTGAGAAGTGAAAATTAACGCCCTGTAAAATAAACTGCAAATGCTGTGATTTTTTTCTGAGAGACTTAGGCGTGACATAGTAGCGATACTGACCCAGCTTTTTTACGCTAGTCGACTGCGCTTCCCAGCAAAGACCAACGCCGACTACCACCACAGCCACCACCCCGCAAAGCATGGGCGGACAAGCTGTCTCTAGCGACATGAACATTCCCGTGTCAGAAAGCAACACCTCACCGGCGGTCCCCTCAGGTCCCATCCAGACGCCACCAACCCCGCAGACTCAACCGCCTAGCCAACCTCTAGCTACCACAACGCCCATCTCCTCACAGCCCGGCCCGCTTCCCATGAGCAACATGAACTCCGGCATGCAGACTCCGGTTCCATCCATGACGCCACCTATCATCATGTCGTCAGCGGGCGGAATGCAGACCACTGTGCCGACGGGTGCCGGTAGTAACACGATCTGCTTCAGCGGACCACCTATATCTGCCGGTGGATCAGTCACTACTGCCATCATGCCTAATGGGTTCTGGGGAGGTGGCTCAACTGCTCCCTCTTCCGGAAGCTCGAGCGCAGGTTCCAGCAGTAGTCTGGGCTCTTCGTCGACGACACCAGCTGCGTCAGGACAGAGGTAGAAAAGACGTTGCTTTCAGACACCTGGATTAACTCGTCATTGATAAAGAAATAAATACATAGTAACAACATATATTTCAAGTCAGATTTCGGTTTAAGGATTTTTATTGTGGTGTCTTTTTAGTGGTTCTGGTTCAGGAGCTGGATCGGGATCCAGTGGTTCGTTTGGAAGTTCGGGCCCTTCGGCAGGTTCCATGAATTCCGGATCCAGACCGGGCAACCTATTAGGTCCTGGCACCAGCTGGCATGGTGGCTTTTCGTCGGGATTAGGTGGAAGTTCAGGAAGCACGGCGGGCTCGGGTAGCCTGGGCGGCTCTTCGGCAGGTGGTGGAGCGAATAGTTCACCGGGAGCTCAGTGCGCAATAACAACCACCGGAGCGGTGACGATGCCCAGCGAAGCCAGTGGCAAAGCACGTGATCAACGACACAAAGCCTGGCACTTCAGAATCGTCAATGCTGACCCGAACTTTTTGAAGTGGCCCCAGAATACCGTCTACTACTACATGGATGCGTCGTACAGTATGTCGTACCGGAAGTCTACTGACATTGAACGTGAAGTTCTCTTATGGCTAAAGTGAAGTGTATTGTTTTTTTTCTTAGGTGAACAGGATAAGGCGATGATCAAAGCAGCCATGGCCAAAGTGATGAGCGACCTGAATGGATGTGTTAAGTTTACGGAAGTCGACGCTAGTAGCCCGCTGTACAAGATAAAAATCACACCCAGCACTGGCTCCATCCAAACGTAAGCCTACCGAAAAGGAGTAGTACTGTTCTGTGACAGTCAGGAGCGAAGTTACGTACGGTCATCCATGTAACGTTTTCCCTTTTTCTATAGTGCCAATCCTGCCTTAAAGACTTGTCACTCTTACCCAGGCGCTTACAAAGGCTTCCTGCAGTCAGGAAGGACCGAACAAGATATGGTTTTGACTGGCGGGCCTGATGGATGCTTTGATGGAACACTTCATCCTCTGATGAAATTGTAGGGTTAATCTCTCACCTTGAGGAAACGGGACTATTTTTCATTCCTTGTGTGGTGTTGCAGTTTCTCGATCGTGTTGGGTCTTCGCAACGTCCATCAGCGTCCGGACCGCGATCAGTTCATATCCGTCAACACCGGTAACGTCCGACCAAACCTGCAGATCGCCTACCAGAAATACACTCAAAAAAACTCGTCGCTTCCTTGCGCGTACGACTACTGTTCCATCACGCACAACAAGATCGACGATTACTCGATCAGCCCTGGCACCCCTGTCTTTCAAGTCCTCCAGCCACCGTACTTCATTCCTCGTGTCGACCAACTGTCCGAATGTGACTGCAAAGAACTTAGTGTAGTTTATGGCTGCCCTGCCGAACGATGCATGCCGAGTAAGCCACTCATCATCGAAATTTTGACATTGTCTGACTTTTATGAAACCAATAGTATCTGACAGTGAACCTTTTTGCCGTGTAGCGAATTGCGCCGCCATGCAGAAGCCAGCGGAACCCGGTCAGCCGATGAATGGTATGATGACCACCACGCCCTCGTCAGGTTTACCACAAGGCCCCACCCCGCAGATCATCACCGGTGTACCACAAACCCTCATGACCACCACTATGACACAAGGCCCCACCCCGCAGATCGTCACCGGGGTACCTCAAACCCCCATGACCACCACTA
Organism: Ramazzottius varieornatus; assembly: GCA_001949185.1. NCBI lineage: Eukaryota > Metazoa > Tardigrada > Eutardigrada > Parachela > Ramazzottiidae > Ramazzottius > Ramazzottius varieornatus. The sequence continues at coordinate 2,721,273 of BDGG01000002.1, read as the reverse complement.
TGACGTCCATCCCGACCACCGTGATTACCTCCCCAGCCGGTATGTCGACCGTTTGCTACGAGATGCCACCCGTCACCACACCTACCACCTTCTCCACCACATTCCCCGGTGACATGACCCCTGCCATTGGCAGCGGCGATGGAGCTTCAACACCGACCACCTTCATGACAGTCGCAACTACCACATGCGCGCCAGGTGGCGGCGACGTGCCCACCACTCCAATGTCCCCTGTCTTCCCAACCTTCGCCGGTGGCAACGAATCGAGCCCTACAACCGTGAGTCCTGGAGGCAGCTCCACGCCTTTCGTATGCCCTTGCATGCAGAACCAGACTACGTCTCAAGGAGGATCGAACGGCACACTCACCACCATGTCACCTGGTGGTAGCAGTGATGGATCGTCCACGCCCGCAGGTGGCGCTGGTGGTAGTTCCAGTGCGTCGTCAACTGGTACCAGCTCGAATGGTAGCTCTACTACACCTGCGTCATCAGGGGCTCCTTCGAACTCTTCCGGGTCCTCTGGTTCTTCCGATGGATCAACCACGGCGCCCTCGGCTTCATCTGGAAGCAGTGGTTCGTCGGACGGCATGACTTCTCCAGGCGCGAACTCGTCCGATTCATCATCTGCTGGACCTGGCGGAAGCACTTCTCTGAGCGGAGGCTCCAGTGGCAGCACTGCAGCTGGTGATAGTACCACACCAAGTACCGCTCCGGGTGGTAGCTCGGGATCAAGTGGCAGCACTAAACCGGGAGACAGTACCACGCCTAGTACCGGGTCATCTGGTAGCTCGAGCGCAGGTGGCAGCACTGCAGCTGGTGATAGTACCACACCAAGTACCGCTCCGGGTGGTAGCTCGGGATCAAGTGGCAGCACTAAACCGGGAGACAGTACCACGCCTAGTACCGGGTCATCTGGTAGCTCGAGCGCAGGTGGCAGCACTGCAGCTGGTGATAGTACTACACCAAGTACCGCTCCAGGTGGTAGCTCAGGATCAAGTGGCAGTACCAAACCAGGAGATAGTACCGGGTCATCTGAAAGCTCAAGCGCAGGTGGCAGCACTGCAGCTGGTGATAGTACTACACCAAGTACCGCTCCAGGTGGTAGCTCAGGATCAAGTGGCAGTACCAAACCAGGAGATAGTACCGGGTCATCTGAAAGCTCAAGCGCAGGTGGCAGCACTGCAGCTGGTGATAGTACTACACCAAGTACCGCTCCAGGTGGTAGCTCAGGATCAAGTGGCAGTACCAAACCAGGAGATAGTACCGGGTCATCTGAAAGCTCAAGCGCAGGTGGCAGCACTGCAGCTGGTGATAGTACCACACCAAGTACCGCTCCGGGTGGTAGCTCGGGATCAAGTGGCAGTACCAAACCAGAAGATAGTACCACGCCTAGTACCGGGTCATCTGGTAGCTCCAGCGCAGGTGATAGCACTGCATCAGGTGGCGGCTCCAGCGGTCCCACTTCGGCGTGCCCCGGGTCCTCTGGAGGTTCAGGAGGATCTGACTCTAGCACAGGCTCGACGAAACCGGGTGACGGTGGCGGGGCATCATCGTCCGCTGGTGACTCTAGCTCGGCCACAACACCATCGGGTCCGACCAAGCCGGGTGACTCTATGGCATCATCTGGTTCCTCAGGCGGCTCAAGTGGCTCGACTGGTAAAGGTGAAAGCACGCCCGCAGATTCTTCAGCTGGAAGCAGTGGACCAACAACTCTTACTATGCCTTCCAGTTCAGGCTCCAGTAGCGGGGGAAGTGGAGGCTCTGAAAAACCCCAAGCAGGACAATCGACAACTCCCAAGGACGGATCGACATCCGGCTCCAGTAGTGCTGGAGACTCAACGACACCCTCTGCTTCGTCCAGTGCGGCTTCCAGTGGTGGCCCAAGTGGTGCAGGTGGTGGAATGGAGGAGCCCACAACAGCCTCGACCGCTGCTCCAAGTGGTCTTCCTTCCGACGGCAAGTCCACCCCGTCGAAGCCCGGTGCCGATTCAACGAGCTCGAAGGCTCCAGAAGTCGCACCACCGTTGCCGGATGTACCACTGGGAGGCGACGGCCCTGCACCACCGAGTGAAACGTCGTCGGCTGCTACGGACAAGACGAGCACGGGGTCCTCTGCGAGTTCAGATCAATCGACCTCGGATGCGGCGACAACTTCTGCCTCAACCGGTAAAACAACAGCAAAGCATTAGTGTACACACTGCGGAAAATAACGAATTAGTTTGACGTATCTCCCTGCTTTTTGCAATTCGCTTTATCCTTTAGTACGTCATGCAGACTCACATCATGGTTCTGAAAAGTTTACGATTAAAGTGTACTCCGTAATGCAGTACTGCCTCTCTTATCGAACTGATCTGTTTCAATGAACACAATCATCGAACAAAATCTGCTATTGACAAAGTTATTTCCGCTGTCGCTTCACATTTCAACAGTGCAGTCGATCTCATCGGTGAAGCATCAATTGACCATATTCTGGTCGTTCTTTACCGCGTACTTTCATTACTTTCATGTTCTTTTCCAGATGGTACAACTGGTGCTACTTCAAGTCCAGTTTCAAGCCCAGCTTCCAGCCCAGCTTCGAGCCCTGACAGCACGATATCTTCCACCACACCCACTACTACAACTCCGGCTACGCCGACCACTGTTGATGCCAGCAGTAGCACGATATCGGGAGTCTCCCGGCTTGCCGAACCCGAGCCAGCCGTTTTTCCTACAGCCGTTTCGGAGCAACAACCAATCACATCGCAACAGACTACCGTCGTAAGTCAAGCCGCTTCCACTACCACAGTGACCATTGGTTCCATCACCACGGATTCACTGCCATCCAAACCGGCGACAGGCTCCATAGGTAAAAACGATGTCCCCAACGCACCGCAAGGAATGACGCAGATCACAGCTAGTCGGATGACTTCTACAACGTCAGATGTTTCTCCTGCCTCAGGACGGACCAGCGCCGCTACCATTCAGACAAATCCTCCGGTTCTTTCGACTGAGGTTCCAACACCTGAGATGACCGCCAGCCCGCAACCATCCAACACCTCTCCCAGTACCATACCGTCTACGACTCCTCTGGTTCCATCGACTGAGGTTCCAACACCTGAGATGACCGCCAGCCCGCAACCATCCAACACCTCTCCCAGTACCATACCGTCTACGACTCCTCCAGTTCCTTCTGAGTTCACCATGGTGAGCAGCGCTTCGTCTTCCGTAACCACCACGACTGCGCCAACTACCCCAAATACTGGAACCTCGAGCACCGCTACCACGACGGCAGAGAATACGACGCCCACCGATGCCATCTTTCAGGAGATGACGCCAGAGCATGATCCAAACTTAGCGACACCGGTACCCGAAGTCACACCGGCTAGCCCACCAGTGGATTTCATACCCGGTCTAGAAAGAATTAAACGTTGTTGCGCTGGTACCACTGCCGCCAGCAAAAACAGAGCTCGCCATCTGAACTGAAACTGACTGCGCTTTCGATGCTTGTTAAGTTTGTTTCCTGCTGTTGCTTTCTAAATTATTGCTTGCCTCTTTGCGACTTCACTTGAAATTTTAGTGTTGAAGTGTTTATTGATGAGCTACTGCATGCTTTATATGGTTTCCACAGTTCACTATCCGGTTAGTTAAAGTGTTCTTCAAGCACGAACATGTTGCATAATATTCCGTGAATGTTCTCTGTTCCCGGAGGTAGGAGAAAAGTTTTGTCTTCTCGTTGGAGTCCAAAGCGGTTACAATCAACTTCAATAATTCGCTTCGGAAGACTCACACGTTACGATCTCTTACGGGTTGAACTGGTCCTTTGAAAAGGCACGCTCAAAGATGGTCAGAAAAAGGGACCTCGTTGTTTCGATGATTTACTTTGCTTTATGGTTGGATGTGCAGGTCTCAGCGGTGAAGTCTGGTATGCGAAGTCTCAATACGTCAACATTTGTCTTGAACGCATCCGCAAGTCACCAAGAATTGAAGCTTTCTACGAATTTTCTTGGTAGGAAAATTCAATTCGCGCACTAACAACCACTTTTTCGTTCTGTAGCCGACGACTTTGAGGATTTCCGAAGACGAATGACACCGTTTAAAACTCGGGTCTACAACCAGAATCAACAGATCAAAAAATGGCCCAACAACAAAGTCTACTTTTACATAGACCCCGGGTATACGTTACAGGAAGAGCAGCTGATTCGTATGAGTATCCTGCGGGTTGTCTCGGACATTCACAACTGTGTGATCTTCGTCGAAGTTCCGGCCTCCGACCCGCGCTACAAGGTCAAGATCACACCATTCCAAAATGACGGGTAATGTTTTCCACCTTCAAAAAAACCTTCGGCAAATCAATCTTACATCCTCTAATTTCTCGTAGTGTCACACCAGAAAGCTTCTGCTACACGTATCCCGGAGTGTACGCGGCCGGAAAGGCCAGTGGCGCTCTCGAACAACGAGCCGTTCTTGCACGAGGAAAGAGTGGCTGTCTTGATGACGGCTCAATACACAGAGTCATGAAGTTCTTCGGACTACTCCTCGGACTTCGAAACGTACATCAGCGACCGGATCGTGACAACTACATCGAAATTCAACGCAACTATGTTCTACCCGGTATCGTAAACCCACTTCTGAACCTTAAGTTTGCTGAGCTACTGTAGACTGGGACAGTAACTGAACCAGATCGTCGTCTCAAGTGGCGCACTTCCCCATTGTTACTGGCTAAAAACATGCGCTTATTGAGAAAATGATCTACCAGCCTAGCCGGATCGCTAGTTCGTCAGAAAAAAAGCTGATTTCACGATAGCAGGTTGCACCTGGACTTTATGCCAGTTTCATGGCAAACCTGCCAAAATCAGAAATCAGAAAGCTGATTAGACGCTGAGTACAAGCTCAGTTAAATCAGATTTCGTGCGTAGGACCCGTGAGTGGAGGACGTTAGAGCAGGGACCAAGAACCCGACTGGACTGCTAGTTATCAATAGATTCATTCGCTAAAGTCCAAAACGATATTCCCGCCCTTCAGGTATGCTGGAATTCGGGTACCGGAAATACTCCACCGAAGAAGCTTTGATGGTCTGCCCTTACGATTACTGTAGCATCACCCACAACATCGAGGCGGATTTCGCCGCTAATGGTCCAGCCTTCACGGTCAAGCAGCCGCCCTTCTTCATACCTCAGCTGGACCGACTATCGGAATGCGACTGTCAGGAGATATCAGCTGGATACGGATGTAACGCGAAGGAGTGCTCACCTTGTAAGTGCATGTTCATCTTTGTCCATGAATATTTCAACTGACAACTTTGTGAATATTGATACTGTGTATGTATGCTGACTTGTTGTTTGTTCAAGTGGACTGCGCTGCTCAAGTTCGTCCCGCTATGCCACCTGCAGTGACTCAGCCACCGGCACCTGTGCCGTTCTCCACACAGTCATCGCTCACTTCCGTGATCACATCAGTCACTTCTTCCGACAAGGAAACGACAATCTGCTACTCGGTTCCGAACACCCAAGCTCCCACGGAGTTTTCTGTCAAGACCACACTTAGCCCGACTACGCTGGACAGAGATGCGTCCAAAACGACTTGCTCCATTGTTGCAGGTAAAGATCTGAGCGCCATGGGGAGGAAATATTCACGCAAATACCTTAGAAAAACGGAAGTTAAATTTCATCGAGTCATACACCGTATTGAAATGATCAACCAATCAAGCGCATGGTCTGCGGCGCTTTATTGGTCGTCCGGTAGAAAGTTTTCTGGTAAACGATCAGTCTTCACTTTACTAAATTTTCTGGCGTATTGCAAGCTCAGAAGCTTTTGCCATGTCTTTGTTCGCTTCCGGAAAAACTTGAAGCAGGATCATTTGGTACAGGAGTCTACAATGCTCGTCGGAAGCCACGCATGGGTGGCGAACACTTCCGGGTAATCAACGCTGATCCCAAGTACAAGAAATGGCCTGATAATACCGTTCCCTATTACATCGACAAAGCATACAGTAAGTCACCTTGCACACACCGACCAGCCTACCACTCCACCCATTTCCAGTTGAAAATCTGAGCTGATTTGGTTATTTTGCAGCAAGTGCCGAAAGAGGCGTCGTAGAGGGCGCCATCAAAACTGTTATGCAGAATATGAAAGGATGCGTAGAGTTCGTGGAAGTCCCGCAAAGCTCGGACGAGTATAAGCTGAAGATCACCCCCTTTGCTCCTGACGGGTAAATTTCATCTTTTTCCAACTTGTTCACTTCGTTTTCTGTTTCTCGATAGCAATCTTTTTTTTAAAGGAAAACGGAAGAAAAGCAGTGTTCAAGCTACCCCGGTGTTTACGCCGACCACGCGAAGAAGAGCTCGGAGCAAGCAATGGTACTGGCACGCGGCTCGGACGGATGCCTCGGAGGAACGCATCATAACATTCTGAAATATTTTGCTATCGCTCTGGGCAAGCGCACGGAACACCAACGTCCGGACCGTGATGCATTCATCGAGATTGTGTCCTCTGGCATCGCAGGCGGTACGACACACATGACTTAATAATCCGATTCAAGTTTGGCACCTGGGGTAACGGGACGCGATATTCTTCGCAGGCATGGCCTTTGCATATGACAAATATGATTGGGGCACCACTAAGAACAAGCACGCTTACGACCTTTGCTCGGTGACGCACAACCAGCAGACCGTCTTCGCAAAGCCCGGTCAAGTGGCCTTCACTGTCAAGAATCCTCCCTATCGAATTCCGATGCTGAATCGGCTAAGCGAGATGGACTGCAGAGAAATTAGCGAAGAGTACGGGTGTGATGCTGACCGATGCGACCCATGTACGTTGAGATACCTCGAAGTATTATTTTCAACAAGCTATTATATTCATAGAGTCAATGGTCTCCTCGCTACTTGCAGTGAAATGCGAAGAACAAACACTGACGTCCACTACAAGCACGACCACATCTTCAATAACCAGCACGACGGTTTCCAGCACGGTTACCACAGTAGCTTCCAGTACACCAAACAGGACTACACTGACAACTACACTTCCAGCTTCGACCACACCGTCAAAGACTACCGTCTCGTCAGCACTAACAACACCAGCTACTTCCAGTCAGTGCACCACTAGAAGTTTATCCGTAACTCCATCAACTGTTACGCGGACAATTATCACTACTGCTGGCGCGACGTTCTCGATGAGTCTGTCCAGCAGTACTTCCGCACCTACGGGTTCTTCGACATCTCTGTCTTCCAGCGTCTTGCTGACGACTTTCAGTGCTCGAAAAACACAAGCCACCTCAACGATGAGAGTTCAGCTGGCAGCTAAAGAACTCGCCGGTGCCACAACGCAGTTTTCAAGCTCGACTCCATCGACGGTGGTGACCTCTACTCTTCAGCAAACTAGCACCCGAGCGCCGCCTGCGCGAACGTCGAGTCTTCTGAGCTCAACAGCAGGTGGCAGTTTTTCATCTAGCACTACAACGAGCTCGTTGTCATCGAATTCCCCGCGACCAAGCACTCCAGTTTCCGCAATTACCGCACCTTTGTCCACAAGCACGTTGACAAGTACAACAACAACTACCGCGGCTCCTTCCGCCAGTACTTCATCATCTTCAATTACAGTAAGGGAAGTTCCGACAAGCACCGCGTTGCCAACAAGCTTACTGATGCCAACGCCGGGCACGACGTCTGATCACTCCCCCGCGGTAACTAACGGGCAATTAAACGCGACGGAAGAATGGGGGACCCAGGTCTGCTACCATTTACCGCTGCTCAAGTACCAAACTGTTTTTGCCGCCACCATCAATCTGTCGAACCGGAATGCACAATACACCGGATCAACCAGTATGGCATCGACCTGCGTGAAGTCTCCGTGAATTCCACAATGAATTTCGACAGGTTGAAAACATCGTTAATTTTAGGGAATTCTTGAGAGTAATGTTGCTTCCTGTTGTGAAGAACCCTAACGAGTCCAAATGACGTACACTACATTTCCGTAAAAATTGATTGTTATTATGATCATCAGCTTTACTCGATAATTTCTGTTATTAAACACTGTCAAAAAATAAAGGCTTATCAAAGTAAGCTCGGCGATTCAGTTTTCCGTGAAAGCAAACAAGTGCCTGAATTTGGGAATCAGTTATACCATTGTCAAAGCATAACCGTTAGCTCACACAAGCAACATTTCTGGCTGATTTCAGGTCATGGCACACAGTGCACAACGACTTTCAACCCGCCCACCACGACGCCAATGTCCGCTAACCCATGTTCCCTGCAGGACTTCTGCACAAAAGGTCCCCAGGAATCCGTGGGGTACTTCGCAGCAGGATACGACAAGCTGCTGATGTTTAGAGGTGATAACAGAACCTATGGTTTCCTCCATCCTTCCGGCCTTCTTGTTACCAAATCGACGAGATACCCCATGGCTTTCCAGGTGCTTGTGCGGTGGAGTATACCGTCGATTACGAGCGCAGCAAGATCCTACCGACGTCCCGGGTACCGAACCCCCAACCAACCAGCCAGTTCTTCACCGGGTCAAAGGCTGGTCTGTTGACCAACGTGGACCAAGCATATGTTCAAGTCAATGTCACAGATAATTCGGGAAACTTCCAACCACAAATGGTCCTAATCTCTGTACGAAAGAACTCCCTCCTACCACAAAAGACTTTCACACCATCCATACAACCTTATTAACTAACATTTTAGCACAACGTAGCTGTCCTCTGTGTGGGTCTCATGCCCGCCGCCTGTGACACCGTCCTGCCACAGAAAGCTCAAGGGTCAAGTTACTCCACATGGACCAACAATGGACTGGACCTCGACAAAAGAATACTTTACTTCGTTGTGAATGGTATGAAAACCTTTGTCTACACGTTTAAAATTTCACTGTACAGTCGATTACCGAGAACTAACCCCCTGACGAGGTTTTAGCTGACGGGAAATCGATCATCATGTCAGATGGCAACAAAACTTATCCCGCCACAACGGTTGACGTGGTACGGTCGCAAAGTACCATCACGACCATAACGGCGTTACAAGTGATCGACGATGATTTCCTGGGTACCGGAAGCTACTTGGGCGTCTTCGGTACCGATACTGCTGGAACCCCATACTTTGGCATGGGGGTACTGAGCAGTAGCCCTATCTTCGGTGACAACGACAAAACCGAAATAAAGGTACTGTCTGAGAAGGCAGTTTACCATTCGTGACGCTGAAAATTCACCACTTTTCCGATTTAGTGGCTGGACACGCCGGAGTTCACGAAACTTTCGGAACTGATCCAAGGCTGTTAGAATGTCGGTGCTTTGACTTTTCCTTCTCTCGCTTTTGCTTTATGTCTTTCAAAAACCTTGTGGCGCTTGTACGATTGGTTATCGGCTCTTACTAGTATATGACGGATGACAAAATATCATCTTTTAGTAACAATGTCCTAGATTTTGATAGTCATTTATGACGCTTTGGAAATCGGAAATGACTGAGACCTAACAAAGCAAATCCATCTGTCTTTCGAGGAACAAACAAGAGTCAAGAAAATACATCCTGCTTCTGGTCAAAATGGATTTCTCGCAGTGTATGCACTGTAGCAAGAAAACTGGAAGGTGGTAGCACCGGAGTAATGGTTCAGCTGTAGGAGGCTCCAGCTGCCTCCAGTTTAGACCGAAGAGAATGGAGCTGCTACCTCCAGGCATTTCAGAGTAAGCTCTGTTTCACCAATGATAGAAGTATTCCCTTCTGGCACTGTGCGTCTTCCACCAACTTTCCTCGTCTAAGCTCTATCTGAATATTCAAACGACTCGACGGGCTATCGAATGGTCATCTAGAAAGCTGGGGTCAGCTTCTGATCATCCCGCTATCGGGGAAAATCAGCTGATAAAATATCTCGTCCTCGTGACGTACGACCCTATACGGAGTCGTACGCGTAAATCAAGCCCAGGTAAATGCGCGCAGTCAATCAACATCAGTTTGAAATCAAAAAGGGCAAACGATGCTTGATCACACAATCAAGACTTACATCAAGACTAATGGTCAAGGCGGTTGAAACGTCAGTATCTTGGCATCTGTCGATCATTGATTGTTTGATCAATAATCATTTGCAAGATTCAAACTGACGTTGATTGACTGATTTACGCGTACGACTCCGTACAGGGTCTAACATCACGAGGACGAGAGATCTCATCAGCTGATCTTCCCCGATAGCGGGATGATCAAGAGCGGATCCCAGCTTTCTAAATGGCCATTCGATAGCCCGTCGATCGTTTGAATATCCAGATTAAAAACGGGGGCAGTAATAAACCCCATATGACTCATGGCAGCCTGCGCAGTAGGCCAAATAGAGCGCCTACGTCGTTAATCAGTTTTGTTACAGTAATGATGCGGATTTACTTTATTCAAATAAATAACTTTTTCTTCAAAAGAAGACCACAGTGAAACAGGAGACTAAATCAAAATTAACAAGTTACGTGGACGCGGTTCTTCCCTTCCTAAGATTCAAAACGTAAAATATTTCTTTGAGTCCTTTAGTCTCCTTCGCAGTACCCATAACACAGAAAGCATTACCTTGCTGTATGTCAAGAGACAAGCGCTGTTTGAAATATTGAAGAGATCTAGTCTCAAAAGAAAACTCAACAAGCTTCCCGATCGCGTTGTCCCGTCGCTGCAGGTCCCCAAGATCCGAAGGTCTCGAATCCCAAAAGAACGAAGAGGTACTGTGAAGCGATGCCTTAGTATTTCTGGATCTTTCTCTCTTCCGCGTCTTCGGCGACAGCTCCCACCTTCTCGCTTGTCTTTCCGACGTAGGACTTCGCCAATGTATCTACCACAGTCACATCCCAAACTAATTCCTTCCCATTCTTCCAAGGTATCATGGTATTTCCATCAGGTCTCAGTCCATCGTCCCGCGAAAGTCCTAGTGGTTCCAGAACCGCCGAAACTTGTGCTGAAACGAGGGCTCTTTGCACCGACTCGTTCAGACTAGCGTGCCTACTGTGGCGTCCCACGCTCTTTGGACAGCTCAGACCGCGGAGCCCATACTCGTCGACTACTTCTCCACAGTGGCACATGTGAGGCTGACATAGTCTCGATCCTAGCCGCAGCCCAACGCTGATCCACAGTATGTTGTCGTCGAGGAGATTCCCAAGTGAGGAATCCGGCAGAGCGTGCAGCTAGGTTCCGGAGGTCTTTGTCGAAACAGCCATCAGTCTTGCCTTAGTTGTCATATCGCCCTGGTCCATCAGACTTCTGAATTCCTCCGTCATCATAGGAAGGTCCCAGGCACGCTGCTGTCGGCGAAGAGCGGGAACTGGCAGTTCAGCCGAAGTCAGAAGTGGCCAATGTCCAGTCCGCCGTTGACGACGCTGTCCAGGTCGCTTTCCGGGTAGATGGAGAGCACCAGCGCCTGCACAGAGTGGATCGAAGCCATAAAGGCTGGGAGCGTGATCCTCTCTGTGCGTCTGATGCCCAGACCTCCTATACTAACGGGCAAGGAAGCTTGAAGCCATGTGGAGGTAATGATTGTTTGATTCATTACAGATGGGCAGGATATCTCTTTCGCCGGCGCTCAACAGGTAATGGACGCTCAAAGAAGGACCCTAAATTCCACGCTTCTTGTTGCTGTTTGGGTTAATCCATCTGTTATCAGTTTGTTGTATCGCTACTTCTGTTCGGAAAACCCTTCTGCAAATTTTCAGTATCTGTTCTACGGCATTGATGCTTTGGATTTCTGCATTGTATCCTTTTTCGGTCTGAAGTGCTCTATTCCAAAAACATTCTGCGTGGAGGTTCATGCTGAACTCGTCAAGATTACAGTAGTTAAAACACCGTAGAAAGGAGTTGATTACAAGTCGAACAATGTCCGATAAAAATACTCTGGAGCACCGTGAGAAGTAACTCAGGACATGCTCAAAACTCGTTCACTCAGAGGATGATTACGCTCCGCTGCTTGTTGGTACTGCCATGAAAAGTAACTAAAGTATGCCTGAGGAACCAACAAAGTGTATCTCAATTTCGACGTTCCTCGGGTAGTCCTGAGCCTCTTCATGACGACAGATCACACGATGGAAAATTTACTTTTTCAGTAGGTATATACTCCTTCTATCGATTGCCATTTGGAAAAGAACAACAATGGTCCATGATGACTGTATGCATGGAGATCAACGAAACATCGCAGCGCCGTAAAGAAACGAGGACGCAGGAACCATTCAGCCTGCAGTGCCCGCTCATACATACCGACCTTTACTTTCCCAACCGTCTCGGGGCAGTGGAAAATCAGTGCGGCACATTGTGCCTACCGAGGAAGAGACTTTCACTGAGGTAGAACGCGAGGGATACACCGGATACCACAAAGATCACTGTCTCAATCAAATAAAGTGCTGTATACCTATGTATTTCCCTAATCAGCTTTTCACACGCTGGTCTCTTTGCAAGCCTGCCATCCCTGTAAACTGTGCTTTTCCGGTCTCTTATCTTTATTCTAACTGCATAATATTAACGAGCTGATAGCTGGTTCCTTGTGATACACTACAATTGTATATGATTGATTCCTGGTCGTCTCATGACCAGCAATCCTTTACAAAATATGCAGATTGAAACCTAAATACTAAGGACACAATGATTCTGGATCGTCGAAACTCACAAGACCAGGCAAATTAGTCTGTCATCTACATCTGCCACTTTAAACTACCGGTCAGTCGGGACATTCTGTATGTATCAAGTTCTGTGCTGTCCACCATTCAGTAGAACACCATTCACGGCCCACGGTACAAAACGTAGCACGTACCGGTACGTCTTGACTGATCGGTAGTTTAAGTACAGTGATAATTTTCTTTGGTACGTCACTGACAGCTCAGCTTATCAGGAAGTGTGCGGTGAACTTCGAATTCACTTCTGGAGGCTAGGGAATGGTAGGAAAAGAACGAGGATGCCGCTTTCAACAGCATGCCAAGTTGACACACGAAACGAGATGACGTCCTGGACGTGCAAGTTTGTCAGACGCATGTTCCTTACTACTGTAGCTCGCTTCGGCTTATATTAATAGAATTCACGTCTAGGTTGTACCATTGAAGTGACGAGAATTATTACTGTAGCAGGTGACGCACCCTCAAGCGCATACCGACCTGAATTTATATCTTTCAGTATGGCATTGCCAGTTTCTGAACGCTTATTTCAAAACATTCTATCTCTGGTCAGAAGCAATATTTCAATTCCCTCGTTTTAACCGAGATCACTGATTGGTATCTTCATTTCTCTAAGCATAAGGAAGCTCCGCTTCAGCCTTGCGGTTAATTGGTGGAGCTGTTTCTGTCCATGACGTAATCTTGAAAATTTTGACGTCCTTCAGAAGCACCAGTGGAGACGAAGAAATTCTATTGTCGCCAACAGTATTCTTGAAACTCTACGCTTAATGCTGAAACGTACGGCAACAAGAAGACTATCAGTAGCCCGGTTCAGTTTTAAGAAAGTCTGTCCTGTTGGGAAAAGACAGCTCAAAAACTTCAACGAGCTTTATTTTCGTAAGATATTCTTAAAAGTGGACCAGGTATTCATTACCACGTCCCCTGACAACCCGTTCAGCCTAAAGCCAACAGCTAACAGGTCAGAGTGAGAAATTAATCATTGGGAAAGGAACCGGCGAGCAAGTAACCGCGGGAGGTCAGGTCAAAGCGATGAGAAAGAGGAGCAAAGAAACCCCGTCTTAACAACACTTTTCATTGTTATCAGTTTGGCCTTTATATACCGCTGCTGTGCTAACGTCCGTGTTTTTTACGATGGAATGTTGTAAAGTTAGCGACGTAGGTCGAGGTTGAAAAGTTAGCTGCATCTTACAAAAGCGTAGGCCTTGTTTTGGCCTGCTCCGAATATTCTGATAGAACAACAAGTGTAGGTTGTGCCCTGCAGTGTGGGCGGCCATAGACACCATAAGTCATTTCCTGTTGACAGGTATTTCTGTCAGGTCACATTTGCTTGATATGGTGTCACGCATTGTATAATTTGGGGGCTCACAGAGTCAAGTTCGGTGGCAGTTAAATCTTCCCCGTTCCCCACATTTGTTTGTTATGGTGACACGATATCAAACAAATCTTCAAGCTCGGTCGTTCTAGAACTTCTGCTCAACATCGTCCAGTGAACTGTGATTCGCCCCACTGCAACTAAATTCGAAAGCTCTCCGTCTATTACGGTTTCGACTGCCTGAAAAATGCCTTATAACTTATCGTTAGAGTGATCGCGATCGAGGGGAGTTCGGATAGTACTGTATAACAGCGGATGTCTGTTGTCAACGACAACTTTACAATAAAAATTCCATTGCAAGATTCCGGAGGCAATGGCTGTGGGTCAGGGTGTCGCTAAGGCTTAAGTTACTAAGGTTCGTGAATGTTGAAAAGTCGAAGCTTTTTGGGTCCGTGCTTGTAGGGGTATGAAGGTTCTGGGGAATAAAGACAGATTGCAAGCGAAGGCGTCGCTCGAGGACGAAGCATCTAGGGGGGAGAGGGGAGGAGTTCTTTTTGGTCGAGGTACATCGGAGCAACATTCGGGGCAAATTTTAATTAGCACCTTGAGCACCACGCGATTTCATGCTTTGAGAACACGAGGTGGGAAAGTCACTTTCGTGTCTCTTTTTAACCGGTCAAAACTAGGGGGCGGCTCCAAGTTGGGCCAGTCTTAACCTACTCGATCGGCTGAAATTTGGGACATGCTGTAAAGTGCGCCACCTACCAAGTCAAAACGGCCAACCTTCATGTTTTTATGTTAACCACTGAGCAGATCTTTTCACGGATCCGAAACTCTCGCAAGATGCAAAAATGTTTGGTCTCAAGCTACAATTTTTTTGTGGACTCTGAACCAACCGACAACCTGGCTGAGAAAAAAATTGGCTGGCTACGACGAAATTTCATCAGAAAGGAAAAAATCTAGACAGTTTTGCAGAGCTATCGACCAGTGGCCGTTAGTTGCAGCTTGAAGAGAAGTTGATTCTTCAGGCAAACGAGAAAAACCGAGCACCAAAAGCTGAACTGGAATTCCGCTACATACTAATTGGTGTGCGCCAGGAAAGTGAGTTTCCCGCCCGGTGCTCAAGGTGTTAGAGAAACACGTGTTCCACTCGACAGCACTTTGTTAGCTGCAGGGTGTACGCGAAGCGGCTCGCTACGTTCTTACTATTACCGATAGGTAACCGCAGTTTCAGAGGGACACGATAACCCAACGGTTCGAGGTCGTTCGGCGAACACAAAAAGAGAAGTACGGGCTGGAGACCATGAATGGTTGAATCTGAGCCCAAGGAAGTTACGGTAACAAGTGATATAAATTCCTTTTAGTACGACGAGTTCATCTCACAGATACAGGGCGCTCGCACTAACTTGCTACCACCCATAAAATCATAGCTTTCACGACTGGATCGTTACTCACCTACTAATTTTCCCCGGTCATTACTCAACTTACAAACGAATTTTCCCTGGTTAGACATCCTGTTTGCAACCTCGTGAAAAATAACCAACTCGAAATCTTTTGAGGATGAGTCGTGAGCGATATTAAGCTGGAGGAAGAGAGAAGCCAAAAGTCCATCAACTTTCGAAGTTTTTGGGGTCGTTTTCAAAAAAATTTTTTTATCACTTTTCCGCTGAAGTCATGCGCTACTGTGACCGGAAAAAATTAAATTGCGAGCTGGGATAATCGAAAATAGGTCGAAGCAAAGAATCTGTCGATCAGGTCAAAAGCTGGAATTTTTATCATAGAGCAAGGTTTGTCGGCAAAATGGCCGAACTCGCTGTTTGGAATTCATTCGCTGAGTTATTTCGATATTCCCGTGGATCTTTTTGATTCACACGTACAACCAAGAGAGTTTTTGGCCTTTTGATAGCAGATGTCGGATGGAAACTAACATGGGATCCTGTGGACAACAGTTTAGGTGGTTACGATAGGTCTTCCCCAAAAGAATTCACACTAGTCAAATTCTTCAAGGTGCTGTTCAATATCATAAAACGGCTCATAGTTCAAAGGAAACAGCTTGAAAAGCTATATGGATAGTGTGGAAGAACAGGCGGAAAAAAAGCAATCTGATTTTTTCCTCGAGGAAATGACAGGTGGTAGCAAGTTGGTGCGAGCGCCCTGTGTCCCAAGCCGCGTATACATTTTCTCAAGTAATGAAACTCAAAGATCACAATGTTCCTTTGTCCGAACCGGTATTTCTGTATTACAAGGCAAGTTGTATAGAGGGAACGCTTGCAATACATGCTTTGGACGAAACACATTGCGCATCCGGAGAGGCACTGAAGTGTGTAAACAGCTGGCAGTTCGTCGAATACGATCGACAGAACATTCTCCACACCGAGTCAAGACTTCGAAATCATGCAGTCAGGGAAACGAAAACTCTGGTCGACGTATAGTATCTCGATCCGACCCTATTTTTTTCCGGGGGTGTATGACATTCGGATTTCGGCCGCCCAATGTCCGGGACAGTTTTGTCTCCAAAGAACCCTTTTTTGACGTGAAGTCTGAGAAAACATCAAGGGCAACGGATGGTAAGTTTGCCGTATCTCTCCGTGTCTCAAAACTCTCATAAAACTGTTCGCCCTTTTGGCAAGACACTCTAAAACATTTTCGGGGGTAACCAATAACTGAAACGTCCCCGCCAGGGGGTTTGATACCTGAACAACTACCTACGCATTGGCATGCTACACGTACGTCACGCCAGTCTTTTGGAGATCAAGTCATTGCCGGACTAGCTTCCGTTGCAGGTCCGGGTCAAAGGGACCTCCGATGACCCTTAGCCGCTCGGAGAAACCGACGGTTCGGCCTAACCTGACAGATCGAGCCGCTGCGCCTTAATCATGTATGCAGGTACATGAAGCGCGTGCGTTTGTGTCATAGGTCCGGCGAGCACCTAAGTACGGCTCACTACGGAGCTGCTACCGTAAGTAAATATCGAACCACTGAGCAGCTTGGCTCATCAATAGTTTTGCCACTTTCCGTACCATTTATTTCGCGCTTGATTCCTTCCTTTTGATCTGTATCATATCTAGAGCGTCTATCTGTCTAGTTTTTTCGTGGGACATATTGCGGGTTTCTCGTTCAGAACCAGCTAGCGACAGAGAAGGACGGTTACCGGAACCCATCACCATAAGCCGTAAACAGTCAAGTAACCCAAATGCAACCGACTCTGCTGGGGCGTGGCCTCTGTGCGTATCAGACCAATGGTAATGTTCGTTAGTAGTAATAAGTGACTTACGTCTTCCATATCTTGCGGCTCTAAGGTAAACTCAGCGGTTTCTCTACCCCCTATAGTCTCTCTGGACGAACCGCCCTCACTAATGCTCTGGTTGGCGAAGCGGATTGGAAATCGTGATTGGTGTACAGCAGAGCAACGGCGCCGGACTGTCGGTCAATCAGATTTCCATTCGAGCCAGGTCCTTTTGAAGCTCGTTTCACCAACGGAGGTGCCCTGCTTTTTGCCTGATAACTTGAGATTTATCCATCGTATTTCACTTCCCTCAACGCTTTACATGTAGTATGTAAGCTCGTTATTGTATAGTTTGGCTGTTTCACAATTCACAAAATTAAAGTGGCACGCCGACGTTATACTGGATCTAATGACGTAATGCCCAATTTCAACCCTGATATAAACTGTACTGTAATGTTTTTTAACTTCGCAAACTGATGTCATAGTACGCATCGTTTCTACGCCTCTGAAGAAGCATATAGCAGGCGCTTACGATGACGTAAAGCGCGAAGGAGCATTACACGATACTATCCAAATCAGACTGTCCGTCACATCAGTACTCTGTGCACTCTTTCCGGCGAGGTGAAACCGCTCTCGATTCTGCTTTGCATAATGTCCCAACAGCGTCTCTGAAGGCCTAGGCCTAGGGACAACGGCGTCGCTCCGGCTACCAACAGTGTATTAGCCGGGATGCTGAACACCGTCCACGCTTCGCTCCAGCTCAATTCGATTTTCTGGTCTCCAAGCTGGACTGGATGGATGCTAGGATGGCATGATGCGCATCGTCTTGGGGTGTTTTGGAGGTTCTCAGCCGATTTCGCCTTTTATAGCATATGTTTCCATGTTTACCGGCACGCTGGTGCCAGAGGTTAGAAAATCCTTACTCCCTGCTGCGACGAGAAATAAAATTACATTATGACTCAGTGCGTGTTTTTCGCGACTTAAAGTTATACGGGCCGTCATGGTTATGAGGTTTCTGCTGACAGAAGCCGGTTGAGGTAAGAAATCCAGTCATGAATATTGAAAGGTAAACACGTGTGTTCCGCGTGAGTACACAGGAATAACTTGGCCATTTCGCCGGTTCATTTGCAATCAATTTGCATACATTCGCTATAGTCCTAATCGTTTCGTTTGGGCTACTTGTAATGTGAACTACATATAAGGAGGCTCTTTTGTTGGATAAAAAAATCTGGTATTAAAGTTACCGTAGTTGTGAATGACTGCGAAAGTTAGAAACCAGGTCTCACAATATTCTGGAGGTGCCAATGCGGTCCACAAACATGCTCTGGCTCACCATGCCGACCGCTACCGCAGGAAAAACTCAGATCACGCTGATGAAAGCCACTGGATTCGAGGACGACCAACGGGGCGGGACCGCAAGCAGATCGAACAGCACTTGTTGCTAGAAGAAACTGTCGGTGTCCCATCAGCTCCTGATGGTGGATTTGGCTGGTGAGGACCTCACCATGGCCAGCTTCGGTGCCATTAATCCGCTATTGTGGGAGGAACGCCTGACATATGACTGTGTTTGTTCTGAATGTAGGTCCATCGTCGTGTGTGCGTTCTTCCTCCACGTGACCAACTGCGGAGTTATGTACTCGCTCTCGGTATATTTTCCTGTCTTTCTGGCGGACTTCAGCCTGTCTGCCACTACTTGTTCCTGGATCTCAGCCGTGTTTTTCGGTAAGAAAGCTATCGACCCACAAGCTTTGTACTTCGAACTTCAGCAGGTGCGCTGTACTTTACAACGCGACATGAGCTTCCAACCAGCTTCCACACTGGTAATTTTGCAGGAGCTTTTTTCGGTTGTGGTCCACTGGCATCGTTCCTTGTAGAACGTTTTGGAACTCGGACTACAGCCTTCTTCGGGTGTCTGCTGGCGTTTATGGGATTACTGATTGCGTCCTTCATGTCATATTTCGCTCTCGTCGTGCTTTTCCAAGGCCTGGTGACAGGTTATTAATCTTCCATCGTATATCCATAACGCAAAATACCGCAATTACTATTGGTCCGTAGCCTGTGTCCCAAATCTTTTACAGGTATTGGGTGCGAATGTGCGGTGCTTTGCGCTGTGACCAGCATTGTACAGTGGTTCGAGGGTCGTCGCGCCATAGCCGTTGGAATAATTGCTTCGGGTTCGGGAATAGGTGCCGCTGTGATGGGTCCATTATTGGCATACCTGATTGAGCGGAATGGGTGGCGTGGGGCCATGTTGATTGAATCTACCATCGCCTTTCAAGGATGTGTGTTTGCACTATTCCTCCGACCTGTAACGTCAGTGATCGATCAAAAGGCTCCCTTGAGAACGGTAAAGCCAGTACACATGGCCGACGAAGCTCCGGCCGTCCCAAAACTGACGATGTTACGGATGCATGAAGATGAGAAAGAAAACAACGGAAGTCTGAAGCCATTATCTGTCGAAATCATCAGCCTCAGAGATGTCACATTTTCCGAAGATCGTCAACCAAATCAAAATTCCGGTGTTTAAGACGGACAAGACCAGAAAATCGTGCAAGGTAGTAGTACTCTGAAGGTGTGCTGTCGGTGAACCTTGACTGAAGAAAATTCATTGCTCTCAACAGATTTACCGTTTGGTCAAGAAAGCAATGACGAAAAACGTTCTCAAGCACCACAAGATGGCAATCCCATCGGTGACAAAGAAGGGTCTTCAGGTCCCGAAAGTCCGATCTCGAAAAAGCCGCCCACGTTCCACATTTTCAAACATTGGGTTTTCTGGGTATTCGTCGTTAGCCAGTTCCTAATCTTCTTGTCTCTGAACGCCCCATTGGTGTATCAAGTAAACCGTGCTCTGGTGGATGTCAAAGTCGATCGTATGACATCGTCCATTTTGGTCTCCATCATGGGCGCGTTGAGCACTGCCGGAAGACTGTTTTTCGGGGCCGTCGCAAATAAGGTTGGAGCTCTCCGTTTCTGGATCTTCGCTCTGTCAAATGGTCTTTGTCGGAATAGCGACGGCGTTAGTCACAGTCGATGATAGTTTTGTGGGAGCGGCCATCTACGCAGCGGTAGCTGGGTTGGGTTACGGTGTGTACTTTCATGTCTGGTTTTGGAATATTTACCACCTTTTACTCACAGCTCGGATTTTATAGGATGCATGGTGTGTCTGACTTCTCTGGTCCTCGTTGATTCTTTTGAAGAAAATTATACCGATCCGCACATGGTATATCGCTTCGACATACGGCAATATGGTCTTCTTTCGGGGACTTGGTTTCCTCGCAGGAGCTCCGTTAGGAGGGCTCATCGTGTCGAGCTATGGTGGAAGACAAAGAACTGTTTGTTGCGATGGGAGGTATTATGACAATTGGCGGACTGATCATATCCGCTTTGCCGCTTCTGAAAAAGTTTGCGTCTGCCTTCCAAAAACCGGCTGCTCTTCGGTAATCGTCCATTCCCTGGAATGAAATGGGTAGACCGGTTCTTCTTCGTTGCTATACCTGTACCAGTGTTGTTTCAATATGACTTTTCCAATTCTAATTGTAATTACAATTAATCGGAATACCTCGGCCGACAGCAGTTTTAATTGTCTGAAATTCAACTCAGCAAAGCTAGCAATTAGAATTAATCGGAATTCCGCTCTCGACGGCAATTAAATTACTTCAGTTTTGAGACCTGAGTATTCATATCAATACTACTGTGTGTTCAATACGCACCTTGCGTTGCGCCCTCGCGCGAGATGCACATACGTACACATTATCCGCTCAGTCAGGCGCTCGAATCATGTAGAAAATCCGCTTCTTGACACACCCATGCGCGCCTTACCGCGTTGTTGACACAGATTCACTGATTCAGATTTCCACATTCTGTATTCCAATTGCCAATTATAATTTCTGCTTTCCGAAATCTAATTAACATTTCAATTAATATTCTAATTAATATTGAAATTGACCAGCCTTGGATTCTCAATTTTTATTGTCATATTAAGATTCCAAAACGGTTGTTCTTGGTCGACTCAGCGGGACAGGCGACTCAGTCGATTCAGCAGGACATCCTTGGGTGATATGTCGTAAGGGCATATCAATACTGTATGATACATAGTACAACTTGAGATGTCATCTGGGACCTCGGCGAACAAGTTGATACGATCATTCCTCTAATTGGCGCGCACTTCCATCCAATAAAATCGTAGACGTGCGCTACTTAGGAATACTATCTTGTCAGGTTTGCTCGCCCAGCTCCTGGTCCGGCACCTGACTTCCGGTCGGCGTGTTGTAAAAGCTGGACATAGGCATTGGATAAGGCTGGACTGGACAGAACTGATAATGCACACGTGCGCCACTCTCGAGAACGACCTTTCCGTTTCGTTAGCCGGCCTCCCGAAAATTCGAACGCGCACAGATAACGTGTTAAATCATCCAGCTAGATAGCGCATCGGATTCGCACATGTTTAGATTTATTTTACCGGAGATCAGGAAAAGACCGTTCTAAAGGATCAAAAGTAGTCCCCATTCAAACGATTTCCGCTTAGCATATGGGACGCGAGCCTACGCAGATAACAGATTGGTAAACTACAGGGTGGGGATGCCAAGTGACTACCACTTACAACAAAACGCTATGAAAAAATCAGTTTACGGTTTTTTTGTCCAGTCCTTCACAACTCTCATACAACTCTTTAACCTGTTTCCAATGACATATAGTATATTCATATCGATTGAAATATACTTTGGGAAAGTTGATTAGCATGACTTCCGGTGAGGAAGATATTTTGTCTCCACCCATATTTTGTTTCTCTTGTCCTGGACGTTAGATTGATTCTTTCGACCACGTTTTGTGTAGCCCAGTCCCTGTTTTAATTATTATGAGTAAGATTACAGCAAGACTTCAGTTGCAAATCGAATAATGAATTTCGGAAACGGACCCTGGAAACCAAGAAAGTTGAGAGAAATTTCGACTTTTTCCATCCCTGGTTTCATGCCGATTTCGGCTCCTGGTGAACAGATTTCTGGCCAGTAAGTTCTCAAGAGGTGTCAAAAAGGATTTTGAACCAAAGTAATCTAGTTGCGGAGTCAAGCAAAAATCCGGTCGAGAACGGCCTAATAGGTGGTAGTCACTTAACGTCCCCACCCTGTATAATTCAGAGACGGGATGTGATTAAGTTCGATTTGGTTTATTCCGATTTGGTTAATCCTCACACCGAAGCGGAAATGTCGGTATGAGGTTCACACCAATTATTTTCCACTCGGTAAAATGCCACACTAAAATCTGGATTTACCAAACCGAATCCCACCGCAAAATCGGTAAACCGGAAAATGGAAAATCATCTCATCAACGAGAACTCCAGCTGCAGCTGCCTTAAAACTGATCATTTGCACCCTTCTTGAAGTCTTTTCGAATGGTGAGAGATTTCCCCTTCACCGGACAGTTTTTCTGGCTGGCAAACATATAGTGGGAAGGTCGAAAAGTTTCGCGTCACCCTTAAAAGCGGTCAAACTCTCATCCGTCTGGATCTTCGGGTACGTCTAGATTTACCAAAAATATTCGATTTGTTATGGATCTGTTGCGAGGCACATCAAAATTGATTTCTCGATGTGAGGTCACATAGCAATTTTCGGTTTCGATATCTTCTCACACCGAATCGAAAAGTTCGTTATCTTACGGCCATTATTCTCATGTCCCTTTGTGCGTCAACTTGGCCAGTTTGGAAAGCAGGGATCAGCTTTAATTTTGATGATCAAGCTACCGGGGAACGTCCGCTGCTGGGATCTGTACGGCCGTGTACGCGCCTCGTACGCGATTGAACGACATAAACCAGGCCCTGGAGTGAGCAGTTCACTTGTCAACCAACAGTTAATCGATCGGAGACAAACGCTGTGCAATTGTGCATCGTCTTTGTCTTCGTCTTTGTCTTTGTTCTCCGTGTGGGCCCGAAGACCGGTGCGGATAACCCCGTCTTACCGCAGGAAGCCCAAGAGTCAAGTTACAGTAGTTACTCTACATGGACTAGCAGTTGAGTTAACCGCGACAAACGAGTTTTGTACTTCGTTGCGAACGGTTAGAGGCTTTGTCTGATATAGGTTTCACCGTACAGTCGATAGACGAGACACAATTATCTGTTGCATCTGCCCTAGTTCGGTAAAACTTTTGGGATTGTTGAGTCCATTTGACATCTTTTCCAAGCCAAATGGCGAGTCGCAGGTTAGGTATTTAATTGGAATGCCCGAAATCTAGGATATTATTACTCACTTCCGGGTGCTACTTCTCGGGATGGACATGAGTCTTGAGCAGCCCGTCAGCGATATGATGGTTGCTGTTCTGGACAGTTGACGAACGTGAGAAGATTTTCACTGCTGCGACGCCAATCCACCTTTGCCCCAGACAGCCATCGTGTCTTACCTGGCTTTAGCCATGCTCACTTCTCGTCTCAGCTGCAGTGCACCTTTTCCACTGTTCGAAACGCTGCATCAAGCTTGCTCCCTCTACAGTGAGCCTCTGGATTGGCTGGAGTTTCATTGCAGTTGTAACTCTGTAAACAGAAAGAAGTGGGCCTATGTGGGGTAGCCAAGTACAGTAACGGCATTACTACCCTACCCATAATCGAGTTCGATTCCAATGAGTAATGCGTTGAAGTATCAGTGTGTCCCACGTATCAATCACGACGGGCTAGGAGTGTGATGCCGTTAATTACAAATCTCAATTTAATTCTTAGGTTTTGCATGGTCGCGCAGCGAACTGTAGAATAGCGCTGGGGCACATGCACATACGCTTTTACGACACGTGCGTAAACTGTTCCTTTTCTGCTGTTCGATGTTCCAGGTGACGTTCTTTCTTCGAGCATGTAAATATCCAGAAGCATGCCAGCGTTCGCGCATCATGTCATAGCACACGTGAAGTACAGCCCCGGTCCGGCTTTACTGCCTGTTCAACCCCTACGGGGGTGCATCTTCATGTACAAGTACTTGCTGCGCGAACGCAGCGAATTTTTACAGTATGTTTTGATTTGACACATTTACGGGTGGTCCGAGGCATAAAACACCCCAAGAGCCACTTGAGGAGAGGCCAGCAGTTTGTATTACGACGAATTCACTGGAGCCCTATAGGCCATACCGCCATGGGGGTCTTGTGGCGTTCCATCAAACAAATTTGCCCGTCGGGCGTCGACTAGACGCCACCGGACTACCATGCAACAGTAATATTGGAGTACCTGGACACTTGCCCTGATCCTGGTCTGCTACCCTGGATTTTTCCCCTCCGCACTGATAACAGTGGTGCCCACTTTAGTTTAACTTTTGCGACTTGGCTATGCCGAGTCACTGTCCGCTATGGAGCGGTGAACGGTTTCATATTTGTCTGTGACTGGGGAGTATAACCGGTCAATGTACCGTTGTTCGTGCTGATGGTTCACCGCTCCATGGCCCGGCTGTATATCAAAGTAGCTTTCGCTTGGTCGGTTAACGCAGTGTGGATCGACCCACGGTGGTTAAAGTATGGTCTGGGCGACTTTTGTTATATTAATACCAGAGTCCATATAGTATATGGACTCTGTTAATATCATATTGCACTGTAATTCGTGATGGTTTTTACCATGGATACAAGATGAATTCTGGAGTCGGTCGGATCTCTGGTATTGCCAAGTATCACATCGTTCCGGCTTCAGAGATGCTGCGAGTGTCCAGGTGGAAGCTCATCGATTAAGAACATGTAAGACGTTAGTTGAAACAGTCCAACTGAGTAGGAATTGTTTTGCAATACACCGGCACCTTTGCTGCGACAGACTGTATGTGGATCTCAGAGTTGAGTATTGCAGTAAATGTCTCTGATGTGAATGTGATGAGCTGCTCCATCTGCGGCTCACGAGCTACAAAGCCTTCGATAAACTGAACTCCTTTTTGCCAATCCATTCCACGTTGCGGTTAGTTGGAATGGAATGAAAAGTGCAAAACAATAGGAAGAAGGGGACAATAATTCTGCTGTAGCCGGCTTTGGGACAGGGTTCAGACGGGTCATATTTCCGAACTCACCGCACCAACTCACTTCGTTTTCGTTTTCGAGATCGAAAAACTTATCATCAAAAGCTTTACAGAGTTATGGGGATGAACAAAAGTTGTGACTCGAAGCAACCAGTCGTAGGAGAAAAATGGTTCTAACAAATGGTGGAAAGCTCACGACTGCATCAACAGGCGCAGAGTCCATATACCCTCCATAGTCCTCCAGCTGTACAGAACGGCGATACCAGAAGTGTGGAAAAATAGTCCTAAAGCCGATTGGAGCAAATGACAGGAACATCGACGCCCTCGTTCCTGCTCATAAATGGCAATCGAGCACCGTGGAAAGCATCTACTTGTCGCGCCTTAGTGTGTAGTACGGAAACCGTCATGCACCATCCTGTAGCCGATGGGCGGATGAATGCACGCACCTGAACCAATCATAGCTCGAGTGTTTCCGGGTGTTCGCTCAGTCGTGCTAGAAGTTTCCCAAACAGCCGATTCTGTTTCGCCGTTCTTGCAATCGGTGCTGGGGGACTATGGAGAGTACACCTTGCCCAAGCCAACTTGCTGCCGCCTGGCATTTCGACGAGGAAACATTCAGAATGCTAAATTCCCGTTCGTGCTTCCCGTTTCTCCATACAACTTTTCAAGCTACTTCGACTGAGCTATGATTCGTTCAGTTATGGTGACAAGCTGATTGACAAACTTGACTACTATGACTTCCGGTGGGGAAGACATACCACCAGGGGGTGAAACGCAGTCTGCCAATTTCCATGCTTGAGTTCTTATCGTGACATTGGTGTAAATAAACATATCACTATGCTGATAGCCGAGAAGAATCGAGAAAGACCAGGAAAGGTCCAACCGAATTTGACAAACGATTTAAAACAGTAGAATAAGACCGTTTTGCTGGGAAAACTCGTTTTCGAAAAATATTCTGACCGTTTTCCAGAACGGTAAATTTGCGGTTTCAGCCACTCTTCCTTTAGTTCAATGTTTGTATTAATTGGTTTTGGTAACCGTACCGCAGGATGCCAACGGAAGACTGAGAAATAATTTTTCAAAAACGAACCCAAAAATGACAAAAGTTGGTGCGTCTTTCGCTCAGCTCCTCCCCGAGGTCAACGTCGATCATGACTTTCCGTGAACAGATTTCTTGCCAATAATTTTCCGAGAGACATCAAAGAGAATGCTAAACCGGGGAAAATTGATTTCGACGTGGAAAACTAATCGAGCGGAGGTGGCCTTGGAGAAATGAGTGGTAGCAAGTTGGCTTGGGCGGGCTGTATATGGACTCTCACAGGCGTACGATAAACAATGCTTAAATGTGAACGTTGCAAACTCGCTTCCATTTTCATGAAGATCAGTAGCTTTAAGGGAGTAAAGTCATAATTATGCATCCTGACGAATATTGACACGCCATTCTATCATCCAGGTGCGAAAGTGAAGAACATCAGTGAAGCTCGATGCTGTTGACGTGACAGTAACATAAGCTCCTTTCGTACGTACAGGATGTGTTCGAAAACAGACACAAATTAGCAAAGAGAGAGCGCCTTCCACGGTATGCAATGGTGCTTGTTTGATCGGGGAATCAGAACTTGGTTGCCGGTCGTTTGGACAAGTATTCTTTGATACCTTTCAGACTGTGAGTCCGTTCGGAAAGAGCGCGAAGATTCTCGTATGGCGCCAGAGCATCGGAACTCATGCTAGCAACCTCGTCAAGAAATATAACCACAGCGAAATCTGCCCAGGTCGGTTCGTCACCACAGAAATAGCTTTTGCCACCACCGAGAAGGTTTTCCAGCTTCTGCAGATATGGGACCACTTCCTTTTGCAGAAACGTGGCTTTGACGTTCTCCACATCGTCACTTCGCTTCATACAAGCCTGAATGTACTTCACACGGCAATTGTCGATTTCTGAACAAGAAAGCCGCACTTAGAGACATCGGGTATCTTCCTTTCGTTAAGGGCGATATGACTGTCAGCTTACCGTCAATATAGTCTACGATCGAGTCAACTTGCGCGTGCTCCCACTTGCTCTACAGGAAACGTTTTAGAAGAAACGACCTAACTTTGGAATATGGTTTGGAGGACTTACAGTGCCGGCGAGTCCATATTTGTGGGCCAAATATCGTCCAATAGTACGGCTTTGAGCTAGCATTTTCCCGTCAACTTCGAGCACCGGTAACTGTCCGAACGGGGTCTTGTCCTTCAACTCTTTCCACTGTGTAGACTGAGGACCTTCGACTCGATCGTCCAGGTAGTCTTGACCAGCATACGCAAGAATCCAACGGGCGACTTCGGCCCGACCACGGACGTTAAAATATCGGAGAACTATCTTCTCGGGCATCTTATGCTCTATTAGTTACAGATCAGTGAGAAACAGAGTCTTGCAGCGAAAGCTGAATTTGAACAGAGACGAGCTAACCTTTGGCTTATTCGTTTGTTCATCGTCAGTTTTGAGCCTTGAGGGCAATACATGACGGGATTCCCCGTAGCAGCTCGCTCCATTGCTATCAAAACTTACAACCATTACTCACGACCATTACGCATCTTGTGTCGCTGTCACTTTCAGCAAGACGTTTGAGCTATTCGACGATTTTACGTTTCCCATTGTCCAAGCAACAGCACCAATGCGGCATTGGCCCAAAAGCAGCTCTTCGAGACTACTCTAATTAGATATTTGGGGTTTTTTTGACGACGGAACGTGTTTCGCGTTGTTTGAATTCTTTCTTGAGCACACGTTGGGGGATCGAGTGTCCCTCTGGGAACGTCACGGTTACTTGACTATGCATAGTCATTGCACAGGGGCACGGCCTTCAATGGAAGCTACTCCGGCAATGACTGTATCCAAAGCCACTCTCGCAGTGGTTAATGCCGTGAAACTAGTCATAGAACTTGCATTAAGAACACGTAAGAACTCTTGGGGTCGTCTAGAGATGTTTGGTTTTCTATTTCCGGCTCTCACTGTACGGTTGCCTTCGAGGAAGCTGCTAAACTGCATCGGATCCTCGTGCAGAACGTTTTGTGGATACAAAAAGGCTGGACCGACGTCCCACAGGCCTGCAGCACAGACACTGTCTTTCATGTTAAGGAGTCCCTGAAAGAGATGTTTGCTACCCGGCAATTGACAAGAAGGAAATCAGGCATATTTTTTTTACTTCCGCATAAGCTGTAACGTGAGCGTTTGTACTTATGTAGCTTCGGAAGCACAATCAGTTGACATTTTGTTGCTCTCTTTAGTCTGTGCAATTCCGTTTACGCCTGTCGGAGATTTGCTCGGGGTAGTGTACATATGTCGTCCGTGATTGTAAAATACTTTCGCATCATGTGGAAGAACTTTCAATCGTTTCGAGAGTTGGACATTCGGCTGTTTCTACCTAGGTAGTCTTCGAATTTGCGACGACCACAGGCGATGCAGCTGCAATTTCCAACAATTATTCTCTGTGCACGCGCGGCGGCAAGATATTATAGGCCAGGAAAAATTACGGGCCAGGCGGAAAAGACGGCAAATTTACAGTTTGTATGGAAGTCAGACGGCTGTTGACAGTTGAGTGAAACTCTTCACCGACAGTTCCGTGCAGAACGGAAGCTTTCGACAACCACTGAACGAGTCAAAGATGTTCTGCCGTAGTATGAATTCGCCATCTATCTAGCTGACAAGTTTACGACCGGAAGTTCAACTCCAAATTTTTTTCTTTTCAGGTAATTTCAGCATAAAGCAAAAATAAGCCCTGAGCATGAGGGAAAGTGCCCAAAACACAAGCGGAATTGCCTCTCTGAATATCAATGGAGACTCGTTGGCGAAGAAATTCCGGAGATCTTTTTTCTCCCGTTCTTTCTCTCATCTTCTTGCCAATTTTATACAGGTCTGTCGCGGCAGGTCCAAAGATTCCGTAAACTTCGTAGCCCACAGGGCTGAAGAAATACCTGACACGACACGAGGGCCCTCTTGATGGACTCATTCAGGGAAGAATGGCGGCTGTTTGGCGGACACAGCGAGCATCCTGGCCTTGTCCAGCACTGAGCTTGTTTCTAGTATTTCAACGAAGCATCGGTCAGCAAGAGGCTGACTCCAGACGCGCTGTACTCCTCTGAGGGCAGCTATCGGAGACTCAGTTCCCGACTGAACACTCCAGCTTGCCAACTCATCGGCGCACAGGTCATCCACGTCGAAATCGGCGACCATTCCGGACACTAGACGTCTTGCAGAGTAGATCGAGGCTAAATAGGCCGGGAGGGCAATCTGCTCTGCTCGACGGATGCCGAGGCCACCTTTACCCACTGCTAAGGTCGCTTGCTTCCATACGTCGTCTGACATGTTGATGTTGGAGATCTGCGCAAAGCTGCGCCGGAGTACGCCGTCAAACTCTTGTAGCAGCTCAGGGAAGGTCCAGGTTGCGCTACACCTTAGAACATACAAGATTTTAGGCAAACTCAGACAATTCTTCAGCAGAAACAAAGCCTGGTGAGCAGCCAGCTTAGTGAGTCGTGAAGTCATCAAGCGTGCATGTCCAGTCTTCTCTTCCAAAACAGGAGTGATGGCTGGCGGGAGGACCGGCGCGCCGAGCAGCGTGAGACTTGCGTCTGTCAAGAAAACCATCTCGGGGCAAGTGGAACGAACGCAGATTTTAGTCTTTAGCTGGTCCCGTTTCACTCCGCCAAAAACAAAGCACTCGCATTTTGACAGGTTCAACTCCAACCCCAGTGATGCGCACTGATCTTTCACAGTTTCGAAGTCCTCCAAGACGCTGGCCGTATCTCCACCAATGGTTGCATCATCCAGGTACCAGCAGTTGAACGGAGACACGAGCGACTTGGACAGTCTCCTCGTAACGAGGCAGAAGAACGAAGGACCCAGCGGATCCCCCTGCTGAACACCACGGGCCGAGGACAGCAACTTCTCGCCGAAGAAGAGGTTGGAAGGATGGCGATACAACTGATGAGCAAAGGCATAATAATCTGGCAATGTTTCCCTCACTTCTGATAGGTGCCTGTCACGATAAACCGTGTTAAATGCGTTTTTGAAGTCAAGTTTTAGGAGTACTTGACAGTCTTTAGTGTTGCTGCTGACGAAGAAACGAGCCGCGTGGACTGCCACTTCAGCTCCTCCTCTCGTGCCGTAGCCGACTTGCTTTGGGCGTAGGAGTTCACCCATCGAGAGCATGAACCGCTTGCTGACGATCTTTCCAGCTATGCGGCGTAGCGTGCTGCCGACGGCAATCGGACGAATCCCATCGTCCTTCTCTTTAAGTGCCGTGAGCGACGCACCGTAAAGGAAAGGGCATATGTCCGCAGGGACCTTTCCGCTCAGCATGATGGTCATCAGTCCTGCGAGTGCCTCTGACAGCTCGTTGGAGGCCACGTCGGTGAGACCATTCGTCAGGTCCTTCAGGTGCTGCAGACGCAGACCATCAGGTCCTCCTCCGGATCCGTTAGGGAAGCTGATAATTGCCTGGCTGATTTCGTGCGGAAGAACCGGTGGAACAGCGACATCAGACTCAGGCTCAGGAGGAAAGCTGGTGACGTCCTGTTCCGGTGGGTGTTTTAACCGCAGTGCTTCCAGCACTTCAGCAGTGCGTGGTGCGATGGAATCTTCCGAGACCAAGGTTCTGACAGCACCACTGATGTCACCTTCGTTGAGTTTGCCCTCCACGCGTTTACGCAGAGCGGCATCCTCATCGGCAGGCTTACTAGGCTTTCCCTTGTTAATCGTGGGAGACTGCGCGGTTACTGGGCGAAGGATATCGTCTTTAACAAGCGAGGTGAGGTTCTCTTTACCTTTACTGAACTTGTCCGGCTGCTTAAGAGCAACTGAAGCGAAACCTAAAAGCTTACACCAAGTCTCGGTGTCGTTCTTCCTGGTGCAATCTTTGACAACGTTGAGTAACGCAACAGCAGCGGCAGGCCGTGCACCTCTAGGTATCCGGCGCGAGGTTCGCGTAGACTGAAATGACTGACGTAACCTATCGACTGGTGAGAGCTGATTCTGATCACCGACAACTGCAGGTTGACTGGACTTCTTACGAGGGGATTATGCCTGTCCCCACCTCTTTTTGGTCAAACTGTCCTGGCGGAACGAGAGAGGAGAGTCTCTTCTAGGATCTGAGCCAGTGAGCTAAATCCCGCGTCGATCCTGGAACAAACTACAGGGACTCTGGAGTGACGTCAAAAGTAGGGCGGTATATAAGCAGAGTAGTGAACAATCAAGACTTGATTGTTCGATGGTTGATTCGGTTGTTGATTGAGCCTGTGCTTCCTGCTCATCAAGTTTTCTGCTGTTTTTCGACCTTCTCTCATTTGCTCATTCATTCCTGCGCTTCTCTGAAATGGAATCCATCAACTTGCTGAATGTTATCAAGCTGCTGGAATGGGACTACAAACTGCACTACCGTATCGACGACTTTCCAAGCGAAGCTGACAGGCAGTTCAAGGACATAGTTAAAAGTAATCTTGCTGTGCACTGGAGCTCAAAAACAAAAAAGATACTAAATTAATTCGTAATCTTTCCTAGATTTTATCAACTCGAAGATCACCCAAAGTGTTACTCCTGTGTATGCCGTTGAAGAAGACCTCCAGCATGATCTGCAGATCCGCGTCGAGTCATTTGAAGTTTACGAAGAATCTGTTGTCCAGTGCAACCTGCTGAATGGCCGGAGTGAAGCTGACTTCGACGTTACGGAACCTGATAGACTGCTTGAGCCTGTTTCCAGCGGAACTGAACCTTCTTCCCATGAGCTATACATCCCACGACTTCCTAACCCAAGCTTCCAGTGGATCAGTTAGTCAACTTGAAGTACAAGAAACGTGCGGTTAAATACTGGAGAAACGCCGTGAAGAAGAAGCGTCTCACGTTGGCCACTGTTCAGAGAAGTTTTGGTAGATTAACCAGCTTACGGCAGCTGTACGACTGGGAAAAGTAGCTAGTGGAAGGCGGTTCCAGGCTGGACAAGTTGAAGGCTCTGAGTTTGGATGTCGGTAAGCAGTTCTTCCTCGATAAAAGGAAAAAGCAAGTGGACAAGGATTTGGACTTACGTCGATGGGCTCTCACTGCGAACGAAACAGTGAACTTGGCCGGTTTCACTGCTTCCCCAGACTGGATCGGAAAACTCAAACGTTACCAACAGTTTTTTGTGCTTCGATTTCCTTCAAAAACGAAATTAATATTTTGTAGATATTATGGGATCGTTGACCGGAAAATAACCAAGTTCGTCACCAAGAAATCCATACAAGAAGCGTCAAGGAAAGTGCTGAAGCCTGCGTTGCGCTTGTCAGATCAAGGATCGCAGAGTACGGGTTAGACTGTCTGTGGAATGCGGATCAGTCAGGCTCTGAATATGAGATGAGACCAGGAAGAACTTTGGAAACTGCTGGAGTAAAACACGTGGAAGCGATCACCCAGTTGGAGAATTCCATGACACATAGCTACACTGTGATGATGGCGGTCTCCCCGGGCAGGCGTAAGTTTCTTCCTGTTCTTTTCCTAACGCTGAAGGAAGAGAAAGGACTGTTTGGTCCAATCGTGTCGAGAACGATGTTCAAGGCTGATAATCTGTATGTCACTGCTTCGATACCCGGGAAGATGACCAAGAAGCTCTACTTAGAGTGGTCAGAGAAAGTTCTTTTCCCCCATATGGAAGAGCGGTGCATTTTCTTGGCCGACTCGTGGAGGACCTTCACCGATCAAGATTCTGTGATTGAACTGAAACCGGAAGAGCTGGAGTACGAAATGCTGACCATCCCTCCGAGAGTTACCGGTCAAATTCAACCGCTGGATGTGTTATGCTTTAGGATGTACAAAGGCTGCTTCAAGAAGATATCCGACTTTGTCTTTTTGCACGATTTACCCGTTCAAGTGCATCATCGCGATGTGATTTTGAGATTGCACTCTTTGCTGTATCAACAGTTTCAGTCGCCCAGGTTCGAAAGTTTGATAGCTGAAGCTTGGCATAAGTCGGGATATACCGACGAACGTTTCATGTATGTTAATCCAGCCAGGTTTATGTTTGATAAGCTGAAAGGCAGTTATCTTCACGAGAACTGCAGAGACATTGTTCTTCTGGTTTGCGGGTGGTGCAAGGCCCGTCTTTGCTTCCATCACTTTTATGACGCTCATCATTTCTGTATTATCTATTTGCCGTAACAAGTTTGTTTACTGATGGGGTTCAGGGTTTGTTTGTTAGGTCTAACGTGGACCTACAAGACATCACGTTTCTGACGTCACTTCCGAGTCCCTGTAGTTTGTTCCAGGATCGACGCGGGATTTAGCTCACTGGCTCAGATCCTAGAAGAGACTCTCCTCTCTCGTTCCGCCAGGACAGTTTGACCAAAAAGAGGTGGGAACAGGCATAATCCCCTCGTTAGCTTGAAGGGTCTTGCATTTGCTGGAGCTTTTATGACGTTTCAAGCCTCCTTCAGTCTTGCACTCACTGAAGCACAGCTCACAGGTGAACACAGCGGCCATGTCGAGGAGATACCTGCACGGAGATCCGAGGCTCCCTGCAGGGTCGTATGATGATTGTTGCTCAGACCTGGTAGACTTAGGTAGCCTTCGTACGGTTGATTCCTGATTGACGTCACCAACAGCTGACTGGGAAAGTCCACCTACAAAACTGCACTGGCCATCGAGACGTCCACAAAATGCTGCCAGAGATGAGGGAGGATGAACGGGAAGCGTAGGAAGTCCAGAAGGCTACCAGGTGCGTTTTGCACCAAGTCCAGCCATCTATCTTACTCCACCATGATCATTTCCTTGTTTTTAGCCATCCTATCAACATTAACACTTACAGCACGAAGGTTTTCATGTTCGCAAAATACCACCGTTCTCTTTGTGAGTACAAGACTTTGGTTGGCTAAGGTAATGCGAAGGAGGCGGGGCCAGCCAATAGATAATTTAAGAAATTTAGAAATTTCGAAGATTGGCAGGCCGTGGAGTTCAACCTGGGGAAAGTAGTCCTTGCCATTTTGATTTTCTCTAAAGCATTCCGATGACAAGAAAATTTGTCCCAGGCTTGGTTTCGGTAAAGGGAATTGTCTTCACTGTTTCAGATTTTTTCAGAATGAGTGTTGCGTATGTGCCTCCAGTAAGAAGACGAAGATTGAAATACCACCGAAACCACCCGAAATCGTAAAACTTTTTGCTAGCGTTCTGCGTTTTCGCTGACCACTGGTCATTAATCTCAACTTAATGACAAGATCGAGTTGCAGGCAAACAAAATATCCCCAACCCGAAAGACCAAAAGCTAAAATCGGGAGGCGAGTGAAACTGACACATTGTACTCACAATGAGTACGGTCGTGCTACAAGTGTTAACAGCCTAATTGCACTGGAGTGCAGCCGATGAAGCAATTGCCGGTGTATAACATGATGCGCTCTTCCGATATACAGGGTTGCAGTATCCAGCGAGTAGGGTTGTTAAAAGCCAATCCACTAACGAATGGATCCGGGACAGTCCGGATAGAATTCGGATTGGATAGGCTCCTCAACCATCCAGGAGCCAACCGGATAGGGATGCCAGCCATCCGGTTTGGAACCGGTTGGAAGGTCCATCCATACAATCTTTTGTCCGGTTGGAAACGGAGCATGATCATTGATAACACTCAGAGCAGAAAAGTCAGTCCGACCGTTTAGCTTTCAGTCCGGTTCGGATTTCGATTAATCTGTCGGCTCCTTCCGTGGAACAAAGGCTGCATTTGGCTGTGCAAAAGTTGAAACCCGACTTGGGTCGGCTTCGATCCGTTCTGGATTGCAAAATCCAAGTTCCACACGGTGGAACCGTTATCCGGTAGCAATCCGGATCATTCGGTTGGGAAACCTAACCATCCAGTATCTATCCGGATGGGAGTCCCATCCATCCAGCTGCAATCCGGATAGAAATCCCATCCATTCCTCATCCAGACGATACGTCGAAAGAGTGTTTGAAGTAACACCGATAATGGGTCCGATATTCGTGACGGTATGCTTTTTGGTCTTTATGCCACCTCTGGAACTGGCAGCATGTCAAAAGAACCAGCTGGGTTTTTAGGGACCCACAGCACGCTACCTATAATTCCAGAAGAAATTGCGCTCACCAGCGTTTCCACCGACGTCACGAAGAAGCAATAAAAAGTTTTCTAGTCACGCTTCAAACTCATGTCGATCATCAGCGTACCGCTTGTACGTTTTTATGATTATTTATCGATTTATCAAACAGGATATGAATAGTCAGTCCGTTGAAAGGGAACATCGATTCATTTATAGCATCTGGTCATGTTTTCGTGAAATAACTTTTCTAATCTATTGTGTATGGCAATCCCGAGTTGCACGCATATTTTCACCTGAGTAGTTTTTAAAGTAGCAAGATGTTTCAAACGCTCACCCTTTATTCCTTTCAATGGGCGGAAATTGCCTTCACGAAGGCTGAGAGTCAATAAAAGTTTTTTGTTCATTACGCCTGATCCATCGAGTAGTTACAGAAGTACCTCGCCACAACTGCACTCGACGGGTAACCCAATTAACTTTTTTCCAACAGTTGCGGAGTACTGTACCTCAATATTTTGGGTTTCTAATTGAACTTGACACCACACTTCACTTTTCCCCTATCCAGATTTGCCAAGACGCGCTAGTTCTGCCGCCTTTCCTTTTTGGCGACTTCTGTACTCTCCTTCATCTAGCTTTTGAACACCGGCTTTTGGCACATTTCCGAGCGTGGAATTGGGAGACTCCTTGGTGCTTCAGATACTTGCATTGTTCACATCTTACGATGAATTCCACTTTGCCAGGAGCTTTTCCCACCGCTCCAGTGGAGATTATAGTCGTCCTGTCTATTTTGATTTTCGTAACGGTGGTCTCCAACTTCCTCATCATCGTCGTGTTCATTAAATATTCCCGTCTACGCACTCCCTTCAACGCTTATTGTCTCAGCCTTGCGATCGGGGACTTCCTGGTCGGAGCCATCGATATGCCATACTATACTCTGTACACCCTATACCTGGGCGTGTGGCACTATGGTCCCACTAACTGCTCAATCTGGATGTTCTTCGACTACTTTGCCACAGGACTCAGCATGTGGTCCCTCACGGTCATCTCTGTCGATCGAGTATGGGCGGTGACGTGGGCCATCTCCTACCGCCTGCACAACAAAATGTCCAAAAGCCTGGCTCTCATTACTACCGCGTGGCTGATCACTTTTTTCGCCATGATCTTCGAATACACGAAGACCAGAATGTTTACAGCTGAAAGGCTCCAGTCTGTTAACTCAACACTAGACCCTGAGCAATGCAACTGGGATGTGGAGGGACTTCCAGAGTGGGCGGCGGCTATCAACGTGGTCACTGTGTTGATTTGGATACCTAGTGTAGTGAGCGTGGTTTCATACATCATCATCGTAGCGAAAATCATGCAGGCAAAACGCACCCGTTCACGGGTCGCTGGAGCTCCGAGAGGTGAAATCCCAGTCGATTCCCAAGAGAAGAAGGTTCCTTTATCGAACAAAGAGCGTAAAGAGAAGCAAGCTTTTCTACTACTGACCCTGTTGATTTGCGCGATAATTGGATGCTGGGCACCATGGTACATCTATTATGTCATAAGTTTCTACACAGGTATCTGGAACGAGACCGCGAACCAAGCTACCTACTGGCTGGCCTACTCCATGTCAACTATCAACCCCTTTCTCCTCAATGTTGCAAACAATGACATTCGGTTGGCTATCCAGGAACTGTTCGGGTACGTGTCGAAGAAGAAGCAACGGAGACCTGGACAAGCTCAAGTCAGCACCGTTTCCACCAGCATACGTAAACGGGACATCGTCGAGGACTGAATCGTCAAATAGGGTACCACATCCGGTGGCAAGGACAAAGAACCAAGATCCGTATTACAGTGCGGCGAATAAGGTTGTAAATTCCAGGCCGAATGTCCTTGGAATGGAAAATAGGAAAGTAATTCCTAATATTCCTATATTCCTATTTGCTTTTCCAGAAGGTCCTAGCAAAAATCTGGAATTGCAAAGTCCCACTTGTCAGTTTAGTTATTTTTATATACCCAACTAAAACAGTAAACATGATCCGAAGTCATCAACAAATATTGGTTTTGAGACTGAAAGCCAGCTGGAAATTGGCCGATCCGAACTTTCGGTCTTGTCGGACCTGAAATATACGTAACAAATCGATTCAATTCGACCGTAGCGATGAGCTGCTTTAATTTTCTTATGGTTTCCGTATGAACACCGGGATATTTTCACTCGAGCCCTCATGATCAAAGGCCTAACTGATCCGTTATAACAGAACCGACTTTCGTGACCTTGAAGTTGGCGTCAAGCGAGGTACGCCTCTGCGATTTATGACGAACAAGTAGATGTTCAACTCGACTTCCGTGATTGTGTATCTGCACGCCTTCATGGCGGCCTAAGAGCTCGATCGCGCAGCCGCACGCAGGAAACATGTAGAACTATGGTTACAGCAGCCATTGACCAGCAAGACTACAGAGGTCCCTCATGATAATCCAGACAGGCCCATTTTCCCTGAT
Organism: Ramazzottius varieornatus; assembly: GCA_001949185.1. Taxonomy (NCBI): domain Eukaryota; kingdom Metazoa; phylum Tardigrada; class Eutardigrada; order Parachela; family Ramazzottiidae; genus Ramazzottius; species Ramazzottius varieornatus. The sequence goes on along the minus strand of BDGG01000002.1, from coordinate 2,683,672 downwards.
CCTGACTTGTACCAGACGGATCCAAAGGAACACGGGTGAAACTGAGGCTGGGTTCAATGCAGATCAATCAGAAGCTGACCAAAATGAAACATCTTGAAAGTTATACAGCGCTGACTTCAAAGTCCGGTGTTCTCTTGTTCTTCGCGCATATTATTTCGAGAACAAGGGCGGCACTGATATCGCTGGACTGCTGAAAGCCGCTTTCAAACTGCTGTTTTCCGGCTTAAATAGTCCTCCGAGGCAGCTTATGCTGTTCTAGCGTTCATTCAAAATTGGCGTTCATTCTAAAATTCACATTCACCTAAACTTTCCATTTCCTCTGATACTAGTATCAATCTGCGACAAAGCGCGATTTCTCTTGTACAGGTTGATTCTAAATGACTGAATGGATTTTGTGAATTTTTTACACAGCTATTTTTGGGCAGACATCGCCACGCTTCTGCTCCCTCGATAGATCTCTCTTAGATCTTGATATGCTGTATAAGTTTTTTGTTCGTGGGTCTAGTCGTTTAATTGGTAAAATCCACCCACCCGTTTTCCTCGCGATAAACGAGGTTTTTGAGCGAATTATTCATGCCTGACGTGCAAGACCACAAATTTGTCCTAAAGTTTTTTCCTATGATGCATAGTTTTTTGAGCTGATATTTAGAAAGGATCCGATCACGCTTCGTTCTGTGCTGAATCTGGGATAAAAAAATAACACAGAAAATAGTTAGGATTTTTTGATTACCAACTCGTTTAGTGGACCCAGTTTTCAATACAAATTGAAACATAAAAAGAAAAATTCTTATTTCAATTTGCGAACGTAATCCAAACGGGACTGCATCAGCACATTGCTTTCAAAAAGCTGCCCGTAGCGACACATCGGACAGATGTGAGCCAGCTTTGGGTTCTGAAACCCGCGCTCGTTTTCCTCGTAGTCAAAATTTTGTTCTACGTGTTTTTTCCAAAGCATACAAGCGCGCAATGAAATTATTGGGGAATGGTTTTAAAATTTTGAGCTATACGTAGGCGAAGCTTACAAGCGGAGAGACTAGTGGAAAGTTTTTCGCACCACTTCAAAATCCATACAGTCAATTAGAATCAACCTGTAGTTGTTACAGAGAAGTAACGAGTACTGCCCGTTGGCCCAAGAAAGCCTGTAGCCCCTCCTGACCGGTCTTAACGATTTATTTCGTCTTGTGCGTGAGCGAGCTTGCTCGACCTCGTACTGTATACAGCATATAGTGATAGTCAACAAACGAATATATAATATCAGAAGAGCCAACGGCGGGCTGCATTGGTATCAACCAGATCGAACACTCGTCTTTCGAAGCAGAACAAAGCCATCAACGGCTCACGCTTCCTCTGGCTGTTGGTCCACCACGGAGACCTCCGTTCTCAGTATGGTTCGTTTGATGGTCTGAGCCCAGCGAGTGGCGCCTTGAGGAATTTTTTGAGGAACTTCAACCGTAGAGGGCGTTGTTGAGAGGGTTGTTTGAACCACGGTTCGCTGGTTCACCACGCTGTTTCGCCTCGTAGCCACTGCACTATTACCAGCGCTCAAAGCGTCGAGCCCGAGAAACCTCTTGAGAAAGGTAGAATGCACTTTACGGTTTTCTCGGTCCCGTGTTTCCATCTCCTCCAACAGTGGCCGTGAAACTGGACACCTGCTAATTTTCCTAGAAACATTCAGGTTTACAGGATGTCGGCATTGTGAATTTCAGCACAACAAAATTTGCAGACGCACCTTTCTTTGTGGATTCTTCGATGAAGCTGGTACACAAGGAAGCATACAAGGAACAGTACGCATAATGAGATTACGCTGATGATTAACAGGATGACGCCAATAGTCAAGTTGGCTCCGCAAAGCGAGTTATCTGCAAGAGAGAGCGCCGCCTTGCACTGTAAATTCTTCTATATCGACGTATTTCCTACCAGAAATTCGAGCGATAACTGCTATGACATGGGAGTATGATATTATCGCCATGAAATTCTTCTTGCAAGTGAAGTCGACCGGAATTTTGACCAGAACTTGCCTTTTTCGCCTTTGACTGCTTCGGTGCTGATGGACAAAAATTCGCACCTTTCGCCTTCGAACCCATCGAGACAACTATAAAAAACCGATAGGCTTAAGAGGATACCCCAATCATTGGCATGGCCAAAATCATTGGCAATCGGCCGAAAGCGGCAACGCTCATTCGATTTAGCTGATCACTACTGCTGCTTTCAGCCAGCTCCCAATATCTTTTCCATGGCAATTAGGCTAGGCGAGTGTACTATGTTACGCAAGCGTTCTCTTACTTGCAAGCCTTAAGCTGGAGTTTTGGGAAAAATGTGCAAGAGCCTTGGTTGCCGCAGAACTCCCGTTCCTGACATGGTACCCCAATAAACGACCATTTTTTGTCCGTTGCTGTTGAAGAATGGATGCAAATACTGACAGAGATATAGAACAAAACAGTCGCCCATAAGGTCATCTGGATCATGCGGTGAATCAAGGATCGGCCAATAAGAACGAAGGAGAATTTCGAAGTGTACTTGGCGTTCCTATCTGCGTATAGGCATATTTTTTTCCAAAGGAGCGACAAGAATATAAAAGTCGTTCGGCAGAATTTTCGCGGGAAGATTTTGTCGGTATTGCTGATTTGCTGAGCCAGACCGAACATAATACTGTTGCAGTCCAAGCAGAACAATCGAGACTATTTGTCGGTAGCAAACAGGCTCACTAAGATTTGTCGGTATACACCTGAAGTGGAGTGCTTAATTATACCAAGTTTGGAGTTATGTTAAGCTATCAGCTTTTTATTCCGGAACATTTATCTCTTAGTCACAGTTTGGATACTGCGATTGCTGATAAACCTTTGGACCCATCTTTATTAGCAATTATACACAATAACACACCGAAGATACCACCCAGCCTACGTCAAGCATAACTCTCCTCTCCTAACAAGGAAGTGTGAGCTCATGATGACGAGCGTTCATTTTGAGCGGGTATTTGTATGTGGTCTTGTCGAACCACTACTGTACTGTACAATGTCCAACGCGGTAACCATCCGGGGTGAAACTTCCAACCAAGTGTGCGTCTTCTCAATCGTGGTTAATTTGTAGTTTGACAGTAACACTAGCCGCGTCGGCTTCAAAGATCGCTTCCGCGTAAGAGCTCGCCGTCCGGATGGAGCGGTTGGATAATTGTGTTGTAAACATTAACGCGAAAATTACGTAGGTACAGACCGGGTAATACAGTATTCTCTCTAAGGTTTCGCGCAGTCACGTGACAGGCCAGTGAATTACACCCAGGGCCTCATATCACCGAGTGTTTTATTGTGGCATATTGCTGCACTTGACTGGCCAGGGATCTTCGATTGAAGGCGTTGAAGTTCTTTTGTCCCTGCCAGGCAATATTTACTAGCCTGTGCCGTGACTGCGCAAAACCTTGGACGGATACAGTGCTGTAAGACCATTATATTCATATCGGAAATCAGAAGTTAGAGCTGTGGGAAGTGATGTGCCGACGTAATATACTGTACAGTAGTTCTTCCTCTACGAGATGGAAATACAGTTCAAATGCTCGCTTCGAATTCAGTGGGTGCATAACGACACCATAGAACAGGTGGGTGAAACTCGCTCCGACATTTTCCGATTTTCTCGTTCGGTAAAATCAATAAGCTGACCGGCTCGTGAAATTCGAAAAGTTACAAGCCACAACTGATTGGCAACGCACCGACCTGCATTGGTTCTACAGTATTGAAAGTGCATCCCTTCCGGTGCAAACATTTGACTCGTTTATTGGTTCATAAGTAAATTGCATGCGCTGTAGTCTTGTAGAAACAACTGTAAATCAAAAAATTGCACCTGAAGGGATGCACTTTCGACACGGTAGTCGAATGAACTCATGCTGAACTGTTGTGAAGGCGTCGACCTTGTATTATCCATAAGTTGGACCTTTCTTACGTGGTTTTATTTCCACAGATTTATTTTATTTTCCTTCCGGCTTGCACATCGATGATCGTTTGGGTTTCTCGGGACTGAAATTGCCACATGCAACCTACATGGACTCAACGAACCGCTCGTGATCTTTGACGTCACTAATGGCGCTGGCCAGCTGGAACTGGGTCACAGGTAGCGTGTATTGTATGCGTCATCATACCCGTAAACCCTACGCGCATTGTGACGTCACTTCGCGAAGTTCATGAAGCATTACAGTACGTCCCGGTTCTGAACATGTTCAGTGGATGCGTTGTTCTATAACCTCACTTATGAAACCTGAAGCTGACCGACAGGTGCAGATGCTTGGCCTAATCCCCTTGTGAGATGTACTCTAGCGAGGGTTTTCTGTACGATCTAACAAAAGTGTATCCTCCAGTGATGACGAGAAGTACCGCGGTCACCACGACTCCCACTGAGACATCCCGAATCGTGGGTGACTCGGGAGCTGGGCACAGAAACCCTCCGATGCCACACGCCGGTCCATCCGGAGGCGGGTTTCCCCCTTCCCGTATGAGTCTTCCAATAGGCACGTCGGTCCATACCAGACTGACCGATTTGAAGATCATCACAACCTAAAGCGGAGCGGGAAGAGTTTTCGGAAAGCCATCTTGGTTGTCGAGTTTCGTGGAAATCCATACGAGTACTGTAAAAGTTCCGATGGTCGAGCCGAAATTTTGCAAAGCTATGTCTGGCTTCCGGTCTTCATTTGGGAGAAAGGATACCTTGCGGAAACTCTGTGGTGACTTCTGGCGGAAGAAGTAATCAGCCAACTGGAGAGCCATGTCTTTACTGTGACGTCACAAGTCAGCCTCTTCCACCAAGGCAGGGTGTTATGTCATGTCAGGTCAAGTCGCAATTATTTTTATCTTGTCAGGCTCAGCTGTTCCACCAATCACCATTCGAAGTCGAACCGCAAGATATCAGCTGCATCCGTCCATCCGACCCCATCGGATGTGTGTCTTTGCCTTCTCCTGTTCTCTGGGTTTCAGGTCGTGCAGTACGGTTTGGGTCTGGAAGAAGAGCTTGTCTGGCTGGAAGAGATAACCAGGTTTTCGTTGGTCGCGCTGAGAAACAAATCGCAGTGAGGATCGCGAGGAATCTCGCTCGTTTGAACATCCCCACTTGCTTGAACGACATTGCTGCTGGATCCGCGGAACAATCGCCTGCTGGGAGTCTTGCTCACTTGCTATGACGGTGCTCAGCCGGATATCGGCTCCACCGAGGCAGTCAATCTTGCTTTGTATCTGCAGGTTAGTTATAAAAGTCAATCAAGCTTGGCCAATCAACCGTTCCGCGGTTTTCTAACTGTTCTGTGGGATTTTTCAGTGACTTGAGTTCTTTACTTTGCTTAATTATTTCAGACCGGTACGATCAGCCCCGAAAACTTCTTCCAAGCTTCTGGTCAAATCTCCCACCTCACCTACAAATATATGGACTACAAATACCGGAAAATTTATCCGGGCAACGGCATTCTGTTCAGCTGTACGATATTTGGGTACTTAACTGTTGAATTCGGATTATTCTCTATCAAGGAAAACTTTGCAGGTTGCGGGAACGTCCTACCTAGTTTGCGCAATATGGAACTACGAAAACTTCCGGAAGAAAATTCACACTTTTCCCGGAGCAGAATTTCTACCCATGCAGAAATTATATTCTTGGCAGGAAAAGGTCCGTTATATATTCCCCCATTGAATCTTTGAATGTTCCTCTCATCCGAGTTTTTCTCTTACAGATTTCTCGTTACTGGAAAGATCTGAACGACGGAAAGAAAGTGGTGATAGGCTTGGTCCTAGTCAACTGTGTAATATTTCTTCTGTGGCAGTTGCGCAGTCTTCAGCCGTTCATGAGGAAGTACTTCCTGTCGAACCCAACGTCGAACATCGTCGGAATCCCTCTGCTAGCTTCCATGTTCAGCCATATTGCGCCTTTTCATCTATTCTGTAATATGTACGTGCTATGGAGCTTCTCCGACGCCGCACTTCACATGTTCGGGAGGGAGCAGTTTCTTTATTTCTACATGTCTGCTGGTAAGCGACCTGATATTCGGTTTTGTACGGAGGTGCATAAATCAGCCCGCTGCAGGCTGCACTGCGCACGAAATCACTCGACCGTACGCACAGGCTCACGGTGATAAGATGCGCACTTCCGGCCAGTTTAACTGGGTTTTCGGCGGCCCGGATTCTCAAACATCATTTTTGTGTCCAAAGGACCCCTTTTTCGACATGAAGTCTGAGATGGCAGGGAATGGTAAGTTTGCCGCACCTCGCCGTGGTTCAGAGTCTCAAAAATTTTTCGCCCTTCTGGGCCGGTTTTTGGGAATTCTTGAGGGTGATTCTGCCTACTGTAGAGTGTAAAGTGTGGACTGACCGCTTACAATGACATCGTATGTTAGTATATAATGCTACAGGGTGTTGAAGTGGAGAACGTATAACAGAAAACGGATCGTAATGGAGATTCGCGGTGGAAATAATCGTATAGTTCGTTTTCACCGTTATTGCACCGTGGCACCTTGTCTTTCATAATGAGATTTTCGAAACAACCCCTCACGAAATTTGATACATATCCTCCGCCAATGGTCAAAAATCAGATCTGAATTCAGCTCCGTGTTCCTCGATGTTTGCTCCCTGTCATCTTATCAGAAGCTACAGAAAGCCACTGGGGTGCCAAAACTTAGAACTGTTTGTTTGAACAACCGTATTATTAGTCAATGTTCCGGAAATCGGGCTGCCGAAACCCAACTGTCCTGTTTTCCTGCGCATACATACCACATTATCGCTGTATGCATGGACATGTCGCGGTTCATTCGCATGGCGTTCGCGCCTACTCATCTGGACTGTGAGTACTGTCATCCGCCTGCATACGCCAACGGCTGGCACTTGACATTTGCACGCAAAGGTTTTCAAATAGTGTCCCAGGTTGCTCGTTCACTCCCTTCTTTTATCAGCCCGAGCGAAGCGAGGCCCTTTTAAGTCTGTCGAGATTTCAATGGACGATCAGATTGTTCGAGCTTTCAGATATCGCAACCGCTGAACTGAAAACAAGTGCGCAACGTGATCCGAGTAGCAAAAGTTTTTACTCGCAAAACTTGTGCTTCTTTGCTTCTGCTCGGCCTTCCCAGTGGTCAGAAACACTAGCTAGTAAGTTCTTTTTGCAGGTCTGTTTGCTGGACTGGTTAGTCTTTCGAACAAATTTCTCCGCGGGATGCATCAGCCGTCTTTGGGTGCCTCAGGTGCCATCATTGGCGCTCTAGGCGCCGTCTGTACAGCTTTTCCTGACTCCAAACTGTCCATCATTTTCCTGCCCATGTACACTTTCAGTGCTGGCTCCGCTCTGAACGTTCTGCTTGCCTTTGAAGCGTTGGGCGTAGCGCTGAGATGGAGTTTCTTCGACCACGCTGCTCATTTGGGAGGCCTTTTATTCGGAATGTAAGAAATTTCCATTTTTCTGATTCTTCATAACGGAAGTTCTTCCATTCTGGTTTTTATCGAAATCTTCTCATTCTGTTGCAGATGGTACGTCAAGTACGGGCATGAATTAACATGGGCCAAGAGGAAGAAAGTCCTCGAGTGGTGGCATCAGTTGCGCGGGCACACCAAAAAATAATGGAATAATAATTCTTATCAATAATTTATTCTGTGAGTTTCGATTCTAAATTGTCCAACAGTGACTGTTGTTTTAGCGTATTTCGCAGCCTATTTACATCCTTGTTTAGCGTATTTGCACGTATTTCGGCTCTGGAGCTTTCGCTCTTGACGACTAGCAGTACGAGTTCAAAACTGAGCTCGGTGAAGTTTACTGCTGAAACTTGAAAGTTTAGACGATTGAAGAACCGAACAGACAGGACAAGTATAAATAAAAACATGAGAAACAAATGATTATTCAAGATCGATGTCGTGCTAGTAGTTCGAGGAGATGCACAAGTGGGAGACAGGCTGAAGGTCGGGAAAAGATCTTTGGCTCAAAAAGATTCGAAAGTACAGGTTCCATTTGATTAAGCTGAATATTGATTTACATAAAACAAGAAAATGGATATCATTTGTGAAGAAGAACGAACCAGTCAAAATAACCATCAGCCGGTGTTTCACCATTCAACCACGACCGATAATTACTGCTGCCAAAAATTTGAAGCTTGCCTTTACAACCAGCGATAAAAGGAGGAAAGAAACAGAGATAACGTGAATAAAAACTGTCGAGAAATACTTCAGTCCGCCGGTTAACTTTTCTTTCCGGTCTTTCCTCGTTTGATTCAAAGTTCGATGATTAAACCTTCACCAATGATGATCATTCGCGTCACTTTCCTACATGGTTTGTTCGAGAGCACTATGAGTCCTGCGTGGACCCGGTAGAAGTTGCCGTCTGTCCGCTGGAGTACTGTGAAAGGGAATACTCGTCGACGTTTTCCATACTGTTCTGCCCGGTGTTTTGCTGGGTCCCGGAGGAATTCGTACTGCCATTCACACTGGGCGAATGCTTCATTTCCAGTCCTTCGCCTGCAAAAACCCAAAACAACTGTCTAGACATGTATCAGTATTGATGCTGCTATAGCTTCCGCCAACTGTAGCTTCAGGATACAAGCTCCGCAACTCAGTTTCGGAGCTGACCAAACGAAAGGCACGAGATGGTAATCCCATTGTGGCGCACGTGCTCATTGTGCCTGGCAAGACGAATGCGGCACTTCAGTTAGCATCTCGTACGGTTTCTTCCGCAGCTCCCACTTATTCCTGCTGCGAATCCGGCATGGAAGCGAACATTCTGACATACAGTAGAAAGAAGATGACGCGGACGTGGGCGTAGTTTTCCAATAACAGTTTTGGACGAACTGGATTAGATTTAAGTCTTTGAAATCTAGTCGACGCTTTCACACATTACCAAGATATCGCTTACTCTTCGACCAATTTTTCTATGCCTAATGTTGACGGGAACTGATGCGTTTTGTGACGTGGGAAACTCTGAAATGTCAAATGAGCGAGAGAGACGTACCGTTGATAGAGCCCATGTCGACTCCTTGCATAGAAGCCATCGATCCGTCCTGCATGCTATTGCCGTATCTGTCTTGCTGCGCTTTCATCATGCCGTAAATATTATCAGATCCACCAGATAATACTGACTCTACAACACCACAGAAGAGAAAATCAATGATCTCTCCTGTATTAGCCGTTACTTCCTTTCTTCCTCCTCGCGCCTGTCGCCCTGTTTCCTAAAATTCGTAGGGCACAGCTCTGGAGGATTAGCCAACTTACCCTGGGAAGGACTTTGCTGCATATGCGAGGGTGGTCCCATCTAGCAACACCAACACCATCGTCAAATAAAATTCAAAAACCGAAATAAAACAACCAGAAATTCAGCCTCACAGAAAAAACTTACCATATTCATATAAGATCCATTTGGAGGGGAAGGCGTGGAATAATGGCCCATTGAATTTTGGTGCTGCCAGGCTTGGGCTCTTTGTTGCTGTTGGTGCTGCATTGTGGACCTGAAAATAAAGGAGGAATGCTGGGAGGAAATGCGAGTGGCGCACCTTTGCAGCGGGCGACAACGGAAGCATGCGCCATTTGAAATAAAGATCGTGTACGTTGTTTCCCGAGCTCCCAGATGGTACAGTGGACTTACATGAGAACGGAACCGGTGGAGGAAGGCGATCCATTGGGGTTCTGCATTCGTTGTAGGACACTTGGAGGATATGCGCCCGGTGTCATGGGTGAAGCAGGCATCCCTCTCGTCATGGGCATTCTACTCACCAGCATTCCTTGCGAGTCTATCATCATACTGCCTGGAGGTGCACCGGAAAAGTCCACTTGCTGCTGGCTGGGATGGGTCATCCGAGCGGCTGGCGAACCGCGCGTCGAAGGCGCGTACCCTCTCGGTGAGGCACCTGTAAAATAACGACACAGTACAATAACGTCGGCGTGGTTTTCTCTTGATACTCGACAGTTCACTCAAACTGCGTTTGGGTTAAGGCTAGATTCACAACTTTGTTGACTCTTACCAGACTGCATCATCATGGTCATGGCAGGATGTGGGGAGTTGGGGTTGAGAGGACCATTGGTCTGCTGTTGGGATTGCTGTTGTGCTTGCTGTTGTTGGGTGGTACTAGGCTGACCGGGATGCTGTTGTTGTTGTTGCATACTGGACGGCTGGCCGCCTGCACCTGTCAGCGAATGCATCATGGCACCGTGAGGCACCATCTGTGCAGAGGAGGGCCGAAGATGCGAACCGGGAAAGAAACCAGGCGGAAGACCGCCTTCACCGCTGGCAGCTAGCTGGTGCGCTAACGAGGGACTCTGGATAGCACCGTCAGGCATGCCCTACGATCAAAAACAGTCCTATGGATACATCACTTGAAGCAGGTAGACGCGCTCGTGGAACTATACTTACGTGCGAAAGATGGTTCTGCGGCATGCCTATGCCGTTCATGCCAGGGGAAAGAGGATGCCCAGCTTGGGCCATTATTGTCTGGAAAAAAAATCAGAGTAGACGTTGAAACATTTTGGTTTGAAATTCGGTGGTTGACCGAGAGGTGATATACATAGTCATGGAAGGAGGCAGCTTCTCTGGAATGAGGTTCGCGGTCGCGTCTTTCCGGCGCGGCGCAGTACAGGTCCCAAAATACACTATAATCATAACGCACTAATAAATTTCTGTTTCTGAAGCACAGACAAACCGTGGGAAATCTTTCTCCGAAGCGAGATAGGGGAACGTACCTCCACCATGAACTAAGGAAACCTGGAGGATCAGCGCCAGGCTGCACCGGTGGACCTGACCATTTTATCTGCAGAAAATTAAGAAATTAAACTATGTGCTACACTCCCATATTGTAAGTATTCAGACAGCGAAAGGAATGGTGTTTTGAAAGGAGTACCTCTTGGAGAAACATTCCAGCAGCTTGACTTGCTCCCATGTGATGCAGATATTCGTAAACGAAAACGATAAGCCTGCAACAGAACTCATTCAGAACGAATTTTTATCTCCAGCAGAAGTGTATTCGAGCCTGAGCCCGTTTTTCTTAAACTCGTACTTCTCCTTTGCTTGGGCGTCCGACGGTACTGGTTGGCCTGCCTTTCCTCGAGAATACATTCCCGGTCTATGAAGAGGTCGTGGTCAGGACAAGTGAAGGTGGTCGATCTACAACGCAGAACAGATAGTAGAAAAGTGCCAATCCTATTTATCGTCGGCCAATCAAGATCGTCCAGTTGATTGAACTTCACACAACATGATGGATGATCAGTGCATATACAACAGAGACCTGCCGTAGTACTGTGAGTTCTTCCTCCGGAATATTCGTCTCACCTGGTGCTATCCCCGATGAGCGACGCAGATGTGGCAGATGACCAGAATCAGAAGCGATGATAGGAGAGATTTCAGACGGTGGAGTTCGTTCGTCTTATGTGTGGGACAATGTATTTGGTTTCAGTGCAGAGATCCACAAATTTCCTTCGGACAAACCGACTGCTGTCACTTTCAATGACTCGTCCCTGAATCATGGTACTGGTCCAGCAAAAGATGGTCAAAATGCAAAAACTGGATGGCGGATGTCCGAAGAGACGTCAAACGGATATTCGGTGCAACTGGAAAAAAACCCGCATGGACAGAGTTTGCATAGGCAAACGATATGCATACTTTGCATCGCAATGAGAAATCCGAAATATACCGAGACACGAGTACAGGTAAATTGTTACCTCAAATGTCGGGACAGTTAATCATTAGGTCTGAAGTGCTAATGACTGAATGAATGTGCCAAAGACAAACAAACATCCAAGGAGATACTTTTCATGTTATAGCGCTGTAGTATGTTGTTGTTAAAACTCAAATAGATAATCCTCTGCCATCATAGACGCATATTCACGCACCATTCAGCCGTTCGGGATTGAAGGCAGGCATCTCTGGAGCAGCTCTCGATCGACACGCAGAGATGCGACTCGACTCATCTGTCGGTCAGGGAGAGAGGGAAGAGGAATAGGCATAAGCAAGCACAGAGATAATTTCTGCTGATGTGAGAGAAGAGAGACAAACCTCAATGGAATTCTCAGCAACATATTCAGAGAGCAAAACGTAAGAGAAGCTTTTCCTACTGATAAGGAGACAGACACGCAGGCAAAACCCGACATAAATCAAATTTACCGCATGACGCCACTGTTCAGTGAGAACTGAAAGAATGAATAGTCTGACGTCAGCAAGCTACTGTTTTCACAATAGACTCCAGTCACTTCACTGGTCAACGAATACGGTTACTGTTCAGACTGTCCAACACTTCGTCCGTGACCGATAGCCAGCGGCCTTCTGTGGACCACGTGACGGCACCAAACGATATAACACAGAGCAGTCACATGGCCTTAATTACTCGATGTCCCGGTTACGATACGTCACAGCGGACGTACAGGACTGAAAGCTGAAATTCCGTCAGTCAAACTATCGTAAAAACCCACTGCCTATTAGTTTCTCCGCAAACGTTATGTCTGTTCGCACCAGTACAGCATAAGACCTTCCTCCTTCACACTTTCGCAGTCAGTTCGAAGTAGCCTACTGCTTTGACAAAACGCCTATCGTACTTTTCCCTGGGCGGAGGTACGGCAATGCGGTTTTTTTGACGAAGTACCTGACAAGAACTGGGCGAAGGCTCCCGTGTTTCAGCTGATGCTGGTGTTGGCCTATGAGGCCGATAATCACTGTACAAACGCAAATTTGCTGTGCTCGCTCCCTCTTCCTCCTCCTTATACCGCCAGCAGGAAGCCTCATGTCGTCAAGCTACATCACTTGAACGCTCCAGGCTTGGACCGCTACACGGTCCAAGGCTCAACCAGGCTGTAAAGTCTAACGTTCCCCGTCCTCGTGCAACCACCAAGGAGAAATCGATCAGCGCTGCCCGTTTTCTCCCACACTCACTTACCATACCGCGTGTACTCCTGCCCGTTTGTGGTGCCTTCCTCCCCTGCTTGTCGCGCAAGGCCTTAGACCAACTTGACTGAACCGTCTTTTGGTGGATGAATACTGCAGCCTTTAGATCTGGTTTCTCTCGCCCATAACAGATTTCGCGTCTTCGCACCTTGCTAAGCTTTACCTAAGAACCCTTTCCCCGCACTTGCTCAACATATTGTTGCCTTCTTTCGAAGAACCCCGTGACTGTTCCAACCTTTGCTTCTTTGGACGGAGTACTCTCCGATACGACAGGCTGGATTACACAACAACGTGGCTCGGGAAGCCTAAACTGCTAAACGACCATTCCCAACGGAGGTTCGTAATGCATGTTACTCGCTTCAAAAACCTCTTTATCAAAGTTTTTCTGGCAATGCGTGCATGTACAAATATCAGGGAAATTAAATGAGCGTTGATTTTATATGCGATTTATTCCAGCTGATCCCGTATTGGAAGTCTCCTAATGTATGCGGGCTGAGCTGGTTCCTGATCTGGAATATTCTACTTTCTACCAGATCTACTGAAACATTTCACGGGTTGACATTTGGTTCAAGATTTGAACATGGCTGCGGGCAACGGTAAATGGCAGAAGGATGCAGCTGATCAGAATTTTGACTACATGTTCAAACTGCTGATTATCGGCAACTCATCGGTGGGCAAGACCTCGTTCCTCTTCCGTTACGCCGATGACTCCTTTACATCGGCTTTCGTCTCAACGGTCGGCATTGATTTTAAAGTCAAGACTGTCTATCGAAATGACAAACGCGTCAAACTACAGATTTGGGTAAGTGAATGCCTACTCGATAACACTGCTCCATAGAGTGAGACGCATGTGGTAGATTTCCTTTTTTGCCTATTCGTTCAAGACGACCTTTAGGTACTCCATACCAGGCGCTAATTGAATAAAACTAAACAGTTTACAAAACGCTCCAATTATTCACACTTCTAATTCACAGTTCCGTTTTGTGCGCTAGTGAATGAAAAACGCTGTACTACGTGTGGTACTATAGCCTAACTATTGATTTTCATGGTGACTAATTTGACACCCATTTTCTTATTGCCACTTTGACATTTGGTCCAACTTGTCATTACGATTTTCAACAAAAGTTTTTACAATGCCCCCAGTGATAGATTTACATCAGACCTTATTGAACTATTTCCTGATGGGTATTGGTTATTCATTGATTGGCTGTTACAGGATACCGCCGGACAGGAACGCTATCGCACCATCACGACCGCCTACTACCGTGGGGCAATGGGTTTCATCCTGATGTACGACATCACCAACGAAGAGTCCTTCAATTCCGTACAAGACTGGTGAGTACACAACATGTTTTAAACGAAGGAGATAGCCTAATCCGCTGGTTAGGTCATCCAGTATATTATCATACGTAAATTCATAGATATAGTGCCCTTTAGTTTGTTAATTTTGGGTATTGCAGTTCGGGTTCAACTCGTAGTAAAATGCGTAGAGTCAATGCGTCGACCACAACTCACTGCGGCGAGAATTATTTATCAATGGTTGTTAGCTCCGAATGCGTCACAAACACATGGAAAACCTGTATTCATCCTTTTAAATGGGGGTTAGACTAATCACGATACAACCTTTTCCATTAGAGTATCGAGAAGCAAAACATTGTGCCTCTAAGAGTACCCGTAGAGTTCTAATGGCCAGCATCTTTACAGGTGTACCCAGATCAAGACGTACTCGTGGGACAACGCGCAGGTCATCCTGGTGGGCAACAAGTGCGACATGGAGGACGAACGCGTCATCTCCCATGATCGCGGACGTCAGCTGGCGGATCAGCTAGGCTTAGAGTTTTTCGAAACCAGCGCCAAGGAGAATATTAACGTCAAGGCTGTCTTCGAGCGACTGGTAGACATCATCTGCGACCGAATGGCCGAGACCGTCGATAGCGACCCCGCGGTCATCGGTGGTGGCGCTGCGGGCGTGGCAGGCAAGGCTGGCACCCAAAGACTGACTGCCGGAGATGGTTTCCAGAATAAAGGCGCTGGTCAGCAGTGCCAATGTTAGACTACCTTTTGACTTTTGTTTTCTTTTACTTACAACGCCGGTGAACAATTAGTCTAGAGAAGGGAAATGTCTGTTAGGGTAATAAGGGCGGTGCTGTGACGTGAACGTGATCGGCAGCTTGTGGTTTGGATGGTACGTTGGTCTGTCGGGGTGGTTTGACGGATGTTGGTTCCGTCGTCATTAATCGCATACATTTTTTTGTGACGTATTGGCTGGAATGGTTTGTCAGTGCGCTCACCAGCCCAATATCTCGAAGCACACATGTAACTCTTATCCTAAATATCCTTACATGCAGCGTTGGAACTGTTGGCAGACAGTAAAACTGTGTTGTACCGTGGTGGTCAGTACCAACTCGCGCACAGCCCACGCAGCAAATCAACGCAATGTTTTCCAGGCGTCCTTCTGGTTTCTATCACTCAAAAAACGAACGAGCTTTTGACCCGTCGATGAAAAGGAGCCGACACGAGTGTTTTATTGGGTGTTAAGAAGTGATGCGACAAGTAGTCATCACAGTGCTTTTGAAGGTGATGCTGTAAGTTGAAACTATCACTTAGATTATTAATACTTCATGACTTTTGTTCATAAGAGCGCTTCTCATCGGCTTTTATTATGCGAAGTTTATAACTGACAGTCGACAGAGTTAAAAGTGATCACAATTTATCATCAATGGAGTGTCAGCACCTTTTGTTTGGAAACGTCTTGTACATACATGCAGAGTAATTACCGTAACCTCAGGGCGTCTCACCGCTGTAAGCCGCCTGTACGCCGGGTTATCAGCATCAATGTCCATTTTTGCGATTGAGCCGTTGACTGTGCAATCTGGATACGGATACCCATATACTTTAGAGGGTTCCTCACCCTGGTTTCCATTGTCTCTCGTTGGTCCTGGTCCTCAGTCCTCGTTGATCAGCGTGAGACAGCAGCTCACCACGACAGTGTACAGAATGCGCCTGTCTTTTAGCCCCGAACACGTTGGTGTTTTTCTCTGTTTTTTACAGACTATTCTGACCGTTTCCGGATACTATGCTGCAAATCGTTGTTTCGGTACGGTTGATTATGTTTAGATGCCGGAACCCTTTCTTACAATTACTGAGTCCTTCATGATCAGCCAGCAATATTTATTTAGCGACCGGCGACTGTATCGTTACTGCCGGTAACATGGGAGGTGGCTTTAACGATGAGGTCAGCTGGGCTCACATCCGATTTCGTCTGACATATATCTAGTACCATGAACACTTAATATCGGCTTTTGTTGTGATGGTTTCAGTACCATAAGTGGTTGGTCGAATGCAGCGACGGGGAGGCCATGACCGGTGAGTACGTCCTTCAACTTCTGCAATATTGGAAGCACCTTCCTCGTGTTGTGTTGTTTTGTTTTTGACTGAACAAGTAATTTTCGCAGGAGTCTATGACGCGTTCACCGGGTTCATGGGAATTTCACGTAAGTCACACTGACAAGTAATCAGTGATGCGCGAATTTCAATGACATGGTTTGTGGACTTTACAGAGGTCTGGTGCACGTTCATGTGAGTAGGCCGAATCAACTTGATTGCTTCCTGGTCGACAAGTTAATCCGATGTTACGCTTGATGCTCATGCTCTTTTGTTCTCGTTGTATCAAGGTTCCCCAAAAAACCACCGTCAAACGGTTATTACCCATATTATCCCCTGTGCAACACCAGGTAAATGTTATAAACCTTCGGCATCTTTCAACGCAGCACCCATTCGAAGCTCCTTGTTACATCTAAGAGAAAAATCAGTGAATACCAACACTGATATTGTTTATCTTCTGTCAGGAACCTGACGATCGGTGAATACTACTGCTACGATAAGGTGTTTCCAACCGACACAGTCAACACGTTTGTTACAGGTTAGCTCGATATTCGTTTGAACTCACTACCAGTACTTCTCGCCGTTTACTACATTCGATATTTCCAGGATTTTACAGCCCTGTGTCGATAAATCCTATCGCTCCAGTCGGAATGAAATGCTGTAGGCGTTTCCAACCTCCGTTTGTTGAAACCTGATGCAGCAAACTGCTGAAGGCTGCATTGTCTGCAGGCCAAACACCGGAGAACTACCAGATAGACTACGACCGCTGTCAATGGAAATACACCCATGACAGGTAAGGCAGCCCTGTTACCCAGGTACCTCGTAGCGCAATCCTTCTTTCTGTAGGGCTGGCGAACACTACGACGGATACTGGATCGTCAGATGTAATTAAGTTCTCTGCACCATGGTGCTCTAAATCTAAATTTTACAGCCTTTCGTAGACAAGTAGAATAACGACCTGGTGCTTTTTTGCAGGCGATGTACCGCACTTTGTTATGACAGGTAAGAATAACGTTCTCCATGGTTGTCACTCTTCTTCAAGCAAGTGCTTTAGAAATAATTTGGAAATGGGCAACCACGTACCGTCGCTTCCCCCGGCAAAGCCTACCCGAAGGTTAGCGCACCAGCATACCTGTCTGTAAATTCTAGGGATGGGCCAAGCCATGAACCCTTGGGATAACCAGCTCCATTGGGTGTGGATTCAGGTATATTCAAATGCAATTCAGGAGATACCTTTTCGTATTTACCCCTAAACAAACTGTCCTATAACACGCTGTCAAGGGTCAGTAACTTTTGTTGTAGTGCTGTCCGGTAATCACAGCAGCCACGCCTTTCCAGCAGCCGTATCATGGTAAAGATAACTATATCACTACCATAAACAAGCCGGATTGGTGACATCGTTAAAACGTAACCAAGTCCCAGCGTGTTTGTCTGATCTTACCTTTACGTACCGCTTCGGGGTGTTAGTTTGTGTACGGTGAGGTGACGATGTTACTAAGTTCCTGACCAAGACACTAGAAGTTCTTTGACGTCACCAAAACGACGCTGATTTTATGTGAAGGTTGTCGTCACGACGTTAAGTGATCAATTTAACGTCATGTACTTCGGATGGTCGTCCTTAGCTTCCTGGCGTTATGTTTTGTACCTGCTTGGCATCAAGATGTAGGGAATCAATCTCTCTATCATTTGACACCTAGCAGATAATGGAAAAACTCATCTGTATCATCCGGAGTTAAATACGGCAACAAGGGGTGAAATCTTGAGAAAATCGGCATTTTCTCGTTCCGCAGCCGAGACTATGCCGCTTCAGTGAGTGACGTCACTCAGCGGATGCTTTCCACCCCCTTTAGCCGTATTTACCTTTGGATCCTGCAGAAACGTTTTCTCGTGACCTGCTGGGTACTAAACGATAGAGAAATCAATTGTCTACATTTTGATACGAAGCAAGTGTGAAACAAAACGCCAGGATGCTGAGTATAATCATTGTAAGCATAAGACTTAGAATTGGTGATATACCAATATCCGGCAACGGAGCGAATTCTAGTGCTTTGGCCTTATCGCGCTGTTGCCGTACACCCTGGACACGACGATGTCCAAGACAATGCCTTGGTTTTGTGTCTTGGTCTCGGTCAGAGGCTATGGTCACCTCCGCCGTACACAGTCTATTATGGTGCGGCCAGTAAAGCACAGTGTATGTTACCCAACCAATTAAACGACAATATTCTAGCTGCACATTGGCGGTGACATCAGAAGTGCTTGCGGTCGGAGCTACAGTACATGCCCGTTATTTTTTTCCAGCGTTGTTTTATTGAACGACGTTTTAATTGTCTGATTCCACAAAACCTCACAAGCTTTCACTCCCTCGCGCGACGCAGTTTTTGTAGCGCTTTAATTTGTTATGAAATTGAGGTCTAGTGACAAAACTTACGACAATAATCTAACCGGGTTAAGTACACACAATGAGTACGGTGGTAATCAGGGTGTTAATGCTGTCTAGTAGTCCAAGCTGTACGGCACTTTTTCGCTCCCCATAATTTCCATTTTGCCCGGTTTGAATCAAACTTTTTTTCATTGCCTGGTCTGCGGTCTTATCACCAAAACGCAGTTGATGACCACTGGTCAGTATAACTTCCGCAGGCTGGAAAAATCCCTACGATTTCGGGCAGCTTCGGGAGTTTTTTAGGTTTCCTGTCTTTGCTCGAGATACATAGCTACCATCTGTTTAGAAAAAAATATGAAACACTAAGGAGAGCTTCCTCTACCGATACTAGGCTTGGGACAAACTTGGTGTCATCGGTGCGTCCAGAAACAAATCAAAACGGCCAGGGCTACTTTTCCCACGTTGGCCTTTACGGCCTGCCAATCTTCACAATTTCGAGATTCTGAAAGTTGTTTATTGGTTAATTTGGGTTACGCCTTCCAGTTTCCTCCAGCTAAAGTTCTGTGCTCACAGTGAGTACGCTGGTGATCTGCCGACACAAAAAGCTTGGTATTCAAGGTGTTAACGGATCCTCAACCAGCCAACTACAGTGTGTTACAGCAAACTACAGTACGTCAACGGTTTTCTTAACCCCTTACGGATAATCATCATGTGGTCGTTTTCCGCAACTTTTCGTACAAAGAGGATAGCCCTTGCTCCGCGTACTACACGTAAGTCCTAACAGCAATCCATTCCGAGGCACTGTTCTGAGTAGGAAGGAGATTGATCAAGTGCGGCTATTGATCCAAGCAGTTTGCAACTTTTTTCGAGAAACTTTGAGATGGAAAAATCCAACCTACTCCTTGTTGAACGTTCTCGGGCTCATTCGATTCTGTCTGATTCTACGCCAGCACTTTGCTAAAATTAATGGAAACCACTGTTTGCAACAATGCCGGATACGGTCAGACTTCTGCGACCATAAATTTTCGGTCAGTTATAAAACGCTGGACGCTATCATAGCACACGATGCGGTATGTCGATCGACTAAACTGATGAGTTACAGCCGACAACAGTACGAAACCGTTCGCGGCTTCGTAACTGACTGTAAATTTAGGGTCGCAGTAGTTTAGCCGCATCCGAAATCGCTAAAGTTTGTTTGAGAAATTTATGCCGTTTTCAAAAATAGCAGGAGAAAATCAGTGTTTGCCCCACTTTCCGTTTCCGGCCACCGGGTCTCCGGCAACAGTTTCAAGAGGGCAATGCGCATCTCAATCGTGTGTCAACCGTTTCAGTAGAAGAAGATCAGGCCTACCACACAGAAGCGCGGCCTTCGTAGGGAAACACTCTGGAAGGCAAATAACTTTTCCCCCAAAAAGTTGGCACAAGTTGCTGAAACGCACTGTATTTGACAAGCCACTGCGAATAAACAAGCCAGCCTAAATGTTACATCAGGTCCATGCGAGGCGCCAATTGTGGGTAAGAAGGTGGCGTCTCTAAGTTCTATTCGATAAAGTCCCTGCGGTCAAGAGTCCCAAGTGGCAGCAAAATGTCTTCCCGGTACTTGGCAGGGGATATGCGGGTGGTGTGTCAGGAACACGAAGAGAGTTAATAGCATTTACTCACTACAGGATGTTTGCGAGTCCCTCAGAATGAAGCACTGGCTTCTTCGTTTTAAGATATTTCACGACCACCCGTAAACAATTTCCGCACGTTCCCTTTGCTTCTGCTTAGCTTTCGAAATAACTGCAATACATTAGGTCTTATTACGTGCTTGCGGTACGCGTGATTCAAATAATTTTGCATGTCTCCGCGTCCTGTTCCGTTCGACGTATAAATTAGTTTTTCGAATCTCCCGTCGTCGTCTAGTGGCACATGTCATAGAATCCTTACGAGCACGAGCACTGAATTTTCCATCTTGACCACCATATTTCCGAAATGGAATCTAACAGAACGTTTTGGGGAACGTTATCCAATGCAAGGTTCATCGTGGCGGAGTCTCCACTGTGGTCAGTGCCGTTTGGATACGCCACTATCCTCCTGGTCATCGTGGGTGCGTCAGGTTCGCTTTACAGTATCTACTCTATCTGCAAGGGTAATGCCAAGCCTGTATTAGCTGGATCCCCCTCATCTTCCTTTGCCATGAATGTCTTGATCGTATCCCTATGCGTTGCCACCTTCCTCTTTTCGGCACTGATTCTTCCCGTCTCCATCCACACTCAACTGCACCCAGTACACAACATCATGGGCACAGCGGACCTTCTTCCCTTCTGTCGCTTCCAAGCCTTCTCGTATTTCACGCTCATCGGCGTTTGCGCTTTCTCACACAGCGCAATTGCCGTCAGCCGTCTCTTTGCCGTCGTGTTCGCAAGCCAGTGTCCTTCGGTCAAGTCCCCGAAGGTCACGTACTTTCTTCTGGCTTTGAGCTGGGTTCTTCCTGCAGGCCTGTTTCTTCCTGCGCTCTTTCATGTAGGGGGTGATTTTGGTTTGTCAGCTGTAAACCGCTGCGTTTTCACAACCTTAAATCCGATTTACCAACTGGCGTATAAAGTTGGTTACTCTTTCGTACCGTTTTCCATTACGTTGTCGGCATACGCTGTGATCGTTCTCCACACATATTTATCGAGGCGTCGCCTGACCAAACATGCCAAAAGATCAGCCAAAGCGTTGCGGGGATCCAGAGCTGTAACCGTGATTCAGATGGTTCGTGATCGTGGGCGACGAGCCCATGCAACGCGCGTGGACCTTCGTGCCACCCGCACGGCATTTATCTTGTGTATGGTCTTTCTAACTTGTTTTGTGCCCAATTCGGTGTACGGGCTTGCCGTGAAAAATCTCAAAGGACTACAGTCGATGGTTGGTGTGGGATTCACCTATTGGGTGTGGATTGGTAAGTCCAAAAGAGCACAGTCCTGCAGAACACCGAGTGAGGATCAATTTCAGCCCTATTGTGTTGCAGGTTGCACGATCAACCCGCTTGTCTTTCTGTTTCTGGATTCGGAACTACGACGACGGCTGTGCTCACGCAGAGGTCGGCAGCTCGCTATCAGTTTGGGAACTGTAACACCGCTACCGGCCATTGAACTCAGGCCTTCGACTAAAGAATCTGTGGACGCGGAAAGATGATGATATTATGTCGACACAGGAGAACAAGACTCCGAAATAATTCTATTACAACGCGGATTATCTGCAACTCATTCTAGAGTTTTTCCTATTTTCTGACACTCGTTTCCCTTGTCCGACTTCTGTGGTGTACGTGAAACGGGTTTCAGTAATCCTATCCGAATAGAATTAAAAAAACTGAGAGCCATAATATTTCGTCCACGAGCCTTTACTCATAGGTAGTGAGGTTTGGGAGGGCAGCATGCTCTATTGTTTACAGTAGAGGTAACGTAATCAGTGATTTCGGTGTTTTATCCAAACGGCGGACTTATCGAGACTCTACATTCGCTCAACCAGGTGGCCGGTGTATCTTTGAGGAGGGACAGTATTTACAGTCCGAATATCGGCGATAAGCAAGAGCTCACCGATAAGAGCAGTATACTACTTGTTAATAATTCATCAAACTAGTCGCAGACGTGCACTGTAAACGTGGCCTTGCCGGTGGCCTGAGAGTTCATGGAATGTTAGGATAAAACTTTTGGAAAGCCTCAATGGCGAGCAAGGCTTCCGTATTGGGAAACCAAGATGGATATGTTCTGCTGAACAATGATGTGGACCTCCCGTCTCCCCCACGGCTCTCTAGATTACCCGGAAGTCGATGGTGCCGATCCGCGGTAATCGTCGCTCTAACTTGTTTGTTGATCGGAACTACTTTGTGGATTTTAGACGACGTTGAGTCCTTCTTAGCCAAAGTCGCTATACCTTCTTTCATAAATATCTTCGCGTCGACCAACACCTTAGACAGTTCATTCTCTGTCGCCAGTAGCAGCGTCTCTTCCTCCACACCCAACAGCACAGTAATCGCTGCAGCATTCCATCCTGAAACATTCGATACTTCCGCGGATGCTTTGTCAGATTTAATGAAACACCTGGAGAGCGTGGTGTCCGACAGGCTGAAGAAAGCCACTGACCATATGAAGAATCTGACGGAAGACAAGGATTCCTTGTTACTGAGCCATGCTATCCTCCAAGGTGGACTTGGAAACTTCATGTTCATGGTTGCTAGCACTTGGGGAGTGGCCAAGATGAATCGCCGTAAAATGGTTCTTCTAGGTAAGTTTGTTCACGGTAGTTTTGCCAGGTTTCACACTTAAAAGACCAAGGGGGTACCCCGGTTGCCTGGCGCACCCCAAAAGGAATGGCTTTGCGGAATGGCTACTGTTGAACCTTTCCGTCTCAGATCACGTTTGCTTTCGGAAACTTTGTCGCTTCCAGTTGAAAAAGATTTGAACTGGCTAGCAGCTTTCTGAGAATTTCGAGAGGCTATTTCGTTTTTGACCAGATTGTGTCTTGAGTTGACAGGCCAAATTTTTACTCAAGAGCTGGCTGACGGAAAGCATCATTAACACTCTGCGTACGACCGTCCTCTTTGTGTATACAGTCACTCAGTTTTATTCACCTCCCAGTTTCAAATTTTGGTCTTTTGGGTCTGGGTCTTTTTGTTTGCATATACCTCGGTCTTCTCACCAAAGCAACACTAATGACCAGCGGACAGCAAAACCCCAGCACGCTGGAAATTTTTTCTACGGTTTCGGGTGGTTTTGGTTAAATTTGGTGGTTCCTCTCTTCGTGCGAGACACGTGCACGGTATTCGCTTAGAAAAAACTGGAGCACTGGGGACAGTCTTATCTATCGAAGCCGAGCCTGGGATAAATTTTGTAGTCATCAGCGCGGTCAGAAGAAAATCAAGACGAGAAGTTCCCACTTTTGAGATTTGGCGTTCATGGCCTGCCAATTATGCGAATTCTGAAATTTCGAACATTGCCTATTTGTTGGACCAGCCTCCGCATCACGGTACCGGCCAATAAAATTCCTGTATCCACAAAGTGGACGGTAGTATTCTGCAAACATGAAAACGATCGTGCTGAAAGTGTTAAAAATTGGACACAAAGCTAGTACATTGGTACCGTCTTAGACGCTCCAGTATGTTTCATGCTGTGTGACCAGTGGTCAGAGCAAGTTGAAAAGGTCTGGTACTTTGGTTCACTTGATAGCGCATTTTACTCGAAAAATGCGAAGCGTACATGTGGTGATTGGCTCGATCTGACCCTACCCCGTGGTTTCGGCCAGTTAAAAATTGGGGAAGGTGAACTACCCCCTTGTACTCCCAGAGCTCGGAATTGCGTGGTCTTCTAAGTGCTAAGCTTTTAAAGTCTTACTACGCTATCCCGATCATTTGTGAAATTTCAGTCGTAAATATCCTGGGCTGCAAAGTTGCATGGGGCAACGATAGGTGTGGTTTTATCGAACTAAATTTATCTCTGCTCGACAGCACCGTACAAAATGGAAGGCAATTTTGTCCACTTGGGAATCGACCACGTGACCCCAGCAAACTTCCTCGGATCTGACTCCAGCTCAAGTTCAGATGAGTACAACTTCGAGGAGATCTCTGCCATGAAGTACACCCCAAAGATGGAAAATGTAACAGCGGTCAAAGGGTTACGCAACGTTATTCTGGCAGGTTATATGCAATCGTGGAAGTACTTTGACCACTGTCGAAACGACATCCGAATGCTGTTTACCTTCTCGAAAACTATCTTCGAGACCAGCCTCGCGAAGATCCGAGAAGGTCTGGAAGACTATTACACACATCTTTCCATTGATAAGGCCGACAGGATTTTCAGCGACCAGAAAACGCGACCTACATTGATCGCCATCCACGTAAGAAGGGGCGATATAGCGAGCGATGACGGCCAAATGCGTTTCGGTCACAAACCCGCGACGAAAGAGTACCTACTACGGACTTCCTCACTGCTTTCGCAGAAATACTCACCAGCAATCTTCCTCGTGATCAGTAACGACGTCCCATACTGTAGAGATCTCTTCAAAGGACCAAACTTTGTCGTCATGGACAATAACAAGGAACCAGCTGCGGTAGACATGGCCATCATCTCTCTAGCGGATCATATTATCCTGAGCGTTGGTACTTTCGGATGGTGGGCGGCGTACTTGAGCGATGCCAAAGAGGTGTATTATTACAAAGATTGGCCTAAGAAAGGCAGTGATATGGAGAAACAGATCAGCCGGGAGGATTACTTTTATCCCAGCTGGATCCCTCTTGAACAATCTTCGTAACCATACTTAGTTAAATATCTTAAGAATCTTTTACTGTTTTCGAATTGATCTAAGATGTATAATAGTCCCGGTCTGGGGCCTGCTTCACCTGTAGCTTATTCTTGTCATACGACCAGGTGGCTTTGCTGCAATGGTCGAGGAGCTGAGTCAAGTACCTAGCAGGAATCCGATCGTTTTCGCGACATCCGATATCTGTAGAATGGAAGAGTTTCGTATTATGTTTACAAGGTGGAGGGCGCCACAAACGTCAAGTACAGTGATAATTCTCACTTCTGGAATACATCAGAGCTTACTTCCAGTGGTCAAACAAACGTAGAAAAAAGCTAAAGATACCGATCCACAGCATGGCAAGCTGTTACCTGACGTCAAACGATGTACAGCCTGAGGCGGCCAAGTGTCTACCACTTGATCAAAGCGCTATCAAAAGATCAGTTTACGTCTTATCGTCTGCTCCTCCACGCATCTCAAAGAAATTTTCAAGCTATTTCCACTGAAATAAAGCTGATTCACATCTGTTAAGAAATAGTTTGGGAAAGTTGATCGGGGTGACTTCCGGTGGAGAAAATACCTTTTCATGACTAAAACCATACCTTTAAAATTCCGTATTCAGTTATGAAGCCCCAGCTTGATTTTAACGCACGTGAGACTATCAAGCTTGTAATTTGAAACTAAATAATACCATGAAATAGCCAAACCAACTTGGCAAGAAAATTAAAACTGTTAAATTTGGCCATTTTACCGGGAAATGCCCCTTTGCGGCAAAAATTGCTGCTCTTGCCTCAAACGGTTGATTCGTGCTTTCAACAATTTTCCATGTGGCGAGGTCCGTTTTCTATTTGTTTTAAATAAGGTCACCGCAGGCCGTCAATTGCAAACTCAGAAATGAATTTTGGAAATGGACTCCGAAAACCACGAAAGTTGTTTGCAGTTTCCACTGTTCACCATGTCTGGTGTCACGCCGATTTCGACTTCCACCGGGCAGATTTCTAACCAGTTATTCTTTAGGAGGTTGCAAAAAGAATTCTGGACCAAAGAAAATCAGTTTCGAAGTTGCGCAAAAACCCGGTCGAAGATGCTCTAAGTTTATATGTGGTAGTCACTTGGCCGCCTCGGGTTGTATTGGGACGCTCAACCATTGTGTCAAACTTTAGGAACGTAAATAAACCCTCTTCGAAAAAAGGTTTTCTCTGAGAAGGGCGCGGTGGGAAGTTCTTCAAATTCAGAAGATAGATGAAACCCCTTCACCGACTGCCTTCCACCTACATATACTGCGGACAGTCGTTCTGGCTGGAGTTGTTACGGTGAAAAAAATACATCCGGTAAATGTTTTTAAACGTGTTTCACCATTAAGCACTAGCCGTTTTCATTGCGGTGGAAAAAAAGTTCTTGGTTTTTCGGAAGGTCAGAAACTTATCCATAACCAAAGCCAGCGGCCAACTTGTTCAGCCTGTGCTGTGAACATGAATAGAGCAAACATATATGTAAGTTTACCCAAAAAAGCAGTACAGTGATACTCGTCACTTCTTTAGTACGTCACAATGCGGGTTTCGACACGCTGACGCGTGATAGTAGGTGGTTTGCGAATAGCAAACATATGCGTCATCACAGTCATGTGAGAACTGGCCGTGCTTTCGAGCGAAATCTTTGGCTTTTTTCTACGTTTGTTTGCATCTCTAGAAAAAGCTTTGCAGCTCTTCGTACATTCTTTAATACGCGCCACTGCCTGTGACGCAGTAGAGAAGAGAGAATTATTGCTGTAGAGGGTTTGGAGGGTTGAGGATTTACGGCTCTAATAACGGCCAAATTGCGACAAAATAGACGTCTGATTGTTTCTGCCATGTGCCAGCAGCTCATGTCTGCCATGTGCCAGCAGCTCATGCCTCACGGGACTTGATTCGTACTTCTGCTTTATTTATTAAATTCAAACTTTTCACCGTCTTTCACCGCGGTGGAAAAAAGCTAATATTTAACGGTAAAAATTTATCTTTCTTCGTAACAACTTAAGTAATCCTTTCGCACAGAGAGAGAATTGCTGGGATGCAAGGTTCCTTGCTGCAAGATAGCTGTAGTGCCACATCGAACAGCAGTCTGACAATGAATGACGTATCCAGCCATGGTGTGGGTGCAGACGTGGACCTGGGCAGTTTACCGTGATCAAAGTGGTACAGTATACGCTTATTGGCAGTATACTAACGATAAAGATACGTGGACCGAAGTCTTATTGTCGACCTCACAGCGACCTGTAAGAATGGAACCCGCAGCACATCTCACTCAACCGATTTCGCAGTAGATCTGCGTCTGATATGTTTTGAACTTTGACCTTCCTAGTGGCGGACAACTTTAGTGTCGATCGCTACTGCAAACCATGCTTCTTCCAACCGCATGATGGACGTTCTGGGTATGTGCCTATGCTGGAGACACAAAGTGGAACTGGAGCGAGGAGAATGGAGACCATAGTTTTACTGCTGATTTGTTTTCTGGTGGGTTCCGGTTTCATATTTGATGCTTTTGAAAAACTGATTTTCCTCGTATGAGTTACAGGTCCTGTTCAGCATAAGCAGTGATGCTGTACAAGTACCGCTGGGTCCAGTGAAGGGAAGTAAGTGGAATGTATCGTCCCATCTTGCGTTCGTCTGCAGAAATTTTCAAGCGGATGCTTTATCATCTTTACGTCTCCAAATATAACTTTGTCCTGACGGATTTTCTTTTCCGGTTTTTGACAGGAAACTGCACTGAGCATGCGGCCAAGCTCCAAGCAGATGGCGCCACCAAACTATCATACACGCCCAGATGTGAGCCAGATGGATCATACGCGCCTGTCCAGTTCAACCATAAACTCGGTTTGAAGTTCTGTGTCTCGAAAGAAGGAATAATGCTGGTATCACCACAACGATCGCTGGACTTTTATGCTGACTGCAACTGTCCACGAAGACGATTTGAAAAATTCCAAAGCGGAAGTAAGTCAACTACCCTGCCATGATCTGGGCCGTGAGAATTGCACGTTTACATCGATGAGCTCTCCATCTGTTACAGATTTCGGAGGTTATATCCACCGGTGCGACACAGACTTCACGTACGCTGTCAAGCAATACAACCCAGAAACAAAGATCACCTCGTGCATGATGAAGAACGATGTCATCATCAAAGAATACGTTGGGCCTCACGTAACTGCGTGCAAATGCCCTCGTCAGTGGTACGAGGCGAAGATCAGCCGACGTAGGTAGCCTATTTCTACCTGCCTTTATTCAACCCACCTTTTTTTCGGGTGATTCGAGTTCCCTATGCGAGTCTCCAATTTGACTGATACTGTACTGTACTTGTTGACGAACTGCTGTTATTATAGTGCCAAATCGGTACGCACCCCAGTGCAACGCTGACGGGACCTTTAAAGCCAAGCAATGCGACAAAGGACGCTGTTGGTGCGCCAACGGAGAAGGTGAGCAGATATCTAAGCGAGTACCGGAAAGCGATGTCGAAAGCCTAACCTGTCTGGAAGTCTGAGTGAGACATCCTCATTAGCAAGCATACTCCATCCGCATCAATCCACATTCTATTCATTATACACATTCATGATCCGCATTATTAGAAAAGAAATCTGATAAACAGTAATCATCATTTTTCCCATCACGTAGAACAGCATTGATAACGAGTAGTTACTCTAGATGTTATCGAGTAAGACCTGCTTATCACAACATCAATCTTTTTCCAAAGTGCGTAATTGAAGAAGATTACAGAACAAGGTACGGCTGTGAGACCTGCGTGAGAGGTCTCTTTGTTTTTCTTTCGAAAAAATGGCGATCGCTTTTTCAGGAAAACGTTGCTCTCGTTAACCGCTTCCGCTTGGCGATCTCCTATCCAGTAGTTCATTATGGGAGGTGCGCAGCATATGGTGGGATCATCTTTCCGTGCTGTGATGGACCCGGATTTTATGCAGCACCACCGCATGCGCAGATTAATTTTTGCTAATCGATTCTTGTTATCTGCCGGTTTTCATTCCGTGCCTGTCTATTCTCGGACGTTCTATAGCTGACTTCGGGGGTCACTTTTCAAACCCAGGTAGAAACGTAAAGGAACAATAGAAAGGAGGCTTTTACCGATCGAGAGTCATGGATTCCGGGCGGAAATTTAGATAAGGCCGTCACGTGGATACTATTGCCCCAGACCGGTTGGCGGTGGACGCTTTAGAACGAAATATTGGAGGATGGTCGTGCCTTGAAGCTAATCTGGTTTCTCCATTCAGAGTAAGAGACCTTTGAGTCGGAAGTGGTGATTCCTGTCTTTGATCTTTTGGTTGACATTTCTTAGTTATGTGAACAGCCTTTATGGAAAATGAGCGCGGTGTTTGGAGGCCAAAATCGAATTCCGGGGTTTGGTCGAGGACAATTGCACACCGCAGGACGTGCGCCATAGAAGTGGGTGTGGTACGTAAGGGCTACGTAATGGACTATAAAGGACACAGGGGCGTTAATGGTCCATGATGAAGATAAGCGCCGGTTATCATCCATGAAATCAGCAGTAAGGTATAGAAAGATAATTGGGATGCGCTGCGGCTGGAGCGGTTGCATCCATCTGTGAAACAGGCTTCCAGACAGCCACGCACATATCGCTCGTTTAGGAAGAAACCTCCACAGTGGTTCTGCCGTACTATCTCGGTGTCACTGGTCAGGCTTCCTCCGTCCAAGGCACAGGCACGAACCACCATCCTATCCCCGGTATCCGCTGAGAAAAGGGATTTATTTGTTAAAGCGAACCAGAACCGTCAAAGTGGCCTTTTTTTAACGTTGTGTTATCTCTTACAATTAGTGCAACGGTACCTCGGATGGGCCTCACAAAAAGTTTGCAACTGCAAAATACGATTAAATTTCTTACTAAAGTATCCGGCTAGCTTCAAACAAGCGGTGGCGGGGAAGGCCGTCAGTCGCGCTTTCCTTGCGCCATAACAGCCACGCTGTAGATAAAGGTAGGATCCGTTGGAGGGCGTGATGCTCTGGCCATGGTAGTTGTAGGTGGCGGACTGTGCAGCAGGTGCATGGTGGCTAGCGATGGGATCAAAGGGATCCTCGCACAGTGGATCACTTTCCGAAAAAGATGAGCAAACATAACAGTCGATCTGCCTGGAATCTGCAACAAAAAAAAGCTCCAACTTAGACGCAAACAGTCGGAAGTAACCTTTGACATCTCCCAGAAGCTCAAAGTTTGCGTGAAATTTCTCTTGCGTGATCATTTTGATTGATGGATTGTCACGGATTTTCGGTTATCCAGCGGTGCTTAGCTTGTATTGCCATTTTTCTACACATGTTTCTTCTTGAGCAAGGTTTATCTACCGCCACTTTTTTGACATCTGTGTGCTACGAAAATGAATGACAGCTGGATAGCGTGGGATGTGTCCTCGACTATGAGGATGGAACGATCAGCCATGCGCAACTGCATGGCTCTAAATTACCACGGATAAGAGACAAGTACAGAAGCCCGGACGTCAACAAATTCATTAGTTGCGTTGGGTAGAGTTGGTAGACGGCATGTAAAGTGACGCTCAAACCTTGTACAAACCTACATTTTGCCAGCGACAGGAGTAGTACACTTGTGCAAAGTAATATCCGCTGCAGGCTAGATACATCAGGATACATTCTCTCCCAGCTGCTCGGCTAAACCTCAAACTCGCTCCTTCCTTTCCCGTAATAAATAACCAGAGGAACTCCCCAACCAGAAAGAAAGAATGACGAGCAATGGAAATTTCAGTTGATGAGTCCGCTCTTTTTATGGCTGGACGGATACACCCCAGGGGAGCATTCTTTTCATACCGATCTTCATAGTTGAATCTGCAAAAGATATTTCCACGTAATTACTAAAGCGATCATATATTTTCCTCATCAAATGCATCTTTCTTGCCAGTGTCGCTTGCGTACAAGTCAAGTAACCGCAGTAATAATGCATCGATGAAATCCACAATCGATTTTTCTGGAAAAGTTTTTAAAAAGGTATTGTACCGTGAAGCTTCTCTGTATGCTTTTCTTTTAAATGTTGTTGACCGGAGCAAAAAATTCGCGTACGTGACAGTTTGAAGAAAAACGCCGGGGAAATTATTTACTTCCTTCCCTGAAGACCGCGCTCTGCGACAAATCCGCTCTTGATAGTAGGAAGTGACGAACCCACACAAGTGGGCTCTCGTCTTCGGCTGGTGAGGGTTTAGGATCTGTCAGGATGACTGTAAAATGGAAGATGTAGCTCAGCTGCGACAGCACCGACTTAATTACGCCGCTTCAGACGATGAACGTATCGGTGTTGGGAAGACCAACACAAAACACATGGTATCAGCTTCCTTCAGCACATGTTTCCTTCTACATATATCCGATGGTATGGTGTTGAGTCTTGTCTCACTGTGGCTGGAAGAACAGACTGTTGCAGCTGAACGCTGAGTACAAGGAGCAGATCTAAAATCTCTAGGAAGTAGGATGAAAGGGAACGTTAGAAAGGTATCATTCAGGTATTACAGCCATGAAGTCCATCCGGAAGGACGTAAGTAGCTTGGGGACCTAGAGCAAACAAATGGAAGGGAAGACTCGCGTAAGGAAAAAATTGATGAGAAATCGTGGCCAGGAGCACTCAAGGATCTGACAAATTGTGAGGGGACTTGGTGCAAAGGTGTGATCTGTCCTTGGAAAACGAGATTGACGGTTCGGCAGACAACAAAACAAGTTGTTTACGAACAGCGTCAGTCTGTAGAATGGCGTTAAGCAATAAAAATAGAGGAAACGGAGGATATAGTCTTCATTGCAGCGTTAAACATCAGCTTCGATCCGGCTAGCTTCGTCAATCGTCGTTCCTCATTCCGTCTCATGCGTACAAGGCTGGCTGACTGGCTGTCGATGATGTTATGCGATAGAGACCAGTGCCTTTGACAGACACAGCTTGAGAGCCGGGCTGGGACAAAATCTCGTTTGTTCAGGATATATTGGCTTTTCCCCTCTCCCTGATCGGCATTAGCGAACCCGGACAAGAGCGCTAGCCTGGATGACATGTGCAGGGAGCTAAGGAGGCCTCGGCTGTAGTTTGTACGGATCATACCGTCCTGCGGCGTGTCTATGCTGTTGGATGTTGATTTTGTCTTCATAGAACACTCTTTAGGCTGAAGGCCTAGGGACCTCCGCGCTCATTGCAAATGTGGCCATGTATGGTCACAGGGAGAGTCCCTTATCGATTTCCCTATGAGATGGCTCTTGAAATTTGCGATACCGTGTTTGCAAATGCTACCACTACAACGACAAAAAACTGATAAAATTAAAACTTGCTCTCTACCCAAATAAAGTATCCTCACGCGTCCGAACATGCTCCTCATCCGCAACGATCCGAAATTTGCCGGCTATAGCCCTCAACCCAAAATACAATGGGTCTGCCTACAGAGACCAACGACCACTTGATCATATAGTACCATTTTCCTACAAATATATTGTGGTGTATGTCTCGAATGCCAGCCGAATACCGGAGTCGACAATTCAAGAGCATGTTGGGCCCTACGAACATTCCGACCTGTGCATGCGTCAAGCGCAAGCAGCTCATTTACGTTCTAATGTCAAAAGCAAGTTAGTCTAGCTTTTTATGACGTGCGGCTCAGGATAATTGAATGAGCGTTCGCAACGACGAAGACCGCATTTACCATCGTAAATTTATCCGCGACATTCGTTCACAAATGGACCTCGTGAGTGCGTTTGCACCGAAATAAGCATTACGAATGTCCAGTGACGGCGGGGAAATGGGATAATATAACGACGTGGCTGTAGATCGATATCTTTTTTGTCAGTTACACTGTTACAGTTCCCACTTGTCTAATCTGGTCCTTCGTGACGTGAACAAAGCCGAAATGTAACGAGAGTGTTCCGGTGAGGACTGGCTGTTGCATGTTGCATTCGAGGAGGAACCTTGTGTATGGGCAATCGATGGGCAGATTATGCGACTCAAAAGATGCAATTGCTGTTCGCCAGAGCAGAAAGATCAGCGCCAACACGCCCTCTTGACCTGCCCCGTATTTCCTTCTTCCCAATAGTAAGGCTCGACGCGCCGACGCATTCCATGTAAGGCTTCCGCCTCTCGCGCTGACCTTATGCAATAAGGTCCACTAACCTGTTTCTTCCTCATTGGGTATCTTGCCTTTCTGCCACTAATACTACTTCCAGAAGGCAGAAGCCACCGATACCGCCATGAAACCCTCACCAAAACGGAACATCCCCTTTACTTTACTATAGCACTCTTAGATGGGTACGTCCGACGACGGAAAACTCCTCGTCCAGCAATGTATTTATGCAACGATATCAGATTTTCTCTCGCATTTTCATACAACTTGACCGAAAAATTGCTGTTAAAAAAGGTAACGGACTGTTCGCATGTCAAAAGTGTCAAAGGGATTCTGAGGTGGCCGAGGTAAAGAAAGAACACATGCCGCCGGCAGCTGCAGCTGCAGCTGGGAACTACGCATTGCAATAAATAAAATAGATGTTTCTAACGGAGGTTGGAAAAAGAAAAGAAAGACGTAAGGAGCGTGCATCAGGCCATTTTAAACATGAACAAAGTTAAAAGAGTGATAAAAACGAAAACTGCAATAAGAGGGTAATACTTGGCAAGTCCGACATCTATCTCGTCCTCAGGTAAAGCTGGAGGAAAGTCCCCGAAGTCTGGAGCTTGCCAGTCGTCAACCAACGGCTGATCCATCGGGGACTGCTCACTGCGGTATTCGTCCTCTTCTTCGTCTTGAGGAGGCTTTTGCTGCTTCATTTCAAACTTGGGAATATCTATAGAAGAAGAAAGCAGGTGAGCATAACAGAATTAAGCTAATAAAGACAAGTGGCGCTCATCAAGTGCGGAAACAAGGCCAAAGTGCGCCAACTGACAAAAGAAAATCGAGTAAAACGTCAGTGGCGTACGGATACAGTTGCATGCGCCATCTGGTAACAGGGTAAGTTTACTTACCAGCAAGAGTTCCTCGTGCGATATAGAACGCATTGCACTTTGGATTGTCTTGAGATGTCTAAATATAATTCAAAGCTTGTAGGAAGGGCTTAGTGTGAAGAAAGACTCAGGCTCACCTTAACGAAGTCGAGACGCAGACTGGTGCCGGAAATGTCTGATTCTTCGCCGGTATTGATCATGACCAGTTTGTTACCGGTTACTTTGAAAGGGATGTGGACGTCGTAGGCAGCTGCTCGTCCGCCGGACCTCTCGAAAATATCCAATCCATCGACGATGAGGTGGTCACCATTGAGCAGTACGTCAAAGACTTTCATACCTGCTTGGTTGAAGTAAACCTCGGCAAACTACATGAAGAAACCGGAAGTGAGTCTTTGATCCAAAGCGATGCATGACCAAAGTTTCGATGGTAGCTGGTACCTTTAAAACAAGAACGTAGTTGACGGCCTTTGTGCTCTTTGGAAGCGGAATATTGTAGCCGAAAGTGCTGTCGGAGTATCGTTCGGTCTGGTAGAGGATCTGGTCATCAGGATGCGCGTTGGCGATCGAAGGCCATCGAAGACCATAATCGGAGGCTTGCCCATCCACGGAAGGATCACTGAAAGACAGGGGTAGTGAGTGGCGCATGCAGAGTGTTAAACAAACGGCGAAGTACGCAAGTCGATCAAACTTAAAAACTGTTTCTCGTCTGCTGGCTTGCGGAGAGCACGGGAGTCTGAAGCAGACGCACTGATTAAATCACCCCGCCAGTGCGCAAGTTGAATCGATTCCGTACTGTTTTGATCGGATGGCGCAGTACAGCATGTACAACTGGACCGAATATGCGTCATCCAGTCTGAACACCTCACTTACGGTTGGTACGGAACCCCGTGCTCGTCGACATGCTCCTCGCCTCCACAGTTCACAGCATACACAATGTCCAGCTTATTCGAGCCCGATCCGGATGCACATTCCACCGCATCAAAAGAGATCAAGTTATTGAGCAGGAAAATACTGAGGAAAGCAATGAGATGCACGGACAGGAACAGCTGCAAGCATCTCTTGGCCGAGAAGGTGCCTATGAGGGCTCGCATTGTGCAACAGACGGTGACGTTTTCGACAACGAAGAACGTTTATGTCCGTGGCCAAGATAAAACAGACCGCAAACAACAACAAGAAGATCCAAATGAAAAGGATGCGGTGAGACTGGTGACTATTCTGGTCTTCGAAAATGTTTGAGATCGACAAACGTCGACTGGAACGAGCTATCTTTCGAAAGCCACGTATCTCTTCGTCAATCAAGAACTGGAACCGAGCAGCAATCAATCGTAAAGCTGATTGACTGCTTTTTGATGTAGCTTGCGGTGGATCTTGAGGCTTTGACTCGCACTCGTCTTCTTCCCCTTCAATCATATTGCTCTGGGGACAATCGTCGATGTCCGTCCACTCCCTGTCAGATCTAACAGGAGACAGGAGCGGTCCTTTGGATGTTGGTGGATGGCACTTCCGAGACTTACACTCACCGTACCGATATTCTACGTCAATGCAGGTAAGCTTGACAGATGTGGAGTAACTCGATTGCCTTGTATCCAGTCAACATGGTGCATGACGTCACGATCTAGCATGGATTTGCCAGCCATGCAATGATGTCACGTGCTGTTCTATAATAGAAATGGATGTTAATACTCATGACTTTTGTGTTTTTCCAGCTCCCCATGTGGGACATCTCTATTCCGCCCTCGTCTCCGATGTTCTCCATCGGTGGCACCGTTTGAAGTACGGTCCATCTTGTGCCACACTCCTCGTCGGTGGCACCGACGAGCACGGGCTCAAAATCCAGCAATCCGCCGCAGCTCACCACAAGGACG
This sequence comes from Ramazzottius varieornatus, assembly GCA_001949185.1. Lineage (NCBI taxonomy): Eukaryota > Metazoa > Tardigrada > Eutardigrada > Parachela > Ramazzottiidae > Ramazzottius > Ramazzottius varieornatus. The sequence goes on along the minus strand of BDGG01000002.1, from coordinate 2,647,972 downwards.
TACGACTATTCTGCGATGAGAACAGCCTTAAATTCCGGCAACTCTTCAAGCTGGCTAACATCTCTTGCAACAGCTTTGTCCGGACGACCGAGGAACGCCACGAAACTGCCGTCCGACATGCATGGACGACGTTACAGAATGGAGGCTTAATCTACAAGGGGAGTTATGCCGGATGGTATTCGACAGCTGATGAGACATTCTTGTCGCCTTCGCAGCTGAAGACAGTGGATGACGTATTGGTGTCAGCTGAGAGTGGGCATAAGGTGGAATGGATGGAAGAGGAAAATTACTTGTTCCGTTTGAGTGATTTTCATGAAAGGATAAAGAGATGGTTGGTGGAGCGAACTCCGGTGAAACCGGGGCTGTTCAACCAGATTGCGCTGAATTGGCTGGAAGAAGGACCGCTGTCCGATCTGTCCGTTTCGAGATCGAGTCAGAGGCTGAAGTGGGGGATACAAGTGCCAAATGACAGTGAGGAATATTTTTCTCAACAACCTACGACGTGGGCAAATGAATTCACCCAGGTCGCTTTGTCGAGTGGCGCGCACTCTCTGCCCATTGCTCCGGGAAGGTGCGCCACCTGAGTAAGCGATCTGAGCCAGACCATTCGTCGACTTTCAATTAGTCTGCGTTTTCAGCTTGTCAATTCAGTTTTTGCATTTTCCTTGACAGGTAAGCAAATAATTTATGTCTGGTTGGATGCCTTGATGACTTACTTGACGGCTTGTGGATATCCGGACATGGATAGGGTCAATCAGTTTTGGCCAGCGAATGTCCAGATCATTGGTAAAGATATACTCAAGTGCGTAAATGTTTTCGGAGCGTCTCTCGGATATATACTGAGTTTACCTACGCAGTAATTTGTCTTCAGTTCGACTGCTTCCTCTGTTGCAGATTTCATGCTGTGTACTGGCCGGCTTTCCTGATGGGTTTGGGACTGGAGCCTCCAAGAGAAATTCTGTGTCATTCGCATTGGCTGGTTAATCACCAGAAAATGTCGAAAAGTCTCGGCAACGTGGTCGATCCCTTCGACCGAATGGAAAGGTTCACGTCGGATGGCTTTCGGTACTTCCTGATGCGCGAAGGAGTCCCGCATTCTGACTCCAGTAAGTATGCAATACGTATCAACCTATCCTGGATGAGACGTGGGCAATGAATTGAACCAGATTGTCACCCCCAAGTAGCGCACATTTGCTTGTTATTGGCCGGAAGTATGCGCGACTTGGATGAATGATTTGTTTTGGAAGTCTTGCATGCTCAGTTTTGTCCTGTATTCAGGTCTTTCTTCCTGAATCTTGCAGATTATTCCGACGAGAAGTTGGTCACGTATCTCAACGCCGAACTAGCCAACACGTTCGGCAACCTTCTAGGTCGCTGCACCTCCAAAGCTGTCAACGCCGCCCAAACCATCCCAGTCCGCCCAGCCCCCTCCGACCTATCCCGCACCATCGGTGAAGAAGGTCTTGAGCTCCTCTACAACATCGACTCACTTCCGGCTACTGTCGAAGAGTACTACGACGACTACTCCGTCTACAAAGCCATCACTGCCGTCATGGACGTCCTTCGGCAGACCAACGTTCTCGTACAGAACCTGGCGCCGTGGACACTGGCAAAGTCGAAGGCGGAAGCCGATAAAGAAAAGCTCCAACACGTTTTGTTTGTAGCACTGTATGCTTTGAAAGTGTCTGGATTGTTGTTAAGTCCAGTTATACCGGATATTTGTGGAGTGTTGTTGAGTAAACTGGGTGCTTCCGGAAAAACTGATGGCCGGACGTTGGATGAGCTGTTGAGCGACCACGCAAACGAAATTTCTCTTGATGATGCCAAAGTGACGTTGTTTGAACGAATCATTGACAATAGCGAAGCAAGTGCCGGTGCGAAACGATTAAAGCCATCGTAATTCCACACAAGCTGGTCTTCTTTCGGCATCCGCAGAATACTTATGTTCATATCGGGTAAGTATATACGAGGGAACGGTAATTGAGTTAGCCACCCCATATTTCATTGTTGAGTTGACCACCTGTCTTCGTGTGCTCTACCTGGCTCATTCCCGAATCCCGAACGTTTTCGTATAGAGCGGTAGATAAAATAACGGACTGATGAATGGTATCAATTGCGATCAAAGTAATGCTTTAAAAGATCTACGCGGTCGACAACTCTAGGAAAGGCCAAATCCCATGTTAAAGAGCCTATTGTAAACCCATAATCAATTGCCCAATCATGCGATGCACCCCGCAGTAGTCTCTAACTCCACAACTGCAGAAAGGGGCGGCTAATTCAACAACTGTCCCCTTGTACCTTTACTCTTCGAGCAGATATGCTGGTAATGATAGCGACCCAATTACTTGAGTCGTATCAGAAACTATTCACTGCAGATGGTCGGTGTGCCGGTGAGAGCCATGAAGATCTGCCCCTTTTGTCTCTTTCTAACCATATTCTACCCGACGGAAAGCTTTTCTAAGTGGGTACTTCGACTGTAAGTGACTCGATTTACACGAACCGAATAATATGACCAAACCCAACTCAAAAGTCAGGACGAAGGTTAGGTCAGCATTATGTTCCATAAGCCAGCTCAGCTTTACCACTTCTTCATGGGATTTCCCCAGACGTCCGCATGAGGACAAGTGAAGTTTTGCTTTCAGTCGAACCAACAATTCAACCCTGAGTTCGTCCAACATCATACTTCCTTAAGGCACAGTTTGGGCTTTCTGGTCTACCTTCAACCTGCTGATCTGTCTCCTGGCCGTACCCCTCAACTTTCTTGTCCTGTTCCTCTTTTACAAAGTCGGCGCTGTCCGAATCGCAACCTTTGTTTCGCTAGTTTGTCCTTCGCTTCCGTTCTTTACGTGTTCAAAACCGTCAACGAGTTCTGCCCGGGCCGTTGCCCAACACTATCTTTCTGCATCGCCGTTCGGTATTTTTACCACATTGGTGGTTCTGCATGCAACAACGCTGTTTACCCATCGCCCTCAACCGTTTATGGGCCGTAGCGTGGCCCGTATCGTACCGAAATTTTTCGCAAGGTCAAGGTTCAATTAAAGTTTTCGCCGGATGTCTGAAATTGCCATTTTCTGGATGGCATCCATTTTGGAAAAATCACTCTAAATTTCAGAAGGTTCAGTTTCTGGAATTAATCATTTTCCGAATCCATTTTCTGTTCGTCAATTTCTTGCCATTGCAAGGAGATGTGATATACCCGAACTTGCTGGCTCCCTAGTCACGTTGCTCTATACAGCAACTAACCGATTACTCTGCCGTGTAATCGCTTTCGTCATCACACGACTCATTTCTGGGTTTCCTAAATTCCGACGAGCCATATAAAGTCAATTCCAGGGCTCCGATATGATCTCTCGTCGGAGTCAGGAAATTGGTGGTCAGACCTAGATCATGACGGACGATCAGAAAAGAGCCGAGGTATAAGATAGCTCGCAGCAATTTCCGCATGAGAGCATTTTCAGACTTCTGAAGAGAGGTGTAATCGAACCATAACCGTAGCGTCTCCCATATTCGACTACATTACGACCGTTCTCGTGTTCGACGTCGACACTCCTGTCATGATAGTCTGTGTCGTTCATCCCTTCATCGTGTACAAGAAGCTGCCTCTTGTACGTAAGAGCAGGGAAGTCCGTCTCGAACTCATGTTTATATGGGGGCAGAATATACTTTCAAAGTTTATAACAGAATCTTAGTTCTTTAAACGCTGAGTCTAATCTGTGACCCCTTGTGTTGCCTGCTGTTAATAACGGTCAAAGTTTCCGCGATGCCCTGAAAGGTAGATGCGGCAGGTAGATGATCGTGCATGGCTATCCGATGAAAACGCGACTTTGGCCGCGACGTTGTATGCCGTTGTCCCCTTTGTACCGCCTGGCTGTGAGAATTCTACTATTTTTTGATCAAGAGTGTACAAATTGTCAAACTCTTATGGCTTCTGTAAACGATGCGAAAGCGAGTTTTTTTCGCGTTACGGTACATCTATGTAGTGAGGTCGAAAGATTTGCCGAACGGTAAGAGCGAAAAGGCCGTGAAAGCTTGTCCGCGGTATTGGAGCCGTCCTGAAGGCATGACTGTACTGTACGTAGGTTCCCGAACGTTTTTGCTGCTCTTGCGAGGCTAACTTGTGTCCTGTGTTCTCTCGTCCAGACTCGTGGCTGGTAACTTCAAACGCACAGGGAATCTTTCGTTAAACCTCCTCACGACGGGCTGTTTGCCTGGGAACCAGTTGATTTGAAATTTGAACTTCCTTGATCAACTAGAATTGGTCGTGATTGAAACAAGATCTGAGAACTTCGAACACAACGGAAATGCGAGAGCTTCGAGGGTAGTTTGTAAGCAAACTTTGCTTCGTGACGCGGCTGAAACTCCAGACTTTCTTTCTTGCTAATCTTCATTCCCAATATCCCAGACGATGGTAAGAAACCCATGATGTATGAAGAAACCCGACCAAGAACAGGTATCCCGCCATGTAAATCACAGTGGGAACGGAAACCAATAGAGTAACGAAAATTTGAAGTTTCAAGTCAAGTGTGCAGGAGATAATCGGGTTTTGCTTTCTAAATAAGCTGCTCGAAGGCTGCTTATTTAGAAACCGAAACTAGGCAATTCACTTTTTAAACCAACGTAATCTACTAACTTTTACAGCCCATTGTGAGCAGGATTATTGGGTTACCAATCGTGATTCTCGATGTGCCGCCCTCTTTTTCCAGCTTTTCACTCCCGGGAAAAGCCACCGACTCCGCATTTTCTTGTTTTCGGTTCACCGACTACCGCCCGAGCGTTCCCCAACGAGCTCGACCCGCCGACGGCCCGTTTGTGGCCTGCTCACCGATTCTGGAAGCAGCCGAAGCTGGCACGGACTGTTCCCCTTTTGCTTCTGCTCTACCTTACGGATGGTCTTCTTGTCTACGGACAGTACTTGCTGATAGCCCTAACTACTCATCAAGCTTGAAGCTCATATCGTAACGGAAATAAACACTGACGGCTGGGTCGCATTCCGCTTTGAATCTCGCATGTCCCTCGTTGCACAATAATGCCCAATCGAAAAGGAAATCGTGACAGTTTCACGCACGTAGAACTCAACCTCGCTACCGGCGACCAGGATATCCAGCTCTCTGATGTTACTGCGGCTCCGCGGCGGTGCGTGTTTGTGGATTCCGTACTTTGTCACAAGACAGGACGTGCGTAATTCACACACGTTACCAGTGATACGCTCAATAGAAGTACGCGAAATGTCCACTTAGGTTACGTGGAGCCAATTAGGATCGTGCTTGGTTAATAAATGCTTAGATTCTTCCGCTCCAGGTTATACGGCAGTATCAGAAGGTCCCGCTTACCTTAACTGAGAGCGTTCTGGTTCGTATTATCAGTTACGCGAATAAATACAATAACGACGTCTGTGTATGTGCATATTGCGAAGTTTCAGTGGTGGAAAGGATCGATGCATCATTTCCGGGCACCAGTTCAGCATTTCTTATCAGATTCAAAAGGACGATGTAGACTCATCGAACTTTATTGCGGGATCTCCTGCTCGTCATCTCCCGCTTTGCTTTGATATGGCTGCCAACGATAGCCGGTCGCTCGCGAACCAAAGAATACCGATGGCTAATCATTCGAGAACTCTGTCATCGTACGACCATCCTCACTGGAACCAGTTTTATGAGAATGGCGATTTACCGGCTCCTCCCTGGGTAAGACAAGGAGTTCGAAAGTGATTTTTGCCCGAACATCCGAAAACAACGTGGCGGACACGTGTGGGACTTTTGAGTGCTGTCTTGCGTGCGGTGCACTCCCGAGGTCATGATCAAGTCTACTGTTGAATTACCCGCTTTCTTTACAGATGCATATGGCAACGGGAGTCTACGTAATAATCGTCGCTCTCTCGGGAACCATCGGCAATTCGGTGCTTCTTCTCGCTTTCATAGGGTAAGGAATTCCTTTCCATAAACTGCACGACCGGGCAGCTTGCAGACGACCACTGCTCTTATGGTAAAGCAAAGCAACATTGGTTGCGCGAAAGTTGATGCTTTCAAGAGTGTTACGTCCCCGACTAGTAAATTTATAAATTGGTACGCCAGGAGATCAGTCACGGCGCAGACACGGGGGTTGCGGAAATGGCCTGGGGTTGCAGCTGCTTGTACAGTCCCCGCGCTCGAAATGTGTACATGCACGTCGAGAAATCATGGGCCCGGCGGAAAAGACGGCAAAATGGAAACCAAACGTAGAAAAGTGTCGAGAAGTGTGTCACTGTGAATATCAGTGGCGCACGTCCATGCTTCCGTACCGCCGTAGCGAAAAGGCCTGTCCCATAATTTTTACTGGCCCTTAATTCCTCGTCGTGCGTGTAGACGAAGAAAACGGTTTCAGTTTTGTGAATTCAAAACGTTTTGCCCGTTCTGCTTGCCGTCTCTGGACAAGCGGTCCACTCGCGAATTCATCAGTTGATTCGCTGTCTCGAAGGCCTATGTAATGCTATGTTATAGCATGCTAGGCTTGCACCTGTCAGGCTGTAACGTGACGGTATGGTTCTTATGGCATACCGCGAATTGATATCGCCTAGACAGACTACACATTTCGAGCGCGGGAACTACAGTATAGTAGGTCTGGCTACGCCTATCGGTTTTCTCCGGACCAAACAAATACAGTCAATGTGTCCGAAAGGCCATTCTAAGTGCGACAAAAGTAACCTCCAGAAAATCGTTTGTCCTACGGGTATTTTGTACCTAGTATTCGTCACGGAATCAGATTGGCGGATGTCCTGGCTACCTGAGCTTAATTATAAACCATGAGCTCGCGGCGCCTTGTTAGACCACCAGCCGGATTCTGCTGAAATCTGCATTATTGCTCAATAATTTGCGAAAATTTTTTTCAGTACTTTTAATACGAATACGTGTTTTTAGTACCCGAGATCCATCCCATCTCGACAGAAGGGCATCTAAGATTTTCTCCCTTGAAGATATCAAAAAAACTTTTTTCAAAACCACGTTTTTCTTGATGTTTCAAAGACACAGTATCTCTGAAGTCCTCCGTTTCATAGAATAAGTCCGGTTCACAGCAATAAAGACCCTTTTCTGCGTTAAGAACGTCCACAAAATTGTTTCCTTGACTATCTGATGAATTTCGAAACTTTTCCGGACATTTGTGGCCAGTGAACACAGTCATAACAGATCTCGATAGGTAGCCCAAACATCCGCCGATCTGGCTTCCGTGCCGAGTAATGGAGGTGGAGAAAAAGACCTTGGAAAGATATTTTCCCGGAGGTCCCAAATTTAATTGGATGACTTCCGCACAACTGTCGTAATACCGAGACACACGCAAGACTGACGTGTACGCACAGCTCATCCAATTTCCGATTTCAATGACTTGGGATAGAAATTCAAGTTGACTCTTGTTGTTTACCCTGCCATGTAGATTAATTTGATTAGGCCTTCGGTAATACCGCGGCCAGAAGTCTCTGAGCGAGTTATGGTCTTCGAACATGTCTCGCGTGTCCGGGAAACCGTCGGAGCAGCGACCTTAACGACTCATGGGAATACGTCACATTCTTTTCAGTGGAGTGCTCAAGTGATTCAGGACCACGTTGGGCTAGAATCGCGTGTCCGGGAAACCGTCGGAGCAGCGACCTTAACGACTCATGGGAATACGTCACATTCTTTTCAGTGGAGTGCTCAAGTGATTCAGGACCACGTTGGGCTAGAATTTCAATGGGCTATTGTCGTTTGGAAATGCTGGAGGGTTGGTATGGTCCTCCAGGTCTTGAAAGTATCATAATGCTTATTAAATAAGGAATTACGGGTGGCGGACTAACGCAAGGCGTTTGAAACGCTGGTCATAATTTTTGAAATAATTTTCACAGCATGCCGGTTTGCACCGGTGCTAATTTTTGTTCAAAGTACGAGTACGAGTACGAAAAAATGCAGCGACATCATAACGGCATTTATTCCAAATTCCTACGCTGCCGGTGCGCTTACTATGGTGTTCTTCGTTTACATGCATGTTTAAGCCTCAAGCACAAACTGCGTCAAAAAAAATTAAGTGTTTCATTATCCCTCCCTGTTTACAGGAGCTCATCACTGCGATCGCCTTCCAACATGCTCGTTGCCAATCTGGCCTTTGCGGACTTTGGACTCAACTTCTTCGCATTCCCTCTTTTCGCCATTAGTTCCTTCAAAACCAAATGGGTGTTTGGGCAACTTGGTAGACCTTTTTGTCCTACAGTGCATTCAGCTGGAGCCAGTCCACTAATGAATCTGCTGATGAAACTGGTCTTTGTCCAGGTTGCGACTATTATGTGGTGTCAGGCGGCTTCTTCGGCCTTCTAAGCATCCTAACCATGACCAGCATCTCGATCGACCGTTACTACGCCATCACGAGATGGGCCACTTGGCATCTTTCTTACGCCCGAGTCTTCCGCTGGATCGCCGCTTTGTGGGTGATTGCATTCACCCTGATTATCCCGCCGCTATTCGGGTGGTCCCGGTACGTCATCGAAGGTATTCAGACTAGCTGTTCCTTCGACTGGCTGACCCAGGAGCCGGTCGAAAAGGCCTATGTCCTATACCTGACAGTACTTGGCTTCTTCTTGCCACTCATCGTCATCTTCGTCTGCTACGTTCGCATCATCCGCTATGTGGTCCGCCATCGTCAAGTCATGAACACCGCGGGCTTTGTACGCGTTCACAGTTCACCGAGATTGGGCGAAATTGTGTTAAATTCAAACCAGTCGATCAACGTTTGCGGAGTAAGAGACGATACCAGAAACAGTGCCACTCTAACCGGCAGTGAGTGCAATCCTTCTCAATACCTCAAAGCCCTTAGTAGGCATTCAAGTTTTCTCGAGTGTTTTTCGTTAAATTTGCGAATTATCCCTTTAGTTTATTCTGAAAAGAGTTTGGAGCAACGGCAAGTCATCCAAGACAACGATGTAAAGGCTGCTACGACCTGTGCTATCATTGTAGTCCTCTTCGTGCTAGCATGGGGTCCCTACACGGTGGTGGCACTCATCGGGATTTGGGGTGACCAAAGCCTGGTTACGCCCTACAGTAATGCTCTTCCTGTCCTCTTCTGTAAAACCAGCGCCGTCTACAATCCGGTAGTCTACGCTTTAATGAACGAACGCCTCCGTTCGGTTATCTGGTCATTTTTCAAGTACGGATTCAGGAGTGGAGACCGGCGAACCTCGGGAAGCAGCTGTAACCCCCCCCCCCCCCCCGT